>CM061139.1:37543776-38000949 GCA_030789695.1 Scilla litardierei | reverse complement strand
TTGGATAAGAGAATTTGGACATGAGAAATTGGATAAGAGAAAATATAAGAGATGAGATTTTGAGGGATAAGGGAGGAGATGGAGAATTTTGCACATACAACCCCCGGTTTTTGTATTTTTGCCCCTGGACCCTCCTTAGCACACACCCACACTTTTTTATTCTCCCCCCTTCCGACCATTTTTTTTCCAGTCCTTTGAAGATTTTGAATCTTATCCTAAAATGACAATGCTTTGTCCTACGTGGCAAGCTTGTCATAGGCGGCAATGACAATTTTGGGGAGACTTAAATTTTGGGGAAAAACTTAAATTTGGGGGAAACTTGAAATTTTGTGGGAAAACTTGAAATTTGGGGGAACTTGAAATTTGTGGGGGGGGGGGCTCGGCTATTAAATAAACCGTGCCCTATGGGGCACGGGTAATGACTAGTATGTATGTATATATAGACACACACACACACACACATATATTGAAGGGCTATATATATATGAAAATTTTCAAATGAGAACATTCGCACGGTGCGAAAATGTTTTTATCTTTTTTTTTGAATTTTTTTTTTCAAAAATTCTTTTTCCCACCCTCATTATATGTTGTTATACCCCCCTCAAAAAATAATGGTTGAAAAATAATATCATTTGGCCTTCTATCAAGGCATTTCATCAAATTCGCACGTTTTGAGACCGTTAAATTTGTAACGGGTGGATGGGTGCTCTAATGCCCAACAGGTTCACCCATTATTTTCCCTTGGGTATATATTTGTATGGATTAAACATCAAAAAAAGAATTTTTGAAAAAAAAAATTTCAAAAAAATAAAAAAATTGTTTTCGCACGGCTTTCGCATGGGTTTTTTCGCAACGGAAGATCGCTCTACGCTCTATATATATATATATATATATATGTATATATGTATATATTTATATATGTATATATGTGTGTGTGTGTGTGTGTGTGTATGGATTAATGGGTATCATACGCCATATGAGATAGGCTCTCATATACCCTCTCACATAAAGCAATCAAGTACCAGCCCACATGGGCTTGTACTTGGTTGTACTTAGTTTCTTTATGTGAGAGGGCATATGAGAGCATATCTCATATAGCGTATGATAGCCATTATTCTCATATATATATATATATATGTATATATATATATATGTATATATATATATGTATATATGTATATATATATATAACTTCTGCTCAAAACTGAGGCCCCTGAGTTCTATTCTAACCTCTATAACCAGAATGATTACTGGAGAGTTTTTCCTCGTCTTACTACCAAAAGGGTGCTTACTAATGAGGCTACAAACTGGGTTGAGAGACCTGTGCTTGTTAAAGAGGTCAAAACAGCCGTTTTTCAAATTGGGGCTGACAAAGCCCCTGGCGCTGACGGTTACAAGTTTTTCAAATTCGTGGGACACCATAGGTGGGGATGTCACCCTTGCTGTCCTTAAATTTTTCAAATCTGGGAAGATATTTCGACAGATTAATCATACATTCCTTATGCTCGTCCCTAAGAATGCCAATGCTTCTGGTCTGGGTGACTATAGGCCGATATCTTACGGCACTGTTTTATATAAGATTATTAGCAAGATTCTTTGTAATCGTCTGAGCAGAGCGGTTATTAAACTCATATCTCCAAATCAAGCGGCTTTTCTCCATGATCGTTTGCTTGCTGATTGTGCGCTACTTGCTCATGAGCATATAAGGAGCTTTAATAGTCCTATGGGGGCCAGGGCATGTCTTAAACTGGACCTACGTAAAGCTTTTGATAGTGTGAATAGAGAATTCGTCTACTACATGCTTCATCAAATGGGGTTTAAGCACAAATTTATCAACTGGATCTGTGAATGCATCTCCACTCCCTCCTTCTCTGTTATGATCAATGGCTCCCCCTATGGTATGTTCCAATCTAACAGGAGGGGGAGATCCCCTATCTCATTATCTTTTTCGTTATCGTTATGGAGGCATTTTCCTTGCTTATGGCGAAGTCCAATGTCACCCGTAGCATTCTGCCTATGAAAAGAACTGGGGTTGTCACTCATCTTCTCTTTGCGGATGATTTGCTGGTTTTTTGTCGGGCCAATATTAAATCCTTCGAAGGGCTGCATGATCTCCTCTCTGTTTTCAAGTCCCTTACTGGGCTTGAGGTGAACTGGAATAAAAGTGCATGCATCTTTAGTAAAGGAACCAGGGGGCCTGGTAGCCTTGCTGATATCTTGGGTATTCGAAGAGTGCAATCCTTATCCACGTATCTCGGCCTTCCTCTCTCCACTAAATACCATAATACTGCTATGTATGATCGCCTTATTGATAGATGCAAGAGCAGATTACAGGGATGGTCCTCTGCCTTACTATCCATAGCGGGGCGTATTGAGCTTGTCAAATCTGTCATCTATGGCATGGTTGGGTTTTGGATGCAAGCCTTTCGTATCCCCAAGATGTTGGATATGGAAGACGTTTGTACACCCTTGTGGGGGATGTACGAGGGAATACGGACCTCGAACGTCGCGTACACAAAGTCGTGTACAAAGGGAATCTGTTCCCTTGCGGAGAGGATATCTGGATGAGTGGGAAAGTCGCATTATATATGCATAAGTGCATGCGACATATGGCTAATAAAGGGGGAATATCTTAAGCTTATGTTGTACCATGCATATGGTACAACTTAAGCTTATAATGTGCCATGTATCATGGTACACCTTAATTAAGTTGTTCCAAAGGAACAACTTACCCTAAAATAACTACCTTGGGGGCTATAAATAAGACCCAAGGGTAAGCCATTTCTTACACCTTTTGCATGAAATTCATGCATGCATCTTCATCCTAGCAAAACTCTGCAGAAATCCTTTCTCTCCCTCTTATCCAAGTTCTTAATCTAAAGTAGAGATTTAGATTGTGGATTAGTAGCCTTACTCCGTTCGTGAGAAGACTCGATCCGTCGTGGCGAATTCGAAGGCGAAATTCGTAGACTACCGTGCTGCATACGCAAGCGTAAGTCTAAACTTCATATTATCGATCCTAACTCTGTTTTGGCAGGATCCTTCATTGGTATCAGAGCCATACGGGTTTGCCCCGGAGAAAATATGAACGAGTCGTTGTCTTTTTCACGGATGGGTATCCTACCATTACGGATATGGTAGGAACGCTTCGTGACGGAGAGAACGCAGCGGTTGTTCTTTTCACGTTAGGGTCTTCTGTCATTACGGATATGGCAGGAACTCTTCGTGACGGGAAGAACCGACCGTTCATATCGTCAAACTCGCTCTCTTCATGGATGCTGAGTCTCCATTCATATGGAATGGGCGCGCTCTTCATGTGGAGCGCGTAGTTTACGAATTTTTGAAGTGGGTTCATTTTTTGGCACACGGCCATTGGAGGACAACTACTTCCTCGACGAACGGGTGCTTCACCGGAGAAGAAGGTGGTGGTTATTCCCATCGGGGAAGATGAATTTTTTTGTGCATGTGCACCATGACCAAATGGGTTATGAAGGCCATGCACCCCCTCCCCATGCGGAGGGGGTTGGCTACGGCCAATAACCACCGCGGCAACCCCCTCCGACGGGGGTGTGCGGCCTCCCATGAAAGGGGAAACCGGCCATGGCCAAAGGGCCATGGCCGGTCAAGGCAAAAAATGCCATGGCCGGGCCATGGCCGGCCGGCTCTGGCTGGCCACGGCCAGGGCCAGAAGGCCCTGGCCGCGGCCAGGCCAGGGCCTGGCCTCCCTGGCCGAGGCCAGGGCAGGGGCCCTGGCCCCGGCCAGGGCTTTGCCGCCCTGGCAGAGGCCAGGGCAGCGCCCTGGCCTCAGGCCAGGGCCCGGCCGCCCTGGCCGAGGCCAGGGCAGAGGCCAGGGCAGCGCCCTGGCCTCAGGCCAGGGCCTGGCCGCCCTGGCCGAGGCCAGGCCAGGGGCCCTGGCCCCGGCCAGGGGCCTCTGGCCGAGGCCAGGCCAGGCAGAGGCCAGGCCGGCCTCTGGCCTAGGCCAGGCCAGTGGCCAGGCCAGCCCTGGCAGTGGCCAGGGCTGTCGCAGGCCGTCCTTGGCCGGGTGCCGGACTGATCGGCACTGGCCGGGGGAAGTTTCAGACCAATTCGGCAAAGGCCTTGGTCGAACTAGCCCATACGGGGCCAAACGACAGTCGTCTGCATCAAATTTCTCTCATACGGGGGGAAACGCCTGGATCCATATGGGAGCCGGCGACGATAATTTGCAGAAAAATCCCCAAAAGGGGGATCCGACCTAGGCACGGCTACGGCTCATTCCCGACAAATGGTCAGGAAGTGCCGAATATTTCACTAGTATCATAAGGGTACTAAGTTGAAATATATTTTTGAAAAATACGTTTTCATACGTTTTGAAAAATAAGTTTTCAAAAACGCTTTTCCGCTGCAAAGTACTATAAGAGTACTAACATTTGATAAAGTGAGGGAGAAATATTGAAAGTTACTCTAGATGGTGATCGGAAACATAGTGACCTTTCCGACTCTAGAGTAACATCTTCAATATTTTTCGAAAGTAACTTATCAAATTATGAATATCATTCCAAGTGGGAGTTGATTTTAGAACTATCCATATGGGATATTCTATTATCATTTCAAGTGGGAATTATATTTGAAAAATACGTTTTCAAACTCGTTTTTCCGCTGCTAGTACTATAATAGTACTATTGTTTGATAAGTGATGGGGGAATATTGAAGGTTGTTCTAGATGGTGATTGGAATCAAAGAGACCTTTTCGATTCTAGAACAACATCTTCAATATTTTTCGAAAGTAACTTATCAAATATAATATAATTTCAAGTGGGAGTTATATTTTAAGAATTTTATGCAATATGTTTTTGATCGAACCTTCGGTTTTTATGTCTTTTGCAGCATTTTAAAAGTAAAATGTCTTCCGCTTCAAAGAATATCGTCACTGAGTTAAACAAAGGTGAAAAACTCAACGGCGATAATTACAAACTTTGGTCCATCAAGATACAATACGTTCTAGAGGAGCAAGAAGTGCTCGAAACTCTAAAGAACGTTATGATTGAACCTGAGTTGGGCACTACGGCCCAACACCGACGAGACAAGGAAGCTTTTGATGCTTGGTCTCGGAAGAACAAGATAGCGCGCATTACGTTATTAAGCAGTATGGCTGATGACATAATGCGCATCTTCCGAGAACATGACCTAGCCATGGACATATGGTCCAAGCTAGAGGAGAAGTTCGGTGGCACATCGGTGTCCAAACTTCGCGCCTTAACTATAAAGTTCGATACATATAAGAAACGTCCAGATCATTCCATGGGGAAACATCTGCGACATATGGCGAACCTTATATCAGAGTTAAAGGACGCAGGTCATGTGCTCACAGATGAGCAACAAATCCAAGCAGTCATACGTTCCCTACCAAATGGGTGGGACCAAATGAAGATGCATCTCACTCACAATGAGAGCATCAAGACCTTCAGCGATGTTTCCAAGCACCTCGAATTAGAGGAAGAGCGGCTTGCGGCTGCCAAGCCAAGTGCAGAAGTGCACATGGTTGCTAGTTCCTCACACGGGGGAAAGAAAAGGAAAAATCGTTCGAAGTTCACTAATGAACGTAATAAGCAACCTGAGTCTACCAAGAAACCCAAACATAAGGGTGGGCACAAGAAATGGCACAAGAAGAAAGACTTGAAGAGGATCAAGTGCTTCAAGTGCAACAAGCTCGGTCACTATGCTCGTTCGTGTACGAGTGGAGGCGACGAGGTAACTTGTAAATATACTAGTTACATATGTGTTTCTAGTTCAATATTTCTTGTGGAATCTAATCCATTTTGGATAATTGATTCAGGTGCCACCGACCACATAGCAAGGGACAGACGGTCCTTCGTGGAGTATCACCGGATACCCCAAGGAACGAAGTGGATCTATGTAGGAAACAACACACATGTTGAAGTGAAAGGCATTGGGACTTGCAAGCTAGTCTTGGACAACGGCCGCACTCTCCTACTTCATGATGTCCTCTTCGCTCCAGATATTCGAAGGAATATAATTTCTGTGGTTGTATTAATGGGTCTTGGCTATAACTGGTTTTTTCATGATTGTAATGTGGACTTAAGTTGTAATAATACTCTTATTGGTATTGGGTTTGTATTTAAAGGATTTATTGTAATAAGTACAATGTATGATTCCTCATGTAATGAAAATTTCCTTATTGCAAATTCTGAGACTTATGAGTCTGATGTGAATTGTTGGCACGCAAGGCTTGGTCATATTGGACCAACGCGTATGGATAGACTCGCCAAACGTGGTCTTCTATCCAATGTTTCAAAGGTTGAAATGTCGACCTGCGAACATTGCCTTGTGGGGAAATCTTGTCGCAAGCCGTTTGGAACCGGCACAAGGGCCGAGGTTCCATTACAGCTTATCCATTCGGACATATGTGGTCCGATGAATGTCAAGACAAGACGCGGAAAGTCCTATTTCATCACTTTTATTGATGATTTCACCCGATTCGGACATATCTATTTGATATCCCACAAAAGTGAAGCTTTGGCTTGCTTTAAAAACTATATGAGTTTAGTGGAGAATCAATTAGATCGCAAGATTAAGGTCTTGCGAACCGATAGGGGCGGTGAATATCAATCAATAAGTTTTAAGGAACTCTGTGATGAAAAAGGCATAGTACATCAGGTAACTATGCCTTATACTCCTTACCAAAACGGTGTTGCAGAAAGGAGAAATAGGACTTTAATGGAAATGGTCCGTTCAATGATGGCGCAAGCTAACTTGCCAATCACCTTTTGGGGAGATGCATTATTGACGGCCACTTTCATTTTAAACCGTGTACCCTCGAAATCAGTTAGCTCCACTCCTTATGAGTTGTGGAACCAAAGGTCTCCTGACTTAAACATTTTGAAACCTTGGGGTTGTGCATCCTACGCACATATTTCCTCCCATAAGTATGGCAAACTTGGGCCAAGGGGAAGGAAATGTATCTTTATACGATACGCAGAAAACTCCAAAGGTTATGTTTTTGTTAGTCAGGAAGACAATGGTGGGCTAATTGAGTTTGAGTCGAGGGATGTCACTTTCTTGGAAAACGAGTTTCCAAGACAGGGCGAGATAAGTCAGGACTTATCTCTATTTGAGATTTATGATCAAGAAGGATTACCTCATTCGAGTGGGAGAATTCTTGGTGAAAATGAGAATACGTTTCAACCTTCACCAATGGATTATACGAATGACGATTATCCTATTCCATACGGGAATAATGATCCAAGTGGGAGCAATTCTAACGACATTCCAAGTGGGAGTGATATTAGAATTGATCTAAATTCAAGTCAACAAGGACTTGAAGAATCTCAAATACGACGTAGCAGTCGTACAAGGTTGGCTCCTCTAAGATTTGAGGATGAATTTCCGCAAACCTTTATGACTTTACTACAAGAAGATGACGAGCCTGCTACTTTCAAGCAGGCCGTATCTTGATCTAAATTCAAGTCAACTAACCTTTATTATACGAATGACGATTATCCTATTCCATACGGGAATAATGATCCAAGTGGGAGAAATTCTAACGACATTCCAAGTGGGAGTGATATTAGAATTGATCTAAATTCAAGTCAACAAGGACTTGAAGAATCTCAAATACGACGTAGCAATCGTACAAGGTTGGCTCCTCTAAGATTTGAGGATGAATTTCCGCAAACCTTTATGACTTTACTACAAGAAGATGACGAGCCTGCTACTTTCAAGCAGGCCGTATCTTGCCCTGCTAAAGACAAATGGATGGAAGCGATGCAAGAGGAATTAGAATCCATGAAAGTTAACCAAGTCTGGGACTTAGTTGACTTACCCAGAGGACGTAGAGCTATTGGGAACAAATGGGTTCTCAAGATCAAGCATAAGGCTGATGGCTCTATTGACAGATATAAAGCTCGCCTTGTCGCGAAAGGTTTTACGCAACAGGAAGGGATAGACTACGAAGAGACCTTCTCACCTGTTGTTCGTTTTACCTCAATTCGCCTGATTCTGGCAATGGTAGCTTGCTTAGACCTCGAATTACATCAAATGGATGTAAAGACTGCTTTTCTCAATGGAGAATTGGACGAGGAGATCTATATGGAACAACCAACAGGGTTTGTAAAAGAAGGAAACGAACATAAGGTTTGTAAACTTCTTAAATCCATATATGGTCTTAAACAATCCTCGAGGCAGTGGTATATACGATTTCAAGAGGTTGTCTTATCAAATGGTTTTTCCATGCTTGATGAAGATAACTGTGTATATATCAAGAGGAATAAGAACAAGTATGTTATTATGTCTCTATATGTAGATGACATTTTAATAGCCGGAAATGACAAGGGCTTTGTGATGGATATCAAGGCTTGGCTTTCATTAGTTTTTGAGATGAAAGACATGGGAGAAGCCGCATATATCCTTGGAGTTAAGATTTCAAGGAATCGTTCCAAGAAACTTCTTTCTCTTTCACAGGAGACTTATATAAAGAAGGTTCTAGAACGTTTTAATATGCAGGACTGCAAGTCCATTGATACTCCAATAAGCAAGTGCGACAATTTATGTCTGAAATCATGTCCAAAGAACCAAAAAGAGAAGGAGATTATGGAAAAAGTTCCATATTCCAGTGCAGTTGGTAGTCTAATGTACGCTATGATGTGTACAAGACCGGACATCTGTTTTGCCGTTGGAATGGTAAGTCGTTACCAATCCAACCCAGGGCAAGTACCCTGGAAAGCGGTTAAGAGGATAATGCGGTATCTCAAAGGAACTGCAGACTTTGCTTTATGCTATCAAGGAGATGCCTTGAGGCTCGAAGGCTACACTGATGCTGATTGGGCGGGTGATCTCGATGAGCGACGATCGACCTCAGGATATGTTTTTCTACTCGGATCTGGTGCAATATCCTGGAGTAGCAAGAAACAATCCTGCATCGCACTTTCAACCATGGAAGCCGAGTTTGTAGCATTTAGCATGGCAGTTCAAGAGGCTGTTTGGCTTAGGAAGTTCTTAGACAGGCTAATTAATGCAAGTGACTCAGGTGCTGTACCTATACACAGCGACAGTCAAGCATCTATAGCCTATGTCAAAGATCCGAAATTCCATTGTAAGACCAAACACATAGATATCCGCTACAAATTTGCAAAAGACTATGATAAGACCAAGAAGGTAGACATAAGGTACATATCTACGTATGAGATGATAGCGGATCCGCTTACAAAGGCGATCCCCAGAGATGTGTTTTACAAACACTTATCATCTCAAGGATTGCGTAAGAGCTGAGTTGTACCAATGTAAATTCCCATGTCTGTAAATGATCAAAAATTAATAAAAGAATAAGTTCTTTTTCAAACATTGCATATGAATTTCTTAAGAAATGTTTGTGTACATTTTTGAAATCTCAGCTGAATTGTGTGTATGTCGGACAGATTAAGGTTGGCTCTCTCACATGAGCAACCGCCTTATCTTATCAGATGGATAAGATAGAGATGAGACTAGTTTAAAGTCAAAATCATTAGACGAATGATTTAGAGTCATGACTTAAACAAGATAGTCGAATGAAAGATCTGCATCATATGGATGCTTACAAAAGATCTGAGATCTGTATCACAAGGATATTTGAAAGAGATCTCATAGGATTTTTTCCTATCTGTCTTATGCAGGATGAGAGTCCGTGAATATTTCACGAGTAGTAAGGGGACTCAAAAAGATAGTCACTGTGGTGTCTGATCTTTTCATCCGTACAACATCATTAAGACATACTCTCCCTGGGAAAGGAGTGATGTTGTAATACGTGTTCATACCACGTATGCATTTCGACCACTGAGTTAGTAGCAATAGTGTTTGCTATTATGTGAGACTCAAAGGCCATATGGGTCTTAACTCTTACCCTCAAGGACTCCAATTGGTTCCTTTAGATTTGACGAAATGATCGCTATCTTAGCGTGTTACTTATGGGCTATGATAATTCGGCTCGGCGGGGCACGTTAGAAAAGCGAGTCTAGTCAAGATCAGAAGGTTCGCAAGAAGAGGAAGATTGATTTCATATTCGCATTTGGACTTTAATGATTCAAAGCTGGCCAGCCAATTGTAATCCAGATGGGATTCAATTGTTGAATATAAAGTATAAGAAATGTGAAGAAATAATCTAGGGTAAAGCATGCGTTGAACTACTCAACTTTGCACCTTCGAGGTCGTTGTGTATCTCTAACAAGTGCACAACAACAGACTCTACGCGCATGACGGTCGCACGGTCTATTTCTCGGTATGATAGATGAAAGAACTAAGGGAAAGACGTTCTCTTACAATCCCCTCAAGTGTGAGTGGGAGATGTTGGATATGGAAGACGTTTGTACACCCTTGTGGGGGATGTACGAGGGAATACGGACCTCGAACGTCGCGTACACAAAGTCGTGTACAAAGGGAATCTGTTCCCTTGCGGAGAGGATATCTGGATGAGTGGGAAAGTCGCATTATATATGCATAAGTGCATGCGACATATGGCTAATAAAGGGGGAATATCTTAAGCTTATGTTGTACCATGCATATGGTACAACTTAAGCTTATAATGTGCCATGTATCATGGTACACCTTAATTAAGTTGTTCCAAAGGAACAACTTACCCTAAAATAACTACCTTGGGGGCTATAAATAAGACCCAAGGGTAAGCCATTTCTTACACCTTTTGCATGAAATTCATGCATGCATCTTCATCCTAGCAAAACTCTGCAGAAATCCTTTCTCTCCCTCTTATCCAAGTTCTTAATGTAAAGTAGAGATTTAGATTGTGGATTAGTAGCCTTACTCCGTTCGTGAGAAGACTCGATCCGTCGTGGCGAATCCGAAGGCGAAGTTCGTAGACTACCGTGCTGCATACGCAAGCGTAAGTCTAAACTTCATATTATCGATCCTAACTCTGTTTTGGCAGGATCCTTCACAAGACCATTCTTAGCTCGCTTACCTCCATGTGCAGGAAATTTATCTGGGGGAAAAACCATCTTTAGGCTTGGGATGATATGTGTGCTCCCAAGCAAGAAGGGGGTGTGGGGATCAGAAGCTTCACTGATTTAAACAAAGCATATGGTGTTAAACTTACGTGGCGCAAGCTTACTCTTAAAGGGATTTGGGCTTCGCATATGAGGAATCAGTATATGTGTAAGATGGGGTTATTTTTGGCCAAACCCCATCCTATGCAATCTGGAACCTGGAAATTCCTTCTTCATTACCGGGATTACACTAAAAAGCTCACCAAACGCACTGTTAGAGATGGGACTTCTACTCTCTTCTGGTATGATAATTGGCTTCCATGTGGTCCTCTTTGTGACTCTTATGATGTTCCTGTTGGGGAGGAGAAGAGTATGGTCAATGATTACTGGGCTAATGGGGGATGGTTGATTTGCAACTCCCTCCTCCATGTTCATCACTTAATCAGTACGGTGGCATTGACCGGTGGCAATGATTCTTGGGTTTGGACGTATAAATCCCCCTCTCTTTGCAATGCTTGGGATGGTACTCGAGTTATTAAACCACTTTTCCCTATTACAAGGTGGTCTGGTTTCAGGGGCACATCCTAAAGATGGCTATTACTTTACTGCGAGCTTTCCATGGGAAACTTCTTACTCGGGATAAGCTCGTGCAATGGGGAGTGCCTACTTCATCCTTCTGTGTTTTATGCTCTGATAGTATTCATGAAAGTGTGGCTCATATATTTTTCGAATGCAGATATACTAATTACCTCCTTTGCAGGAGCTTTCTAAAAATGGGAGTTACAGCTGTTTTACCCTCTATCTTGGCGGGTATTAGTGATTTGATCCGTTTCCTTTTTCATAGGAAGGGCAATACGGGGAGATTGATCAAAACTGTATTGGCTGTGATGACTTGGCATATCTGGAGAGAGAGAAACAGAAGAATCTTTGAGGGGAGCAATCAGATTCAAACGCTTCTGTTCGAGAACATAGCTGATGATGTCAGAATTGCTTTGAGTCATATGGACTGGGACCGTGGTGCTGATAGTACTCCCCCCTCAAATTGGGGGCTAGTTGACTAGATTGTCTGTCTTGTACTTTTTGTTTTCTATTTGGCCCTTCAGATAGCGGAAGGTGTTAAGTATTGGCTGGGATGATGGCACCTGTGCCCTAGTCCCACTTTACAAACATCCTTCTTCCATCTGAGAGCGCCCTTGTATAGTTTTGTTAGATCAATAAAGACACAAAGCATATTCTCCAAAAAAGATATATATAACTTCAGCATGAATGTGCAATTAAAAAAGGTTAATGGTTTCTGATATAATGCAGTTTAATCCTCCTGATAACCACTCAAATATTCAAAACTTTGGAACATATTGTCTGACCAAACATATAGATAATTAAAATTTGCCATTATCAAGACAATACATTTTGAAATGACAAACGACTAGCATTGCTGCTGCATATACATTTTATTGCCAAAAAAATCTGAAGTTAAATCTCGATATTAGATACAAAAAACAAGAGAAATTCCAAAGCTACAATGGACAATCCAAATGGATTATCAATATTAACCATCACGATCTCAGTCCTCTAAAGTCAATCTTGGTGAAAAACAAAGGGTTTCAAAGATTTTCCACCCCTACATTAAGTGGCTGCAAAATAAATTAATTCAATAACACAACAAGCAATGCTACTTAATTCATGAGAATTAATGTCTATATCAGACCATTTATTATTATGATACTTTCGATGTTATAATGGTGTTGAGACTGCAGGAATCAGCTTGCTGATTGTATTTAAATATGTCTATTTGAATTCAGTATAAACAATAATAGCTGCAATTCAGGGCATGAATATTCCAATTGGCTCACCATATAATAATCACATCATCAATTTCGTAATTCTCCCAAAAAAATGTAGAAATTCAACATATATCAGCAAACAAGTAGTAATTATTTAGAGAACTGATCAAACAAATGCTACCGAGATAGTGAAATTTTTCGCAAATCAAATGAAAATCAAAATTTTACCCTAAAATGTTACCGTACATTGAGATAGTGAGATATTGTTGTGGGGGCTGAGAGGGAGTGAGTAGATCGTCGGAGGAGGAGATCGATCAGCTAAGGGTGAGGAGGAGATTTGACGGGAAATTTTGCAACCGTGAGTTAGGGTTGATGGCGATAATGGGGGAGACGAGAGACGAGCTGAGAAGGAAGATGATGACTCGCCGTAATTGTGGAGATCAGCTAGGGTTGAGAGGTAGATTGGATGGGGATTTTTGCAACCGCGGGAAACTTTGAGAGCAATAATGGAGGAGACGAGTCACGAGAGACAGATTAGGGGAGATGAGTCACGAGAGACAGATGAGAGGGAGAGATGCCTCGATGCAATTGCGGAATGGCACGCTCGTAATTTGTCGAAAGTTTCCGATGGCTACCGCTGATTGCGTCATTCCTCATATGGTTGCAATTCTATTTGAGCGCTTCGATTGCATCAGACGGCTAAGATGAATTTCGCCACATGTAGAATTCATGCGGCTGTGCACAGGCACAGTTTCCCCTATATATATGAGGAATATGGGCCTGAGCTGACAGCGCAGGAAATCTTTCCTGCGCTGTCAGCGATTTAGGGGCCAAAAAAATTTTAAAATTTTTTTACAGTTGCTTCTACGACTTGTTAACTAGCTACCCACCAATTTTCAAGCCAATCCAACACTGTTTGAGCCTCCGTTTTGAAAACCGAACTGACAGCGCAACATTTTTGAAACGCATGAATGGAGGCTCAAATGGTGTTAGATCGGCTTGAAAATTGGTGGGTAGCTAGTTAACAACTTGTAGAAGAACTGCAAAAAAATTAAAAAAATATTTTGGCCCCCAAATCGCAGACACACATGAAAAATTTCATGCGCTGTCAGCTCAGGCCCATATTCATATATATATATATATATATATATATATATATATATATATATATATATATATATATATATATATATAGTTATTATGAGATGGTGAGCTCAAATCCTTATTGTGAGCTAGCACAATCGGCAACACCAATTAATGATGGGCACCGTTCATCTTGAAGATCATATTGATAGATCTATACCTTAAAAAATTAGAGATTATAAACCCCAAAATCCTAGGATCAACCCGTTCCAATTTTGTTACATTTGCAGGCAGCTTGTAAACCGTTCATCTTGCAAACACTTGATGGATTTGATAGAAATGTCCAAATAACAAAAAAAATTATACATAAAGATCACTTGATAGATAGAACAAGATGGACGGTTCCGATTGATGATTTGGAAAATAGTTTTGGCTAGTTCAAGATATAAATATCTCATCTCATCATCTTACCATCTCATATTATCATTTTTTGGAGAATATGCTTTATCTTTATTGATCTCAAGAAAAATGTACAAGGTTCAAGGATTAGCAGGAGGGAAAAGTGAGTCATGGTTAAGGCACAGGCGCCATAACCACACCCCCACAAGACCCTTCTCTATATCCAAGAAACCCACGATTTTTACAAAGAATGAAACAACAGAAAAACAAGACAAAAACAATCACACCCTCAGATCCCAATTGGAGAACACCTCATGCCCAGCATCCTGGTCCTGATCCAAGTGCCTCATAGCCACTCTGACGTCCGCAGCTATGTCCTCAAAGAGAGCCGTATGTATTTTGCTCTCACCATTAAATATTCTACTGTTCCTCTCCTTCCATACATGCCAAATCAACGCATCAAGAACAGTTTTAGCAAGAATCCCCAAGTTGCCTTTTCTCTGAAATTTAGCAAGAAACACATCGCCAACACCAGCTAAAGTGAGAGGGGGAGCATCTGTGATACCAAGCTTGAGGAAGCTTCTACTGAGTATATAATATGAGTAGCTGCAACCAAAAAAGTTGTGTTCAACACTTTCAGGAGCATTACTAGAACAAAGTGTTGGCCAAGTTAGTCTACTAACTGGGTCGTACGATATAATTTTGATGACGACAAACAAGCCGTGTGCCTAACATTTTTCACTAAGTGATTTTAGGGGTAAAAGTGTAAAATAACGTTTGTTCACAAGAGGGAGATTGCATGTGGACATTGGCGCAAAAAAGAATATGAAGATAAAGTCTTTGAATTGATCAAATAAGGTGAATGGATCTTAAGGGATTTTGATTGGATCTTATGGGATTTATATGAACGGAAGGATTCTCAACCAACGAGTCTAAAAACAAAAGAAAAATCCTATCCAAAATTACGCAGGAGATTAGAACAAAGCAGCCCTTTTTGAACTTGTTCTCATCCAGAATACGCAATGAAACTGAAGATAGAGAGGATATCACAAATTACAAAACTTGAAATTAGAAAGGGATATCAACAACTTCTGCGAAGAGTAAGGCATCAAAAATAAAGGAAAACTAATTTATCTCTTTATATAGAAAAATACTTCCAGCACAGCATAAGAACGAGGATTTCAGAATCTTTGGCGCTGCGGCTTCTTCTTCAATTCAACAGAACAGCTCTTCGATTTGAACCCTCGCCTTCTTCGACAACTCCGATGACTCGAAGACGACGGCTTTGTTATCTTCCCAGTTCAAATTCGCAGCGGCCATCCCTCATCTCCGATCATCCCAGTCAGAGATCGCGCGGCCTTCGTCTTCCTCAGGCGATCAAGAGCACCTCACGGCCGGCGACATCATCTTCGAGCGCATGTGTTGCGATC
Source organism: Scilla litardierei (assembly GCA_030789695.1). Lineage (NCBI taxonomy): Eukaryota > Viridiplantae > Streptophyta > Magnoliopsida > Asparagales > Asparagaceae > Scilla > Scilla litardierei. The sequence continues at coordinate 37,985,283 of CM061139.1, read as the reverse complement.
ATCGTCGATCAACTTCCAGGGCTCTGTCATCTTCCAGGGTTTCAACTCACGACGATGGCTTCAGCGACACCTTTCGACAACTCATCGACTCACGGCTGCTCCAACTTCCTGCGGCGCCTTCTTCTCCGATTCTTCAAATTTCCAGAACGCGCGGCCTGAGATCAAGCGGCGCTCCTTACTCACGGCAATGAATTGCAGAGAGCCTTGACATCCCTAAAGAGCTCGACAACTCGGCAACTTTACGGCTTCGATCTATTCCAGGGCTTCGACAACATCCTCAGAGATCAAGCGGTGCCTCCTTCTTCGATTCTTCAAGTTCCAGAACACGCGATCTCCAAGAATACTCGGTTCTTATTCATCGAATCTCCTATGCCAGAACACGCATCCCTCTCTTCTTCAATTCACGTTACAGCGAGCATCAGAGGAGAATCATCAGTATAGCAAAGATTCGCAGTGACTCAAATATCAACATTTGGAGAAAATTGCTAGACACACAGTCCATGACCCAAGCAGTAGATCAGAGATACCATGCTGACTATGTGGGGGAACAGGAAATCTCAAGTATTAACCAAGAATTCACAAATATCAGATTGGCGAACGGTTCGAGCCTACGTGACTACGATCTCATAAATTTCATCACGGTGATATCTTTCTTGTTTCTTTTAATGAAGTATTAATTTTGCTATACTAGTTCTTTGTGAGATCATATTGAGAATAGCTTTATTCAAAAGCTATCTCTGTTCTGAAACTTTTCAAACTATATCTGTGAACGGTGAGATCTCTACCCGTAAGTGTGATCAGGTTTATTGAGTGAAATCCACATAGGTTTTGGGGTCGGAGTTTTGGCGGGGAGCCACTCCGTTAAAAAATATTTGTGTCTGATTATCTCTGTGACTGTGAGTATATTTAAAATTTGTGCCACACACCCTATTCACCCCCCTCTAGGGTGTTTTTCAATTGGTATCAGAGCGGGATTCCTTTTAGACTCAAAGTCTAGTGGAATTTCGATCCTATGGCACAAATTCCGCACACATACTCATATGACACGCACAATCAAAGAGAAGGACAGTCGTATCTTAGATCACCTCTATTTGATGGTATGGACTATAGTTATTAAAAACAATATGTGTCCATACACATCAAAGGTATCGATATGGCATTATGGAAAATAATCAGTGAATGATTTACACTATTTGATAAACCTGCTCCTGAGCAGCAAAAAGAAAATGATCTGTTAGAAAATCTAAACTTTAAGGCCATGAGCATCTTGTATTGTGGTCTTAGTAAAACTGAATTTAACCGCATTAGTTCTTGTTCTACTTCTAAGGATATTTGGACGAGACTTGAAGTTACTCATGAAGGAACTAGTGAAGTTAAGAAAACTCGTATTAGAATGTTATTACAGAAATATGAAAATTTTGCTATGATGCCTAATGAGTCTATTGATGCTATGTTTTCTTGTTTTGCAGATATCGTTAATCCATTGAAATATTTAGGGAAGGACATCCCAGAGGAAGATCTGGTCGGAAAGATTTTATACTCCTTATCTGGCGATTGGATTCAAAAGAGGACGACGATCGAAGAAGCACATGATTTGGTAGATATCAGTTTCGAGAAGCTAATAGGAAAATTAATGGCTTATGAGGTTCAATTGAAGATGGCCAATGACAGCACAACAAAGATGGAAGATAAATCTAAGGAGGAAACAAAGGAAAAGAATTTAGCCTTTCAAGTCTCCAAAATGCTCAAGGAGGAGATGAATGAATCGGACGATGAAAGCATGGCTCTTGTCACAAGGAAATTTGTGAAATTCATGAGAAACAACAAAAGAAGGACGGGAAGCATTTGGGGAACCAAGAAAAATGAAGAAAATGATGGAGAAAGTTCTGCACCTCAGTGTTTCAGATGCAACAAGAGAGGGCACATGAAAGCATAATGTCCACTTCTGAAAGGAAAAGGAAAGGAAAAGACGGGTGATGGAGAAAAGAGAACATCAAAGCGATGAATGGTGGCTACGTGGGGAGAAAGTGACGTAGAAGAACTCTCCTCAGATGATGACTGGAACGACAACACTGGAACTTGCTTTATGGCTGGAAATGAAAAGGTAAAAATTAGCTCTCTTGTTCAAAGCTTTGATGATGAAATGAATATTAGTGATGATATGTTTTCTAGCATGGAGGAAGCTTATGAATTTCTTGTAGAACTCCTTCAAGAAATGGGTCCTAAATTCCTTAAACTAAAAAAGTTCGTGATTCATTAAAAGAGGAACTAGGGAGCATGACAAGAGAGAGAGAGATGAGCTATTTGTTAAGTGGAAAGAACAAAAGGAAATAATATATAATTTTGATGAAACCCAACTAGAAACAAAAACCTTGAAGCTAGAAAATACTAATAAAAAATTGGCTACGTTAGAGTTTGACCATGTTAATCTAGCTAAAGAATGAAAAGAGAAAATTAGTATTCTTAGTTTTAAAGATTCTGAAATAAAATTATTGAACCTAAAAGTGGCTAGCTATGAAGAGAAATTGGAAGAACTTGAAAAAGAAAAATCTAATTTAATAAAAGGAAAACACATAGCCATCGATCCTGAAACTGGTGAAAAGGAAAAAAGATATGAGACTAAGATTAGTGAACTTGAGAATGAAAATCAAAATCTTAGCTTGACATTAAAGAAATTCACAAATAGCCAAGAAAGCTTTAATAAGATGATAAATGGGCTTAATGAACAATCTAGTAAACATGGTCTTGGCTTTCAGAAAAAACAACCTAAGAAAAAAACTAAGAAGATCATTGAAAAGAATTTTGCAAGAGACATGAGCTTTCAACATTGCATGCACAAAAATCATATGTCATCTACTAATAAGCATTTCAATGTTACATGTTTTTATTGCAACAAAAATGGGCATGTTATGTATGATTGCTTGGCCAGATATTATCCTGTGTATTTCATATGGGTTCCAAAGCATCGTACTAATAATTGTGGATCCAAAATTTGGTTACCAAAGGGTGCATCTTCTTTTGCAGGTGCATCTTCAAGTGGAAAATGACAGCATTTGGTACCTTGATAGCGGTTGCTTGAATCACATGACAGGCAACGAATTCTTCTTCACGACGCTATCACGGAAAGATGGAGGGACGGTTATTCTTGGAGATGGAAAGAAGTGCAAAATCTTGGGTAAAGGTAACATTGGTAAGCATCCTCTTGTGGTCATTGAAAATGTTAATCTTGTTGATGGTTTAGCACATAACTTGTTAAGTGTGAGTCAGCTATGCTCTATAGGCCTTAAGGTTCATTTCGAAAATGACAAAGTATATATTTTAAAAGGTGATGATATTCTTTTCAAGGGTACATCTTATAATAACATCTATACTATCAAACTTAGTGATTCAAATAATCTAAAATGTTTAGTTGCATCACATGAGACTAGTTGGCTTTGGCATCGAAGATTAGGCCATGCCGGCATGGACCTAATCTCAAAGCTTGCTCGAAAGAAACTAGTGAGAGGTTTACCTCAAATTAGCTTTGATCGGGATAAGCTTTGTGATGCATGTCAACTAGGTAAACAACATAAAAGTAGTTTCAATCCTAAAAACGTTGTAACTACTTCTAAGCCATTGCAACTAATACATTTGGATTTATTTGGACCCACAAAGGTTGCTAGTTTAGGTGGTATGCATTATTGCTTTGTTATTGTCGATGACTTTTCACGTTTCACCTGGGTTCGTTTTTTGACACACGAACTTTTGATGTTTTCAAAATGTTTTGTAAAAAGGTTGAAAATGAAAAAGGTTTTTCAATTGTCAAAGTTAGAAGTGATCATGGAGGAGAATTTGTTAATACTAGCTTTGATGATTTTTGCATTTCAAAAGGTTATTCATATAATTTTTCTGCCCCGAGGACACCACAACAAAATGGGGTGGTTGAGAGGAAAACCCGTACTTTGCAAGAAATGGCTAGGACCATGATTCATGATTACAAATTGCCTTTATATTTTTGGGCTGAAGCTATACATACTTCTTGCTATATTTTAAATCGTGTGTCCATTAGACCCATTTTGAAGAAAACACCTTATGAGCTTTATAGAGAGTTGACTCCCAACTTATCACATTTAAAACCATTTGGATGCAAGTGCTATATTCTGAAAGTTGGTGAAAATCTGGATAAATTTGATGCTAAATCCGATGAGGGTATTTTTGTTGGCTACTCACCACATAGCAAATCTTATCGAGCATTTAACAAAAGAACTCTTACTATTCAAGAAACTGTGCATGTGAAATTTGACGAGAAAAGTGCTATTAATGAGTCTTCTAGTGCTGCAGAATCTACAGATATTACAGGTGGCTTGGATGGACTGGAGATAAACACTAGCAATTCCAATGATCAAGAGAACAACAATGATGGTGTACCAAAAGAAGCAGAAGCTACTACGTCATCACAAGATCTCCCTAAGGATTGGCGCTTTAAGAAGGATCATCCAAAGAATCAAATCCTTGGAGACACGACGGAAGGTATACGTACTAGAAGTAGCTTTAATTTGATGGTTAACTTTGCATTTATATCCATTTTGGAGCCTAAAAATGTTGATAGTGCTTTAGAAGATTCCTATTGGATTATGGAAATACAGGAGGAATTGTCACAATTTGATAGAAATCAAGTTTGGGAACTTGTTCCTAAACCAAAAAATCAAACAATTATAGGCACTAAATGGGTATTTAGAAACAAACTTGATGAAATGGGAAATGTTGTGCGTAATAAAGCTAGATTAGTAGCACAAGGTTATAACCAAGAGGAAGGGATTGATTTTGATGAAACATTTGCTCCCGTCGCAAGATTGGAAGCAATTAGGATGCTTCTAGCATTCGCTAGTTTCATGAAATTCAAACTCTTTCAAATGGACGTCAAGAGTGCCTTTTTGAATGGAGTTTTATCTGAGGAAGTCTATGTCAAACAACCTCCTGGGTTTGAAGACTTCATCCACCCGAACTATGTTTTCAAGCTTAACCGTGCTTTATATGGGCTCAAACAAGCTCCTAGAGCTTGGTATGAGCGACTTAGTAAATTTTTGCTTGAAAATAAATTTTCCATGGGAAAGGCGGATAAAACTCTATTTGTTAAACATCAAAGTAAAGATCTACTTGTAGTACAAATATATGTTGATGATATTGTTTTTGGTGCTACTAACAATCTATTGTGTGAGGAATTTGCTACATGTATGTCTAGGGAATTTGAGATGAGTCTGATGGGTGAACTCACATTCATGCTTGGTTTGCAAATCAAACAATGTGAGGATGGAATTTTCATCAATCAAGCAAAATATGCAAAGGAGTTAGTGAAGAAGTTTGGACTTGAAAGTGCTAAGGAATACTCTACTCCTATGTCAACGACGGCAACAATGGATAAAGACGAAAAGGGAAAGAAAGTGGATGAACGCTTGTACCGAGGTATGATTGGTAGCCTATTATACTTGACAGCTAGTAGGCCTGATATTATGTTCAGTGTATGTTTATGTGCTAGGTTTCAATCTTGTCCAAAAGAGTCCCATCTGTCTTACGTTAAACGAATAATTCGTTATGTTAAAGGGACCTTAGATTTTGGTTTATGGTATCCTTGTTCCACATCATTTGAGCTTGTAGGATATTGTGATGCGGATTTTGCGGGAAGTAAGACCGATCGTAAGAGTACCACGGGCACTTGCCAACTACTAGGTATGTCTCTTGTTTCATGGTTCTCCAAGAAGCAAAATTCCATATCATTGAGTACAACCGAAGCCGAATATGTTTCAGCAGGTTGTTGTTGTGCTCAAATTCTATGGATGAGACAAACCCTGAGAGACTACGATCTTACTTTCCAACCTACAACCATTTGGTGTGATAACAAGAATGCTATAAATCTATCTAAAAATCCTATTCTACACTCTAGGACAAAACATATCGATATTCGTCACCACTTCCTTAGAGATCACGTTGATAAGAAAGATATCTCTTTAGGATATATTGATACAGAAAACAATTAGCGGACATTTTCACCAAACCCTTAAACCAAAAACAATTTTGCTTCATTCGATGGGAGTTGGGGATTATGTCAGTAATTGAGCATTAGCACGCATATCCATGCACATACACATGCTTAAAAAATTGTATCCATGCTACACACATAGCACACTATTTCTATCTCATCATGGGTTTGATCATTCTTCGTATGTGCATGCATGATCGTCATCACTATATTTGAATTTGGTTGAGAATTTGATATGAACCTTGTTAGACATCTTAGAAACATTAAAAAAATTTTGAGGATGATGCACCATATTATTGTAAAATTCCCATGCTTAAAATATTAATGAAAAAGCGAAACTCGTAAGCATGCCAAATTGTACGAATCAAATAGATTGATTGGGTCTTATAAACTACGGAGACAATTGAATGTACTTAGATTCTAAAGATTTTGAATTTATATTTTATCTTTACAATTTTGAGAGCTTACATCTCTATGGAAAATTATTTAGTAGGGTCGAATATGTCGATGCCTTCATGCGTCACTATTCTGAGACACCAACATTGTAATTAAAAAAAATTGCAATGAGCATTTACATATATTCAAAAAAGGGGGGAAATATCAAAAATCTTCAAATATGATATATTTGATACCGGCGGCTAGTAACCGGATTTCGGGGGTTTGTTGAGCAATGCGTACGAAATATGGTAGATGAAGTAACCACTTAGCGCATCTCAATTCCAAAGGACCCGAAATTTAACATCATGGTATCCCTTGTTTGGTGTCTCCCTACACATTTATTGATTATTCCATAGCAACGAAGGCTCACTAAATGTATTAGATAAGCTTATATTTTCATCTCTTAAGTTTCTAAGCACCCTTCATATTTTCAAAATGTTTCATAATACAACATCTTCTTGTTAGATTTCTTACAACGATCGTATGCTTTCAATGCTCATGACATTTGTTATACTTTAAGTTCGTGGGGGAAAAAAGCATTAATATGAGCATCATCATCAATTTCTTGTTTCTTCAATATGCTAAACTTGTTTCATGTCTCATTCTTAACCTCTTCAATTTATTTTTATGATCTTTTCGATTAATGGCAAAAGGGGGAGAGTAGAAAAATGCGAAAAATAATGGAAAAATAATGCACAAGGGGGAGAGGTGCACATTTTGAGGGGGAGCTTGTCACAACTTTTCATGAGAGCACATCGATAGGGGGAGCTTTATATGATGTTTATAATCATGTGCACTATATGGCTTGCTCTTTAATATCATTTCTCAATTTTTTAGACTTGTTTGCCATCATCAAAAAGGGGGAGATTGTTGGCCTAGTTAGTCTACTAACTGGGTCGTACGATATAATTTTGATGAAGACAAACAAGCCGTGTGCCTAACATTTTTCACTAAGTGATTTTAGGAGGAAAAGTGTAAAATAAATTTTGTTCGCAAGAGGGAGATTGCATGTGGACATTGGCGCAAAAAGAATATGAAGATAAAGTCTTTGAATTGATCAAATAAGGTGAATGGATCTTAAGGGATTTTGATTGGATCTTATGGGATTTATATGAACGGAAGGATTCTCAACCAACGAGTCTAAAAACAAAAGAAAAATCATATCCAAAATTACGCAGGAGATTAGAACAAAGCAGCCCTTTTTGAACTTGTTCTCATCCAGAATACGCAATGAAACTGAAGATAGAGAGGATATCACAAATTACAAAACTTGAAATTAGAAAGGGATCTCAACAACTTCTGCGAAGAGTAAGGCATCAAAAACAAAGGAAAACTAATTTATCTCTTTATATAGAAAAACATCTTCCAGCACAGCATAAGAACGAGGATTTCAGAATCTTTGGCGCTACGGCTTCTTCTTCAATTCGACAGAATAGCTCTTCGATTTGAACCCTTGCCTTCTTCGACAACTCCGGTGACTCGAAGACGCCGGCTTTGTTATCTTCCCAGTTTAAATTCGCAGCGGCCATCCCTCATCTCTGATCATCCCAGTCAGAGATCGTGCGGCCTTCGTCTTCCTCAGGCGATCCAAGAGCACCTCACGGCCGGCGACATCATCTTCGAGCGCCTGTGCTGCGATCATCATCGATCAACTTCCAGTGCTCTGTCATCTTCCAGGGTTTCAACTCATGGCGACGACTTCAGTGACACCTTTCGACAACTCATCGACTCACGGCTGCTCCACCTTCCTACGGCGCCTCCTTCTCCGATTCTTCAAAATTCCAGAACGCGCGGCCTGAGATCAAGCGGCGCTCCTTACTCACAGCAACAAATTGCAGAGAGCCTCGACATCCCTAAAAAGCTCGACAACTCAGCAACTTCATGACTTCGATCTATTCCAGGGCTTCGACAACATCCTCAGAGATCAAGCGACGCCTCCTTCTTCGATTCTTCAAGTTCCAGAACACGCGATCTCCGAGAATACTCGGTTCTTCTTCATCGAATCTCCTGTGCCAGAACACGCCTCCCTCTCTTCTTCAATTCACATTACATCGAGCATCAGAGGAGAATCATCAGTATATCAAAGATTCGCAGTGACTCAAATATCAACATTTGGAGAAAATTGCTAGACACACAGTCCATGACCCAAGCAGTAGATCAGAGATACCATGCTGACTAAGTAGGGGAACAGGAAATCTCAAGTATTAACCAAGAATTCACAAATATCAGATTGGCGAACGGTTCGAGCCTACGTGACCACGATCTCATAAATTTCATCATGGTGATATCTTTCTTGTTTCTTTTAACGAAGTATTAATTTTGCTATACTAGTTCTTTATGAGATCATATTGAGAATAGCTTTATTCAAAAGCTATATCTGTGCTGAAACTTTTCAAACTATATCTGTAAACGGTGAGATCTCTACCCATAAGTGTGATCAGGTTTATTGAGTGAAATCCTCATAGGTTTTGGGGTCGGATTTTTGGCGGGGAGCCACTCCGTTAAAAAATATCTTTGTCTGATTATCTCTGTGACTGTGAGTATATTTAAAATTTGTGCCACACACCCTATTCACCCCCCTCTAGGGTGTTTTTCACAAAGCACACAAAAGGGGGAAGAAGGAACTCCCCATTTGACAAGTTTGTCCCGAGTGAGAAGTTTGCCATGGAAGGCGCGAAGCAAAGTGACAGCCATCTTGGGAATATGCACATTATACCAAACCACCTTATAATAAGGGAAGATAGACCTAATAACTCGAACACCATCCCAAGCATCGTGAAGGGAGGGAGATTTAGTGCACCATTTCCAAGAGTCCTCACCAGGTGGCAGATATATGGAGGAAATAATATGCAAAACAGAAGCTAACACAGATACATTGACCCAGCCTGTTGCCTCCCAATAATCACTAACCATTTTTCCTTCCTCTCCAGACGGAACAGCATAACTGTCACATAAGGGGCCACAAGGAAGCCAGTTATCATACCAAAATAAGGTAGATTCCCCATTCTTGACAATGCACTTAATGAGATTTTTGGTGATATCACGACATTGGAGCATGAATTTCCAAGTACCGGAATGCATAGGACTTGCCTTAGCCGAATAGAACCCCATTCTACCAAGATATTGTTTACGAATATAAGAGGCCCAAACACCATCATGAGTAAGCATACGCCAAGTTAACTTGGCCCTATAGGCCATGTTAAGATCAGAGAAGTGCCTAAGACCAACATCACCCTCCTGCTTAGGAACACAAAGATCATCCCAAGCCCAAGAATAAGAAGTCCCCTGACGTGACCGCCCCGGCTTGCTATCCGCAAATGGCCGGGGGACCCGCGTGGGGGTTCAGAAATTTGTAACCGCAAGCGCACGGTGTTGTAGTGTGGCTTAGGGGTCGAACGCAGGGAGGCTAGGATGTGCTTGAGTCAAGGAGGACCAAAATCACCCCGGGGGCGAGCTAGCCCGAATCGGTAGATGGTTGTCACGGAAAGGAATGAAGGGTATGAACAATAAGAAAATAAACCCGGGACTTTGGTTTCCACTCCGACGAGCGACTCTCGCCGATACGGCCTAAGGGCATGGATAACGATCGGAATTAGGGTCTAATGGTGGGATGTTGCCTCTGAAAGTGGTACCGGCATCCCATGGGCCCGATATTCCGGTCGGTGCCCAGGATGATACACCGGACTTCCCAGATTCGATCAGTGGGCACTCCCGTGTCCATTAACACTGATCGATTCCGGGAGCACTAAGCTCGCAACGATAACTCCCAACGTCTCATCCTGCCACTCCCGCATGCTAGGATTCGGCGTCTACGCTAAGGGCGTGAGCTATGGCTAGGGAGTCAACCGCCAAGTTTATTCCCCCTTGGCCCAACGGTCAAAGGCGGTCTTTTTCCCGCCGATGACAATGAAACACCCCGCGTAACCGTTAGATTCCTAATCCCTATCGATTTCCTAACCCTATAGACGCATCGGGAAGAGCCCCCGAAGGGGTTTCCACCAAAATCCCAGATTAGGGAACTACTCACAAAAATTCATTGAAAAGCGATCTAAATGAAAATAAACCGTTGGAATCATAATCGGACGATTGGAATGCGAAAGTAATAGAGTAATTAAGACAATACTAAAATTTGAGAAAGATCCGAAAACTTACAAAAGAACAGTAATTACAGCCGTCACAATAGGAGAAAACAGTAAAAACTAGCAGCTCCCCCGTTTCTGGAACCCTAGGGGTTCTATTTATAGACTCTCGCATCACCCGATCGGTTGACAAGTCAACCGATCGGGTGATCCGTTATAGATAATGAACAGAAAACGGCGAGCTTTCACCCAGTCATGTGAACTGGTCGGGTGAGTTCTTGGAGTGACCGGTTGGATCTTGGCGCCATCGGGTGAAGTGATCGGTTGGGTGCCCGTGTCTTCAGCTCCTCAGCATCAGCTACAGATGAACCGATCGGGTGAGAGTCACCCGATCGGTTGAAATTTTGCTCGAAAAGACAGAGAACAGGCCCCCGCTGAACCGGCCTGCGAACCGGTCGGGTGACTTTCACTTGAGCTCCGGCTGAGACCGGGTGGTGCATGCGTGCATCACCCGATCGGTTGGAGATGACCAACCGACCGGGTGAGGGGCTGAAAGATGTATCCTTTGACGTTTGACCCCCTGGATCACGCGTGACTCCTCCCGTTGCTCCGGGGACTTGAGATATCGTCGTTAAACGTCCCCTACGCGGTCGATCTCCTGCAAACATGAAGAAACAAAGAAAAGTGAAAGAAAATGAGAAAATACGAGAAAACGAATAAAAGACGACGGAAAAACACGGAGAAACACAAAAGAAAACGTGCGTGAATATATGAAATATAAACGCACGTCAAAATCCCCCAAGCTGAACTCTTCCTCGTCCTCGAGGAAGACGAGTGAGAGTAGGAGCTCGGAGGGGAAAAATAGAGAGAAAGAGAGAAAAAGAAAACTCTATATCCTAGATCGTCCGTCAGAGCCAACAAAATCAAAAACGACACACCAAGCAAGCAGACGTCAAATCACACCACTAAACCTAGGAAAACGAGTCCAAATAAGTGTCGTGGGCCCACGCGGTGAAGCGCGAGTGAGTGCGGTCGTGTGCTAGCAAACGGTATCGCTTTCTACAATGTGCTATGAGCTCATATACGCAAGTCCAGGAAATGACCCAAATACCGATTCGAATTTGAAATTGCGGTGAATATTAGTTCAAGCATGCATGAGAAGAGTATAAGAATAGAAGTGTATCATGCATCGGGGACTCCACAACTAGAGTTAAGGAAATCACGCCACTATAGCCTAGATACTAGCTAAAAAGTTCCTAAGCCAAGTGTTTTCGAGAACGATGGGGGTTGAGATGATGTGGAGTAGAACACTCGGTGCAAATTCTCGCCTTCCCTTTATTCTCGGTAGGCAGGAAAAATATTCACACTAGATATTTTTTTGGGTTTTGGGTTTTTGTATTTTTTTTTGCTTTTTGGCTACACAAAATTTTCCTTTTCTTTCTTTTTGGGTTTTTCTTTTCTTTTCTCTTTTTTTTTTGAATTTTTGGGTTTTTGGCTATACACATGTGTACTCTTCCAAGTGTGAGAACGGTACACGACGAGGGTGTTGGATCTGGATCCTAGCCTAGAGGGGGGGTGAATAGGCTTTTAAAAAAATAATTCATGCAACCCACGAATAAGCACACGCAGTTATAGCACAACCAGAGTAAATAAAATGCAGACACAGAGTACACAGCAGATTTACCCTGGTTCGGTCGTCCCAACGACCTACTCCAGCCCCCAAAGCAGAACTAGTATTGAATAGCGCAATAGGTACAAAACCACAAGTTAGAGCATGCTCAGAGCACCCTCTACGTCTCTACACTCGCCAGGCTCTCAGTACCCCACACACAGTGTTTTCTCTCACTATCAATCCTAGTAAAGCTTTCTACCAGCTAGTCCCAAACTAGCTGGGTCCCACTTGTCTAGTCCCAACTAGACAAGTCCCAAAATAGTCACCAAAAATAGGTAAAAGTTTCCCCTACGAAGATCTATCACAATTGCTACACAAAATAATAAAGTATAGAGTTTAGGAAGCTCAGATTGTGTAGCAGCGATGTCTTCGCCAATAAGCGCGGGTCAGATCTTGTCTGACGTAGATGTAGATGTCACGTCTCTCGTCTCCTCAGCAACTCAAGTTGCGATCTCCTCGCTCCTAGCAAGATGGTGCCTTGGCTTTGAATTGATACTGCATTGCGGCTCTAGCAAAGGATTTTCGGCGCTTCAATTTTGGGCAGAGCCTAATATTATTTGGCTTTGAATTGCAGCACAACAGTGATTTTCGTTGACCCCTTTTTGACCGGCCTGCAAATAAGAGAAGCACAGAGTTAGTCTCTAAAAAAGTTAATTAAGGAAGTGCTTACCCATTGAATTTGCTCTGTGCGTGTATCCCCTTTTGAATATTTTTAGCATGCTTCCTGTAGCAAATCGATGATGCAGCTGCACCAAGCAAAACAGGCAGTAGAATATTGCTACACGCAGAGATTGGTATGGAGGCTCCCTCAAAAATAATTCATGCGGCCTTCTTTTGTTGCCGCACAAAAGATGTGCACGTGAGCTCTTGGTTGGGAGAAAATAAAATGACTGCCTATGGAATTTTGTATGGATGCTTTGATGAATTACGCACAAAAGGAAGTGTGGCTCTCTGAGTTTTTTTTGATTGAAGAGATAAACACAAAAAATCCGGCCCTTGCTCCTAGGAAATCTCAGTATCTCCTCAAAAAGAATTTTGATTCAAACATCTATGCTCAAAACATCATGGCGGCTGCTTGAGAAAAATCAAATCAAGTTTTGGTGCGGCCTGGGGATTTTGTTTGCCTGAGGAAATAAAGATCTTGTAGCAAAGTTGTTCTCAAACAAAGAAAATGATTTTCAAAAAGGCACCAACAAAAAAAAACTGGGGAAAATAACTTTGGTGCATGCGGCTTTGAGAATTACAAGAAAATAAACAACAAAACCCTAAGCACAGATTCGGCAGTCCTTGCAAGCACAAAAAAAATGTTTTTAAAACAAAATAAACACCTCCACTTGAAAAACGTTGGCTGTGGGCTTGTGGGTGTTTTCAAAGCACAAAAAACAAATAGGCATCTCTCTCCTCTTTTGAAATCAACATAGCTTTTTAATTTTTTAAAACAAAGAGAGCTTTTGCAAAGCTAAAATGACAGGAGAGATGCGGCGCCTTGGTGATTTTATTGTTCAGGAGAAAAAAAGGTACGGCACCTAGGAATTTTATTGGTTAGCCGTACAAAAAATATTTTGTAGCACCTCTTCTATTTTTGACTGCTGCCGCAAGTTATTCCTCTTTGACGTTGGCTTATATAGGGAGGATTAGGGTTTTGGAAAGAGTCCCTAAGAGATAGGGATTTTGTATTTTGATTGGGATTTTGAACAAAAGAAGGATTAGGAAATCTTCTAATTGATTTGACTAAATCCCCATAAGATTTGAAATGGCTCCATCTCATCCCTCATTGGACCAAGTCCAACTTTCTTCATTTGAATTGGTCTCACCTTATCACTTCATCTTGACCAAGTCTAACTCCTTTGCACACACACTTCCTTCTTCTCCTAAGATGCTATACGAATAGCAATTCCGCCAAATACTGAGAATGCCTGAAACACACTGAGCACACACATTAGATATCACGACACGTTTGTCATCATCAAACCAAGATCCTAGATCGTTGCTTCCAACAGAGGGGATTTGCACCAAGTAAAACAAAAAATAAGTCGAAATCTAAACACTTGGGCAAAGGAAACTATTCTCGCTAAATAGAGCATAGGCTAAACGGGTTATCCTAGTCCTTAATTGTGGAATCCCGACGCATGCGAATCGAAATATACGATATAAATATAGCATGCATATAGTAGAAACAAATACCGCATATTCAAATCGAAGCATGATAATCTAGGGGTCATTTCTGGACAGGTATATAAAATAAAATCACAAAGTAGAAGCACATCAAACAGATAGGCACGACGCAAGACTCACAAAAAGCTCAGTGGACCCACGATGCGTGAAATGCAAGAGGACCCGAAATCCTAGGGTCAGTGAGTGTGATTATCGATGCCATGCTAGGTGTGTGTGACTTTGTGGCGATTCATCATAGGATTCAACTCTAGGAGAAAGAGCTAAAAAGAAGAGAAGAGAGAAAAAAAGAAAGATAACAAACACGATGAAAACGACACAAAAACGAAAAAGAAGGACTCAAATGACGCACATAGTGCGACTCCCCCAAGCTGAAGCTTGCATTGCCCTCAATGCAATATGAGCGAGTACGGGAGGGCAATGAAGATGGTGGGGAATACACACTAACACAAAAAGAAATGAAAACGAGGAAAACACAGAGATGAAACTGAAAATAAAGAAAGATCAAAATCAAAATCAAATGACACGAAAAATAAAAATAAAATCACACGACACGACACTGAAAAGGGGAAAAACAAGCACACACACAAAAATGAGAAAAACAATAAAACACGACAGCACACCAAAATAGACGTCCCCCAAGCTAGACCTAACAGTGCTAGCGAAATGATATGATCAATGAAATGCAAAGATATGCAAGGGGGAGTCAATCGGATTCGCTGGTACTGGAATGGTAGGGGGAGGGGGAGGAGGGAGGGGAATAGTGAATGAAAGAATCCTCAGAGGAAGAGGAGGGTGTGCCTATGGGGGAAGGAGGGGCGACAGGCTGGAGCACGGGAGGATCGATGTGCACCGGGGGCTGTGGTGGAGAAAGATCGTACCAGGTGGGCCGACAGTTGGGTGCCAATCAGGAGGATCCAAGGGTGGTAGATGCACTAATGGAGAATACCAAGGATCGGGGTAAAACTCCCAAGGCAGATGAGATGGGGGGGTAGGGTAACCGCAAAGGGTCCAAAGGTGGCAGGATCGCGAAAGGCTCGCAGGCGGGGCTATAGAGGTAGACATCACGGTCTTCACCGAAGGGAGTGAGCATATTGATATCGATCAAGTAATCGCGATCAATACGGCTACGTCCAGGCAAAATAGGGAGGTCGGGTGGTACTCTCAGAACACAGCTGACAATAAGAGTGATCATCCCTCCACAACAGATGGAACCAGAAGTGGCGCGGCTAACGGCAAAAATTTCGTGGACGATCCAATGAGCGGCGTTTATGGGCATAGGGATGTGCCCAAGGATCCTGTCATAGGACATGGCATAGAGAAAGAAGAGCTCATCCCTAGATACAGTGGACACATCCACGCGGGCGAAAACAGTGTTGGCGAGGATGCAATGGGCGAGGCGGTAACACGGGTGAATAATGTACGAGGCAGGAGCCTCGGGTGGAAAGGTGGTGTACCGGGTAAATCGTTTCCAAACACCATCAGCCCGAAATTGAGAGTAGATGTCAGTTCGATCGTGGGTGGAATGTTCAGTATTAAGATCGGGGTGACGGAGATTGAGGATATTGTTCAACTCGATGAAACCCAGAGAAAAGTCGCAGTTGAAAGCGCGGAAGGAGAAACCCCCATCAAACAACTCGAGGGAACTGAGGAATTCAAGCGTGAGATTTCTGTGTGTGTGAGCATGGATGTGAGAGAGGGTATGGCACCCGATACAGTTGAAAATTCTGGCGACGCCGTTCGAAAGCCCTAGAGCTTCGAGTGTGGGGCGATCGGCGAAGAGTGTAGGTCTCATCGGGCGATGAAGTAGTGCTCGCAAACGGTCAGACTGCTCTTCCGTAGAAGGGTTTAAGCCAAGGAAAGAGGGGGAAATGGGCCGTAGAGCGGATCACGGCACGAAGATGATGCAATCTCTTTCCCTTTCTTAGACATGGCGACTATGTGGGTGGTGAAAATGAAAGTGGGGGCGTGCCTAAGATGAATATAGAGCAAGTGAAGCAGGTACAACACCAATTTAGGATATTACAGATAAAGTAAAAGATGTGTAGAGTGGAAGAGTGTTACCCATCGATGTAGCAAGATCAAGCTCCCGGGGGTCTCGCGTAGTAGGAGGAAACAATTCGGGAAGCCGCCGCTCGCTGATCCGACAAGAAACAGAATTTTGAAAATTTTGGGGCTAGGGTTAGGGTTTGTGGGTTTTGATGATGGAATGTCGACGATGGCGAGGTGGCGGGGGTGGGGAAGTATGGGAGTGAGTGGGGATGAGGGTTTAGGGGCAGTATGTAGGGTAGAGGAGGTCGATTCTACAGCTGGAGGGCATGAAACCGCGTGAAGGGGATTTTATGGGGTCGGGTGGCGGTCACCGTGCGGTAGGGGTATTTATAGGGGCGAAACTGAACCGATCGGGTGAGTTCTCACCCGATCGGGTAGGCAAATTTCGAAAGTTCATGTCGGCCAACAGCTACAGGTGAACCGGTCGGTTGACTTGTCAACCGATAGGTTGGCCGCTCTCCAAATTTTTCCCGAGAATTGAGGGCTGCTCACCCGGTCGCTTCAACCGATCGCGCTCGAACTCAACCGATCGGTTGATATTCCCCAAAAATTTCCTGAGAGTTCTCCCCAGCTCACCCGGCCTGTCACCCGGTCTCCTCATTCTTCAACCGATCGGTTCATTTGGGGACAGATTTCGGCTTGTATCTGATACATCCCAACCGATCGGGTGAGTTATCAACCGATCGGTTGGGGCTTTGTTTCCTGCAAAAACCAACAGATTGTCTAAGTCCCTGAACGGATGTTCTCGCGGCTGATTTTATTTATAAAAGTAGATTAAAAAAAGTTAAAAATAACACTAAAAAGTGGGGAAAAAGTTTAGAACATGGGTTGCCTCCCATGAAGCGCACTTGTTTAACGTCGTTTAGCTCGACGCCTCTAGCGGTGGTCAATTAGGATCCGGAGGGTTAGAGGAAGAGTTGTCGCTCGTTGGGGATCCGACCGGAGAGAATTCTGGTTCTCCAACTGCATAGTGTTTCAGACGCTGTCCGTTCACTTTAAACGGCTCATCCCTTCCCATTATCTCGATAGCCCCATGCGGGAAAACCTTGGTGACGCGGAACGGTCCCGACCATCTTGATTTGAGTTTTCCAGGAAAGAGCTTCAGCTTCGAGTTGAATAGGAGAACTAAGTCCCCTTCTTTGAATTCCCTCTTCAAGATTCGCTTATCGTGCCACCGTTTGAGCTTCTCCTTGTAGATCTTGGCATTCTCATAGGCATTGAGCCGGATTTCGTCGAGCTCGTTGAGTTGTAACTGCCGGTGCACTCCTACCTTCTTGGTGTCGAAGTTCAGATTCTTAACTGCCCAATATGCCTTATGCTCCAATTCCACAGGAAGATGGCAAGCTTTCCCATAGACAAGCCGGTAGGGAGTTGTGCCGATAGGAGTTTTAAATGCGGTCCTATAGGCCCAAAGCGCGTCAGGAAGCTTCGATGACCAGTCCTTTCTAGAATTGGCCACCGTCTTTTCTAGTATGCTTTTAATCTCCCGGTTAGAGACTTCCGCCTGACCGCTGGTCTGCGGGTAGTAGGCACGCCCCACCCAGTGTTGTACCCCATATTTTTTTAAGAGGGCCTCGAATTTCTTCTCTATAAAGTGGCTCCCTCCGTCACTTATCAGGACACGAGGTACACCGAACCGCGGGAAGATGTTGCTTTTAAAGAACTTGGCCACCACTCTGGAATCGTTGGTTGGACTGGCCATCGCTTCAACCCATTTCGACACGTAGTCTACAGCCACCAAGATATACTGGTTCCCCGAGGAGGAAGGGAACGGTCCCATAAAGTCCACTCCCCATACATCGAAGATTTCTATCTCCAGGATGTAGTGTTGAGGCATCTCATTCCTTTTGGAGACATTCCCAGCTCTTTGGCATTTATCGCAGGCTTGGACATAAACATGTGTGTCCCTGAAGAGTGTAGGCCAGTAGAATCCACTTTGGAGAATTTTTGCGGTGGTCTTGTAGGTGCTCGCGTGCCCTCCACATTGCTGCCCATGGCAGTGGGAAATGATGGAAGTCGCCTTAGTTTCAGGGATGCATCTTCGTATCACCCCATCATTGCAGGTTTTGTATAGGTGGGGGTCATCCCAATAAAATTTGCGGACCTCATGGAAAAATTTCTTCTTCTGCTGAAAGCTCACATTGTGGGGAACGATGGCACAAGCCAGATAATTTGCGATGTCGGCGTACCAGGGGGTCCAGGAGGAAGAGACAGAGAAGAAATGCTCATCAGGGAGTGAATCATCGATCGGTGTAGCATTTAAATCGAGAGTGGGCATCCTGGACAGGTGATCGGCAACAACATTCTCCGCCCCCTTCTTGTCTCTGATTTTCAGGTCGAATTCCTGGAGGAGGAGAATCCATCTAATGAGTCGTGGCTTAGCTTCTTTCTTGTTTAATAGGTATTTAAGAGCCGCGTGATCCGTGTGCACGATCACCTTGGCACCAACGAGATATTGTCGGAACTTATCCATGGCGTAGATCACCGCGAGATCCTCTGCCCCAAGACGGCGCCTACCGCATAATCACTAGCGTCACACATCAGCTCAAAGGGTAGTTTCCAGTTTGGTGGCTGTATTATGGGCGCGGAAATCAAAGCTTGCTTCAAAGTGCGGAAGGCCTCCATACACTCCTCGCTGAAGACGAAAGGTACGTCCTTCATGAGGAGTTGGGTCAGAGGCCTGGAAATCTTCGAGAAGTCTTTTATGAAGCGGCGATAGAATCCCGCGTGTCCTAAGAAACCACGGACTCCTCGAAGATTGTGCGGTGGTGGAAGCTTTTCAATCACTTCAACCTTAGCCTTATCAACCTTGATTCCCCTCGAAGAGATGATGTGTCCCAGCACAACTCCCTCTTGGACCATGAAGTGGCACTTCTCCCAGTTTAGGACTAGTCCCTTTTCCTGACATCTCTCCAGGACCTTAGTCAGATTACTGAGGCACGAGTCAAATTTAGTTCCATAGACGGAGAAGTCGTCCATGAAAACCTCCATGATGTCTTGGGAGTAGTCGGAGAAGATAGCGGACATGAGTCTTTGGAATGTAGCAGGGGAGTTACAAAGTCCGAACGGCATTCTTCTATAGGCATACGTCCCGAATGGGCAAGTGAAAGTCGTCTTATCCTGGTCATCGTTATGAATAGGGATCTGAAGAAATCCTGAATACCCGTCCATGAAACAGAAATAATTATGCTTCGCCAGTCTCTCGAGCATCTGGTCAATAAAGGGGAGAGGGTAATGATCCTTCCTCGTAGCTTTGTTCAGCTTTCTATAGTCAATGCACATCATGTACCCCATGACGGTCCTCGTTGGTATTAGCTCGTTCTTTTCATTGCGAACCACCGTCATTCCTCCTTTCTTGGGTACGACGTGCACCGGGCTAACCCAGTGACTATCGGAGATAGGGTATATAATACCGGCATGTAGAAGCCTAACAATCTCTTTCTTTACAACTTCCATCATTATGGGATTCAACCTCCGCTGTGGCTCAATCGAGGAGGCTTGCTCATCTTCAAGCAGAATTCTGTGTGAGCAGAGGCCTAAGCTAACCCCTTTTAAATCCTCAATTGCATATCCGAAAACTCCCTTTAATCTTTTTAAAACCCCAAGAAGTTTGGTCAATTGGTCTTCGGGCAGTGAAGAGTTGACTATGACCGGAAGGGTCGAGCCAGCTCCCAAATATTCATATTTAAGCCCCGGCGGTAATTCTTTCATCTCAACTTCATGAGGCCCCGACGCATACTTCTCAAGCTGAGCATCCTCAAGGGAAAGGAGTTCTTCATGGATTTCTCGGAAGCCAGCATCCGGAATCTCACCCTCGGCCGCGGCTCCGCATGGCAAAGTTTCGCAAGGTGTAGTGGGGACGATCCGGGGAGGCACCGGTTCTCTTTCAAGCTCATAATGATTGTCCGGGAAGAAGGCTTGTAGGTGAAAACAGGTTTCAACCATCGATGATCCCCCACAACTGTTTCTAGCTTCGTCATTGTCCAAAGACCGGGGACGCTCAGTAGAAGTCTGCAAGGGATAGATTGATTCCTGTCCAGCGTAGCCTACAAACCCGATCGGATGACTCTCCTGACAAAACTCCGCGGACAACTCTTCTTCACTACGTTCGGGACCATGGTTGTCGATATACGCCACTTCACCATGAGGAAAGAGAGTTGCCATTGCAAGGTGCTCCTGCGCATCTCGATATCTCCTCTGACTTTCCACGGCGGCAGACAGGAGGGATAGTATATTCGAAGTATTCAGTGATTCCGCTAAGCTCTGCGCCAAACAGCGGATATGGTGAGAGTGATCCCAGATGTCTCCTGAAACTGCATGCAACATCATTGCCTTGGGGCCAGGACCTTATACGAAAGGAGAGAGAGAGAACTGCACAAGTGGCAAACACGTCAAAAGCACGGGTTGCATAAATGGGAACCGCAAGTTGCGATGGAAGCACGTCGATTCAGTCAATTAGCACTATACAATTACTATCCACAGTATGTCCAAGTGAAAGTGAAAAGTGTAGAGTGCGAAAATTATCGTGAGGTAGGGATAAGAGCTAGACACTAGGGTTCAAGAGATCCTGAAATAACAAGCACGTTGCCTCCCCGGCAACGACGCCATAAACTTGACGTGACCGCCCCGGCTTGCTATCCGCAAATGGCCGAGGGACCCGCGTGGGGGTTCAGAAATTTGTAACCGTAAGCGCACGGTGTTGTAGTGTGGCTTGGGGGTCGAACGCAGGGAGGCTAGGATGTGCTTGAGTCAAGGAGGACCAAAATCACCCCGGGGGCGAGCTAGCCCGAATCGGTAGATGGTTGTCACGGAAAGGAATGAAGGGTATGAACAATAAGAAAATAAACCCGGGACTTTGGTTTCCACTCCGACGAGCGACTCTCGCCGATACGGCCTACGGGCATGGATAACGATCGGAATTAGGGTCTAATGGTGGGACGTTGCCTCTGAAAGTGGTACCCGGCATCCCATGGGCCCGATATTCCGGTCGGTGCCCAGGATGATACACCGGACTTCCCGGATTCGATCAGTGGGCACTCCCGTGTCCATTAACACTGATCGATTCCGGGAGCACTAAGCTCGCAACGATAACTCCCAACGTCTCATCCTGCCGCTCCCGCGTGCTAGGATTCAGCGTCTACGCTAAGGGCGTGAGCTATGGCTAGGGAGTCAACCGCCAAGTTTATTCCCCCTTGGCCCAACGGTCAAAGGCGGTCTTTTTCCCGCCGATGACAATGAAACACCCCGCGTAACCGTTAGATTCCTAATCCCTATCGATTTCCTAACCCTATAGACGCATCGGGAAGAGCCCCCGAAGGGGTTTCCACCAAAATCCCAGATTAGGGAACTACTCACAAAAATTCATTGAAAAGCGATCTAAATGAAAATAAACCGTTGGAATCATAATCGGACGATTGGAATGCGGAAGTAATAGAGTAATTAAGACAATACTAAAATTTGAGAAAGATCCGAAAACTTACAAAAGAACAGTAATTACAGCCGTCACAATAGGAGAAAACAGTAAAAACTAGCAGCTCCCCCGTTTCTGGAACCCTAGGGGTTCTATTTATAGACTCTCGCATCACCCGATCGGTTGACAAGTCAACCGATCGGGTGATCCGTTACAGATAATGAACAGAAAACGGCGAGCTTTCACCCGGTCATGTGAACCGATCGGGTGAGTTCGGAGTGACCGGTTGGATCTTGGCGCCATCGGGTGAAGTGATCGGTTGGGTGCCCGTGTCTTCAGCTCCTCAGCATCAGCTACAGATGAACCGATCGGGTGAGAGTCACCCGATCGGTTGAAATTTTGCTCGAAAAGACAGAGAACAGGCCCCCGCTGAACCGGCCTGCGAACCGGTCGGGTGACTTTCACTTGAGCTCCGGCTGAGACCGGGTGGTGCATGCGTGCATCACCCGATCGGTTGGAGATGACCAACCGACCTGGTGAGGGGTTGAAAGATGTATTCTTTGACGTTTGACCCCCTGGATCACGCGTGACTCCTCCCGTTGCTCCGGAGACTTGAGATATCGTCGTTAAACGTCCCCTACGCGGTCGATCTCCTGCAAACATGGAGAAACAAAGAAAAGTGAAAGAAAACGAGAAAATACGAGAAAACGAATAAAAGACGGCGGAAAAACACGGAGAAACACAAAAGAAAACGTGCGTGAATATATGAAATATACACGCACGTCATCCCCCAAATAAACTTTCTGCATATAGAATTAAGAGTATTCATCACAGACTTAAGGATGCGAAAGGCTTGCATCCAAAAAGCAACCATGCCATGGATGACAGATCTGACAAGCTCAATACGACCTGAGATAGAAAGAAGAGTAGATGTCCATCCCTGCAATCTGCTTTTACATCTATCAATCAGTCTAGCATACATTGAAGCTTTAGGGTATTTAGTAGAGAGAGGAAGCCCAAGATATGTGGATAAAGATTGAACCCGTCGAATACCCAGAATATCAGCAATCCTACCAGGATCTTTAGTCCCCTTGCTAAAAATACCCGCACTTTTACTCCAATTAACATCCAGACCAGTGAGATTTTTAAACGTGCATAGAAGAACTTTCAAGCCCTCTAGAGATTTAGCATTTGCACGACAGAATACCAGCAAATCATCAGCAAAGAGGAGATGCGTAACCGCCCCAACTCTTTTCATGGGCAAAATGTTACAACTGACATTAGCCTTGGCCATAAGGAGAGAGAACGCCTCCATAACAACAACAAAAAGGTAAGGGGATAGGGGATCGCCTTGTCTCAGCCCTCTATTGGATTGGAACATACCAAAAGGGGAGCCATTAACCAGAACAGAAAAGGAGGGGGTAGAAATGCATTCCCCGATCCACCCTATAAATTTGTGTTTAAATCCCATCTGATGCAACATGAAGTAAATGAATTCTCTGTTCACACTATCAAAAGCTTTACGCAGATCCAATTTCAAGCAAGCACGGCTACCCATAGGATTGTTGAAATCACGAATATGTTCATGTGCAAGCAAGGCACAATCAGCAAGCAGCTGATCCTCAAGGAAAGCTGCTTGATTCAGAGAAATAAGCTCAATAACAGTTTTCTTAAGTCTGTTACAGAGAACTTTACTGATGATCTTATATAGGACATTGCAGCAGGAGATGGGCCTATAGTCCCCCAGCCCAGTGGCATTAGTACTTTTAGGAATAAGCGTCAAAAAGGTATGATTGACTTGTTTAAGAATCCTGCCCGACCGGAAAAAAGACCCAATATGTTTGATAACATCCTTCCCAACAACATTCCACGAATTCTGAAAGAAAAAACCATTGAAGCCATCAGGCCCAGGGGCCTTATCACTACCAATCTGAAAAACAGCGTTCTTGATTTCATCATCAAGAACAGGACGTTCAACCCAGGCGGCAGCCTTTTTAGTGAGGATTCTCTTAGTAGTAAGGCGAGGAAACACCCTCCAATAGTCTTCCTGATTATAAAGGCTAGAATAAAAGGCCGGACCATAGACTTTAATCTTTCTAATACTATCATCTCCAGAGCCATCCGCATAGATAAGGTGCTCCAGACTATTATGGCTTTGACGAGCCTCCATGGCAGTATAGAAAAAACGGGTATTGTGATCCCCCAAATGTAACCAATTCTGCCTACTTTTCTGCCTGAAATTGGCCTCTTCAACATCAATAGCATCAACAATTTGATTGATAAGATCACGCTCTCTATTTTGCTTTTCAACACAAAGAGCTAAATCAGGGTCATTCTGTAAACAAATAAGATCGGCACGACACTTAGCTTAGCCACCCCTTTAGCGTCAATAATATCAGCACCAAAGCGCTTCAACCCGTATTTAAGATTTTTAAGCTTGGAAACAAGACGGATCATAGGACAACCAACCACATCAGTCTGCCAGAATTTAATCAATATATCTTGGAACTCAGGATATCGGGTCCAAGAATTGAAGAATTTGAAGGGTTTAGGGTCAGACCCATCTTTAGGATGGAGATGGACAACAAACAAAGAGTGATCACTAGTGCCACTAGATACGTATTCACGATACGATGAGGGGAGCTTGTCAAACCATTCACAATTGCAAAGAGATCGGTCAAGAGAAGCGCTGATACGATGAGCTCCAATACTCCTATTAGACCAACTCAAAGGGTTGCCAACCGATTTGAGTTCAATAAGACCACTAGCATCAATGCAATTGTTAAACTCTTCCACCATATGCCTATCAATAGGCCTCCCACCAAGTTTATCAGCAGCATATCTAACACAATTAAAATCTCCACTAATCAACCAAGGGAGATTAGTGTGCCTGGTAGAATCAGCCATTATAGAGGCCCAAAGATTTCTCCTATCTTGGGCACTATTGGAAGCATAGACAACAGAGATTCTCATAAGAAACCCAGCAGCATTGGAGCAGAGAATAGACATATGCGGAGCGGAAATGGTATCAATCACGCATTACCATAGCCCCGGATTATAAACGACGACGATACGTCCATTCTTATGGCAAATACGATTGTCAATGAAGGACCAATTCTTCGGAAAGTATTTAACTATTCTGTGGGCATTCTCTTTAACCACTTTGGTTTCCAACAAACCAACAAGAGAGGGAGCATGCTGACGAACCCTAGCTTTAAGCTCATTACGCCTCACAATATTGTTGAGCCCCCGAGTGTTCCATATGAGGAAAACAATAATCAACAATTTGAGAGGGGGATCACCGGACCCCCTTTAATTCTGTCACTCTTTCTAGTAGCTTTAGCACCATTCCCTTTTTTGAGACTATCATTTTTCTTACCCTTACTTTTTTAGTTAGGAGCTCTTGCTCAATGTACCATGCCTCATTAATCATCATCATATCATCCAGCTCACTCTCGTCCGTAATTAGAGAGTTAGATTTCTCATCTCCAGCTAGCGGAGCGAAAGGGTTAATGCTCCTATATGGCAATTCATTCGACGTCCGGTGGCAGGGTGGACTGCTCTTAAAAGCAGATGTTCGAGTGTCGCACGAGGGTAGTATGCCCGATTGAGATACGGCGTTTGGTAGCAGCGAGGTGGAGCCCTTGCTACTATCCTGAGCATCTACCCGTCCCCCCCACCCGTATTACATTGATCGCCTTTTACAAGTTTGTCTTGGCTAGCCACAACTAGCCCTACAGACCTCTCCACCACTGTCAGCTTATTCTCAATACAATGATCAGAGGAAACAGATGCATTCTCTGGTCTTGAGCTCCCGCCTGTAGCGACTTCTTTGCTCCCGCCTGTAGCGAATTGGTCCTCCGCAGATTCCTCAGAAGCATCTGCCTTAGAGATCACCCCACAGCTGAGGTCTTCTATCCTGCCTCCCGCATTACAAGTCACAAACTCAAGCCCCTCCCTAACAACATCTCTACCGGGCTTATTTGGGGAGCCTACACCACAAGGCTTACACTACTCCCCACCTTGCTTACAATTCTCAACACCCGAGGCATTATTACCCAGTAGCACAGTACTGGCATTTACACCCAGCTCAAACTCACATCCCTCCATGACACCGCCAGGCTTACACTTTCCCCCCATTGATTACACTTCTCAGCACCTACAGCACCACCCAGTATCGCAGTACTGGAATACACATTGCCCTTCGAGGCATCCTTCACACCACTGGACACTCCCAGCGCAACATTACAACCTCCCACGGCTTTTGCAACACTGGACACGCCCAGCATTTCCTTCACACCATACAAATCACGGCTCACCGTAGCAACATTACCACCAACTCCCGATGATTTGCAAATCATCTCATCACCATTACACTTCAAAACCAAAGAACATTCACCTACCTCAACACGAGAGGACCTATTAAGCTCCGCATCACCTCCGTCCACAGCAGGAGCAGCGTGACATTGTTTGTCTGTGTGCCTGAAACAAACGCAAAAACCACATCTGGGAGGCTCGCTTTCATAGCTGACCCCTACTTCAATGACGTCTTTATCCCCCAATTGAATGGTGACAGAGCACGGTAGAAGCCCATCCGCCTACACCTCAACCAAGCAACGAGCGTATGCTAACCTCTCCAACCTCGCCGTAGCACACCATCTCATATTATCATCTTTCTATATATATATAGCAAAAAATGTACCTAAGAATGACCTCGGGTAGAGATACCTGAGCACACCCCCGCTGTTCATATATATATGTGTGTGTGTGTGTGTGTGTGTGTGTGTGTGTGAGGAATATGGGCCTGAGCTAACAGCCCAGGAATTTTTTCCTGGTCTGTCAGTGATTTGGGCCCTCTAAAAATATTTTTGTAAATTTTTTTTGCAGTAGTTAGATAGTTAGATATACTTGTTAACTAGATCCCCACAAATTTTCGGGTCAATCCAACACGGTTTGAGCCTCCGTTCATCGATTTCCAAAACGTTGCGCAAAACTGTCCAGTCTTCCAAAACGTTGCGCAAAACTGTCCAGACTGGACAGTGCGCAATGTTTTTGAAATCGATGAACGGAGGCTCAAATGGTGTTGGATTGACCCGAAAATTTGTGGGGAGCTAGTTAACAAGTATATCTAACTACTGCAAAAAAATTTAAAAAAATTGTTATTACCCCCCAAATGGGCTGACAGCCCAAGAAAAAATTCTTGGGCTGTCAGCTCACCTCCATATTCCTATATATATATATATATAATGCAAAAAGAGATTGCTTAGCTGGAGTTCTTCGCTACTCTCTATCTCTGGTAAAATTGAATTGGTGCGTACTGCCCATACATTTATACAACGTTTTTTTGAATTTTAGGGCTGACTAGGACAAGATAAAAAGTGGTTGAGATTTAATCTTGGTAAATCAATGGTTGAGATTGGATTTTATGAAACTTTTAGTGTGAAAACTTAAATTTTGGTCGGAAAAGTGTCTTGAAAACCAAAACTTTGAAATTAGAAGTGTCTTGGGAAAGATTGTGAAGATTAAATTTGAAGGGGGAAACTGCATTGGGAACCTAAACATTGAAAATAGAAGTGCCTTGGGGAAAATTGTGGAGATTAAATTTGGGAGGAAAATGCCTTGGAAACCTAAACTTTGAAATTAAAAGTGCCTTGGGAAAGATTGTGGAGAAGCATGATCCATTAAATTAAACAAAATAAAAAATTTAGCTTAAAACAAATTACCGGAACAACAAATTAACGTAAAAACACCCTGAGGTTTGTTGTCCCGCGGCCGCGCCGAAGGCGCCCGCATTAGCATAAAAATACCCCGAGGTTTGTTGTTTCGCGTTCGCGCCGAAGGCGCCCGCGCAATTTTTTACGCTAAATTGTTGTTCCGCGCCGAAAGCGCGGGCGCCAAATTTGTTGTTCGACGCCGAATTTGTTTTTTCACGCTAAAGACGCCTGCACCGAATTTGTTGTTCAGTACCGAAGGTGCCCATGCCACTAAATATTTTTACGCTAATTTATTTTTCTATTATATTTTGGCTGTGGAAATAATTTTTCGGTGAACAAAGATTTCGCGGGGGAAATCTTAAATGAAATCGTGCCCGCGGGCACGGGTTATGACTATCTCTTATATAAAACACAAGGTTGTCCTACTAGGACAAAGAGGTTGATAGAGTGGTGGCCTAGATTTGGCCACCTCATCATGGTGGGTCCCACTAGGGGGTAGGTGTGGAGATGTGTTTGGATTGGGGTGCAAGTAAAAAAATAAAAAATTCCACCACCCCCCCCCCCACCTTTTCATTAAATTGCGCAAGAAAATCCCCTCCTTTCCCTTTTGTATTTAGGTCCTTTTGGCATCCGTATTTACGTGTCCAATCCCTTTTAACCCCCTGACGCTGCCGATACGCACACCCCACACGTTCCGCTCCTTCCCAGTTTCGCGCGTAAACCTCTGCCGTGTTCATGCGGAATTATTTTTGCTCCATGCACAATGTGCACGGGAAATTTCTATATATATATATGAGATTAATGGAGAAGTGCTGACAGCGCTCGAAATTTTTCCACCGCTGTCAGTAATCTGGAGTTGCTACTATTTTTTTTTTAAAAAAATTTTCATTTAGTAGATATACTTGTTAGGAAGCTCCCCACAAATTTTCAAGTCGATCCAACACCGTTTGAGCCTCCGGTCATCGATTTCAAAAACGTTGCGCAAAACTGTCCACAGTTTTGCGCAACGTTTTTGAAATCGATGACCGGAGGCTCAAACGGTGTTGGATCGACCTGAAAATTTGTGGGGATCTTACTAACAATTATATCTACCAACTGCAAAAAAAATTTAAAAAAATACACTCTACGAACCCCAGATCACTGACAGCGCTAGAAAAATTTCCAACGATATCAACACTTCTCCATAAATCTCTCTCTCTCTCTCTCTCTCTCTCTCTCTCATATATATATGATGTATGATATATTTGAGATTTGTATATAAGATTGTTTATTTTGCTATTATGATATATTTGGCTTAGTAGATATGGCAGGCTCTCGATCTGTGGCTAATTATCAATCCCAAGGGTCTCATCCGATGAATGCTTCACAGGAGGATACTGACCCACAACAACATGCAAACACACACTCTAGTTGGACGCGGGGTCTGACTAAGCAGCGAGAAAATCTGGCAGGTCCTCAGCAAAAGATGATGAGGATTTCTGGGTTCAAGCATGTATACATATTTATATTATTTACTGAAAGGACTATTTAATGATATACTAACAATTTATGTTATATTTTTTATGAATATAATGCAGTTTCACCGATCCAGATCTTATTAGACAGTCCATGATAGAAGTGAGTGTAATGTGGACTTTGCCATGGGCAACATTTGGATCAGTACCTGCAGACGGCAAGTAGGAAATGTGGAACGTCACGAAGGTAATTCACACCATATGGTGCTTACAGAAATTCAATTTAATTTTATCAATATTTTTTATATGCAATTTGTATATATATTTTTATAGGAAATGTATCTGTTGGAATGCCCGGATGACGAGTCCCTTACTAATGACTTATGGACCAAGCAAGTGTCACACAACATGTCCGAGGACCTATGATCTGCTCGCGTAATCATGAGAAACCAGGATGGATGCTAGAAGAAGTCTATTTGGTGTTATGTGCCAACTGGAACACAGATAAGTTTAAGAATCTGTCGGACCGAAACAAAAGGAATAGGATCGGTGATGCTGACACCGATAAAATACCTGGCATGCACTGCGAGGGCTCTATTACCATTGACCATCACCAAGAGAAATTGCATGTTTATGTGCATTTATTGCATGCTACTAGAGTTGTTATTTTCTAATTTTGGTGTAGCTCATAATTTTAACTTAATATTTGTTTGACCTTACAGAAGCATGCACCTGAGGGACATCTTGCTACACACCTGGATGTATTCAATGTGACTCATCAGAAGAAGGGGGTGATTTTGTTAGTGAACGTTCACGACAAGTCTCTGTAAGTACTGTTGGATAACTTATGTCTTCGTACTTTATTTTCAAAGGATATTTCAATTTGGATATATAACTTATGACGTGTAGAAGACTTATAGGGAACGGATGACACAAGTACACGGGGAAGACACCAGCTCCCATCCTTATTTAGACCCTTCATTATGGAATGAAGTGACTGTTGGGCAGACTCGATCTCGAGTATTTGGATGTCCTTTGGCTGCTAAATCCTTGCATGTCCTGGGGATAGCTTGTTCTACCTCTTCTACTGCATCCTCCCAACGGTTTAATGTAAAGTTAATTGCGGAGAATAAACAACTAAGGGCTGAGGTAACGACCATCAATGATTTGCTTATGCAAATAGGTTCCAGATGTGGAGTTGACGTTTTGACCCTATAGCCTGACGCGGTATAACTTCTTAGTTATTCAATATATGTTTCATTTGTCTATTATAAGTTCTAGTTATACTTTACTTGTTTATTATTTTTAGCTTAATTAATATATTACTTGTTTAATCGTCTGTAGGGCACACCCACCGGTGCATCGTCAGCTACAGCGGGTGCATTAACATTTGCACTTACTGTAGGTGCATCAACATCTGCACAATATGCAGCAGCTACACATGATGATCAGGACCATGTCGATGATGAGCCTCCATATCTTACCGATTTATAGGTATATATTTCTATATTTATTTTACATCTTACTATAAAATTATTACAATTAATTTTTTGTGCATGGTAGAAATGTAGAATTTTAAATTTTCTTTTTTGTGAATCCATGCTTGAACTGTAGCCTTTTTACAGTAGAATGCTTTTTCTATGATTTTAAAATTCAACTAGAGCATACGTCTATCTTTTTCGATGTTTGTTAGGGTGTGTGGTGTGTTAGTGTGTCAGTTTGTGTGTGTGTGTGTGCGCGCCAAGTCAGTGTGTATGTCTATGTGCCATGTCAATGTGTGGGTGCGTGTCTGTCGAGGTGATGATGATGATGCTCTGCCAATAATTAATGTGTGTGTGTGTGTGTGTGTGTGTCTAAGTCAGTGTGCGTAGTATGTGGCAGTATACAACTTATTTTTGCGAAAAATGGATATGCATGATAGGATGGTCTACAATTATGCGTGTATGTGTCAAAGTTTGACAGTGCGTGTGCCAAGTCAATATGTCTGTGTCATTCAGTGTATCTATTGTTGGGTTTTGAGGGACGCTTAGGGCATAATTCTATGACTGTTCTACGTCAGACGGACGATAGAATTAAAACAGCAGCGGAAAAATTATTAAACAATTTAATAAAACGCCCTAAGAATATCAAAGACCCTAGCCAGGATCTCTACTATTTTGGGGTGGGTCTGACCAGCCCAAAAATAGATCTAAACTACTGCAATAATATAAATTAAAATCTTTAAAAGACCCGGAACTTTGCTTCCGCAGAAAACGAAGCATCGTTTTCAGCAACAACTTTGGCTCACGGAAGCTAGTCGCCTCCGTGCCTTCGAAATTGGTCCACCCAAAGCAAGCCGACACCATGCCTCCGAGCCAATCACTCGACGAAGAATGTTTCACTTGAGAGTGATCCGTGTCTTAAACTTTGGATCGAATCTAATCCTCCTCCTCGTCTTGCTAGGATGCGAACGAAGGAATAGGAAGAATTATAGGAGGAAAGAATAATTTCGTCTCGGATCGAGAGTGCTCAAAACTTTTCGGAGCTACTCGATTCGGAGACTTGGTGCATTTTTTTCCAGGGGTGTCAGCCCATATTTATATTGGAGGTCGGACCCCTTGCTAGTCTCACGAGCAATGCTGGACTAATTAAATTAGAGGAGAAAATTGGAATTAGTTTTGCCTTACACTAAGGGTCAACTTCAACCAATTTTCTCTCCCTCACCATTGAGCTTCGAAAGTGATACGATCTATCAATTCGAAGAGCTATGAACGATGAACACTTAGAAACAAATGGCGATCGATTCCGACTTCGTTTGACCCCTAAAACAAATGCTCAAAGTAGAGTAAGAAGTCATGAATCAGCTAAAATCACAGCCGTCACCAAACCCCTTAGGGTTTCTGAAGTGTGGGCCCCTTGGTGGGGCCCACCGTCCATCTGGGCGCGCCCAGCCCAAAACTGTGCCAGGCCTGAGCTGGACGGGTGGGTCTGACTCGCCTGTTGTGCGGGCAGGCAGGCTCAAGCCCCGCCCGCATCCACGGGCGGGTCCAGCCCGCCTAGCAGGCTTAGCCCGCCTAGCAAGTTGGACCCACCCGCCCAAGCTGGGCTGGGCCAGAACTGGGCAAAAGCCCAGTTCTGGCTTTTTGGGCTACTTCTTGATCTCTACAGCTTCGATTGAGCCGATTTCAGATCCGTTGGAAAGTATGGTTCGAATGGGACTATCCCAAGAAGTCATGTATCCATTTTTATGCCTATTGTTATGTAAAATATTCTTGTAAACATTTTACAATATATATTCAACCATTTTGCATTATATGCAACAATCCCTTATAGCATTCTACTAATGCTAAAATCGCAAACATTTTGCGACATTATTACATCCGATTTAATATAGACTTAATGTCACAAACTCTTTGTGACTTCAATTATTCTCGTGCACCCGAGTGCACTCCTCCTGAATTCTTCCTATGTCTAAGACGTAAATCCCACTCGGTGTGAGACCATACTGCCTGACCCTACTACAGGTTGGGGCTCGAAACCCCTAGACGACACTGACCACGAGCAGCAGGTGTTGCCCCTGTTTTAGCATCATAATTACGTGATTGACCCATTGACAAAAGTGTTGTCGGGATCACTCTGACTGTGCCAGTGATGAATACCGCAGTTTTAGTCCCTTCGTCATAACTATGTCATTGCATAGCCTAGGATATGGTAAACCATCAACCCTACTAGCTAGCACTGGTCAGTATACATCGGTCTTTGATATGTCCATGTTGTACTTCCCACAACATACCACGGCTGAGGTTTAGCACAAAGAACCGTACTGAGCCTATGACACTAACTTCCCTTAAACGGAAGAGATGAATCCTATCTTAGTCACTACTTACCTCGTATGCTTCAAGTGTCAACCAACCCAAGACCTTTCAACGAGTGAATATTCGAGGCTAGATCATAGATCTAAGTGACACCGTTCATGCACAGGTTCGTACAATGACATCAAGTCTAAAGGACCAACTAGCCTATCATCACTAGAAAGTTATCAATGGCAGTTTAGTTAAGGTTAACCATTTGATAACTCTTTATTGGGTCGTTCAGTGGACTCATTCTCCAATGAACACATGTGCCTTGTCTCCGACTTTGCCAGGTCGAATGATTATGAGATCATCATTACCCTTGGGATAAGACAAAGACACAATGGTCTGTCCGATATGCCGATATCCCTTTCTCGACACATCTATGACCATGAATATTTTAAGACTCAAGTTCCTATCGGTCATTCACTTTCCATAATCGAGATCTGCATCTAGATACATGTATGACCTTACTTTAAGTCTAAGGAAATTATCCAAGTATTAAAACCCATTTAATCATACTACGATAATTCGTACCATTTATATTTAAACAAGATGTTTTCTAGGATAAATTACCTCGAGGGCATATATCTTCATACATCTGTGTGCCAAGTCAATGTGTAGGGGCGTGTTTGTCGAGACGACGATGATGATGATCTGCTAATAAGTACTCCGTGTGTGTAGTGTGTGTGTGTGTGTGTGTGTGTGTGTAGTCTGTGTCAGTGTACAACTTATTTTTGAGAAAAATGTTGAGGTGTGATAGGATGGTCTACAATTATGTAGACAACCATCATGCATCTATTATTTCTATAGTGATTATAATGTGCAGATCTGAGCCTCATTGTGTGCATGTGTAATATGTGGGTGTAGTCTGTGTCAGTGTACAACTTATTTTTGAGAAAAATAGCGAGGTGTGATTGGATGATGGCATGCCCTATTTTGCACTATACGTGTATTCTACTGAATACGCATGGTATGTCTACCTACGATGCATATGAGGACATGAAATAAGCATAGATATCGATGTATGTAGCATAGTACAAGGGGGATTAGGCCGTGATACGTGGCTAAGAGACGAGAAAACGAGAATGAGTGCGAGAGAAGTGCGTATGACGTCGTGGGTGTAAAAGACTATGAATGTGTTAGACGTGCGTGTGTGTGTGTGTGTGTGTGTGTGTGTGTGTGTGAAGCATGTATGCATGCATGGATGTGCATGGATGGGGTGTGGGAAGAGGCAAGCAAGTGTGAAAGGGGTTAGAGGTCAATGGCAAGCCCCGTAAATTTTTAGAAAGGTCAGGGGCAAAACGGTCTTTTTGACAAAACTGTTGTGCGTACATCCTAAAGTGGTGTGTGCATAAAATAATGGCAAACTTGTAAATACCTAGAATAGGGAGGGGTATTTTGGTCATTTCCACATGGAATATTCCCTTGGAATATTCCTTTCTTGGAAGAGTAGAAAAGAATAAGAATAAGAAGAGAATATTCTTTGGATTTTTCTCCTCTCTTCTTAATTCTTCTTTCCTTTTCCTTTCCAATTTCATTTTCTCCCCTCTCCCCATGCCATGGCCGGCCTCCCCATAGCCATGGCCGAAATTCTACACAAAAAAAGAAAGAAAAAGAAGAAGAAGAAGAGGAAGAGGAAGAGAAAGAGAAGGAGAAGGGAATTCAAGATTTTGAGGTAGGATTCCAATTTGGTTTTGGAATTTCAATTAGGGTTATTTTTATTATGTTTTCACATCATGTTTACTCAATTTGGATTAGGAGTAACCAATTTCATGTGCCATATTTCAATTTCATGCAAAACCCCTTGAAAATTCCAAGCAAAACTATCTCTTTGAAATCCTGAAATTTTGATGTATGTTGTTTCTTTAATTCTGATTAGCTCAAATTAGGGTTCGAAAAAAATATGAGCTTATAGATCTTGAAGTTATACCCCAAAATCATATAAATTTTAATATATGTTCAATTCAGAAATTAGGAGAGATAAATCCATCTTTACAGCATGTCTGTTTGATTTTCAGTGTTGACACAGTTTAGTAAAATTGTCCTAAACAGCTGCACACATCATTGAATTTTATGATCTTGGTCTTGTTGGAAAGCTAACAAGTTTTTCTAAAAATTCATCAGAGTGCTTATATGTCGAATTTTTGCCTCCAACATGCCCAAAATTGGCTTTGAATACAGGCTCTGAAATCTGTCTGAAAAACAGATTTGACACACTTTACCAAATAATTCACCATAAATCACACACTTAATATTTTTGCATGAAAATTTATCTGTGAATCCATAACTATCATATCTACAAGTTTTATTCAGTAAGATTTTCTACATTCTGTATATAAATGGATGATATCAGCCACTCTTTATGACAGCATGCGCGTTTCCTGCAAGCTGAAGCTTTTGAATGGTGACATGAATTGTGTAATATTGCCAATTATACTTCTATTGTCCATGATTGTTGTTATTACCTAAAAGGAAGTTTGATTGGTGTGATATACTATTAAATTGCTAATGTGATCGATATGTGGAAATGATACATATCATGTGTTCAATGAAATGCCTCAATGAAGACAATATCCGATAATTTGAGTAACGTGCATGTGTTGGTATTGGCCTTGAGCCACATTGATAATTGGTGAAGTTAGTGGCTTGAATGGCATGGGTACATTTTAATTATGAATGGATAATGTGTTGTGATAGTGGGCATGTCACGTAAGTGCATGACCCTACGTCTAATGATGGACAGCTGAGATGATATGTGCATACCCATGCCATCATGACCCCTAACGTGTCACTAATGATGTTAACTTATAAAATTGAATGAGTCTCAGTCCTCTCTAATGAGGGTGAGTTAGCAAAACCCGGGTTTAGGTGGAATTTGAGTAAGTTGTGGATATGAGGCCTGGACTGAGAAGTTGGGGGGGAAATGATTGTGTGATGTGTGGAGCTTATACCCACTCGCCTTTACCGGGAGTGGAGGGGATACTTATACCCACTCACCTTTACCGAGAGTGGAGGGGTCATATGGAGGTTGGGTTATATGTGGATAGCCTCACTCCTGCCAGGGACGGGGGAGGTGAGAGGTCCGGTGCTGTACAGTGCCTGTGTCCACTGCATCGTGTGCTATATTCACCCCAAATTTGGGGTGAAGTCCAGGTCCTAGTATCACACAGTTTACCCAAGTTCCAAATTAATTCAATTATAAAATAATGAAATGAGGATTGGCATTTTACTCCTTCTGTTGGCAGCATTCTCCCTTCACTTGCATATTTCTTTGTGACTCTGTGTCATACCACATGCACTTGTACTTGTTTTATCTGATAGTGCTTGCCTGAATACTTGCGTTGTTATTATTAATATTATTATTATTCGTGCTAACCCTTTCCTTGCAGTAACTCGATACTGGACCGCAAGTACGATTCCCTTGTTTTAACTATTTAATTTTCATTATATCACTTAGTTACATGCCCTATTTCTCTTGCTTGCCTTGGAATTTGATAACCTCAAACGGAGTTCTAAACCCAAGTTGGTTCCTACTGGGGCACACATTGATGTGCTCCTCCTTATTTTTTAGGTAGCAGGGTCAGCTTGATTGGAGGTGACTTGGAGTTGGGAATCAGGGGTAGTTCTCGGTGTGAGCTGTAGCTTGTAGAGTGACTTGGTTGCCTTGGGAGGCAGAGAGTGACGGTGTATATGTAGTGGTGTACTAGGAGTATGTGTATTAATGGAAGTTGTTGTATGTATGATATGTTGTTGTTGATCTATGTATTCATGAGGTCGTTTTGATGTTATTGTGAATCTTTACTTGTACTATCCCAGCATGTGCGCAGTGGCCTGCTTGTTCAGTTTTTCTTTCTTTTCCTCTCTCATCATCCTTACTCTTCAGAATACTTGGAAAAAAATTTCAAACGCCGGGTATTCTGGGGTAGGAGTGTGACAGTTTTTGGTGGCCCATGCAGGTCACCGCACTGCGATGTGCGTAAGGATAGTACTTGTAAGGCTTCAGTAGGTGATTGGGATAGGTTAGCCCTAAGGTGGGTAGCAGCCTTAGTGACCTTAGAATTTTAAGTGATCCACCCTTGAACCCCTAGTTTTAGGGAGTCCGGGGATGAACTTTCTACTATATATTATACCTTACGTGTATATTGTAGGTATACGCGTGTATATGTAACGGTGTGAATCAGTGTGTATAAGTGCATTGTTGTGCTTAGAGATTTGAATTATACAATTTGCGTATACTTGTATGTTAGAATGACATGAAAGTTACATGTATCCTGAATGCTTGTAGTGGTGTATGGATATGCGTAGGGTGTATATACTAGGTGGGCGAATACTTGAGTGTATATACTACGTCTCTATGAAAGTACATGATACGGATATGTAAGGCTGGTATGTGGTATACTTGTGTGACTCCGAGACATATGTGGTATATACATGTTTGTTCGTGGATGTATATTGGTGGGTACATATAAGCTAGTGGGGACATATGAGTTGTAAGGGTGTGAGTGAGGATATGTGCATATGTAGAATGAGTGCGTGTATGCATTTCTTATCTATTGTAATGAAGAAGTATTTCATGTGGGAATGCACTGATGTGTGTATATCTATCCATGTAAGGATAGAGAAGTGGAGTGTCCATATCGTTTAGGACATATGGGGGGAAGTGTATATGTGTGGATGTATGTGAGCATGTATGGGTAGAGGGTGAAGATATATATATGGGAAGTTAGTGCATATATCGCTAGTATTGCATTACTAAGGTATGACTTCCTAGTGTGTTAAAAAGTTTAAATATCTGAGAGTATATGTATGTGCTGCCTATGTGCCTATAGGAATTGGTATATTGTTTTACATGGGTATATGGGCGTGGGTTGTATTATTGCGTGAAAATAGGTGATGTGATATGGCCATATACGGTATGTATGTATGTAGTGATATATATAAGTAATGGGCGTACGGGTAGTATGAGTAATGCTCCAGGGTGTTTGGAGTAGATGTATTCTAAGGTGGGTAGAGGGTGCTTTAGACCCGTCCACCAAAGTTTAGGTCCCTAGCCCTATACCGTGCCTATTACGGGATAGGGATATATGTATGACGTGTAACACATGTAGGATGTGATGGATATAAGAAATTGAGGTTCTAAAGTGCATGCATAAGTGGGATGGATATGGGTTTGCACGGTTAAGTGGAGTTACGGTATACGTATACATGTGTGTATATGCTTACCTCTTAGAATGGTGCCTATAGGACCATTTGGATGTATATGTAGTGCATGTACCCTTCCGTATATAGTGGCATGAGGGGGATTGTGTATCGGTTACTTGTATATATGTAGGTGTGTTGTAGCAAGCGTGGTGTGATTGTGTATATGTATTGATATTATTGAATGTGTATTGGTGTATGTCTTATAAGTGGTTATATGTATATGAATGATCTCTATTCCGATATGCATGTATCAATATACGAATGTGTACGTGTATGGGGTGTGACCATCTACTGAATGTGTATGAATATTGAAATACACTTATTTGTATATGTACTAGTATGCTAGTAAAAGCGTGGATATATTGGACATTATGTATATAATGGTATGGGTGGCTACCTACTACCTGCTAGTGTAGTTTGGGTAGCTTGACTGTATGGATGTGTGTACCCATACATAGTAATGTATACGCATGGTGCATGGGTCCTAGTATGTATATATATGTGTGTGTGTGTGTGTGTGTGTGTGTGTGTGTGTGTGTGTGTGTGTGTGTGTGTGTGTGTGCATGATTGTGTGCATGTTTACTATTAGTATAATGGTCTTGTGTGTATGTGTGTACATGCATTTGGTTATATGTAGATTCAGAAATCTACGTATGGTAGTGATACTTATACATATATATATATATATATATGAATATGTGCATATGGAGTATCTATGTAGAATACTGCTTGTTGTGTATATAGGAATATGCATTATAGTTGTATGGATTTCTAATATACGTGTCACGATGGAGTGTAGGGATGTGCTA
Organism: Scilla litardierei; assembly: GCA_030789695.1. Taxonomy (NCBI): domain Eukaryota; kingdom Viridiplantae; phylum Streptophyta; class Magnoliopsida; order Asparagales; family Asparagaceae; genus Scilla; species Scilla litardierei. Next base: position 37,946,432 of record CM061139.1, on the reverse strand, counting down.
TGTATGTGTGGTATGTAGTGGGAGCATAAGTACTTGTTGTATATTGGATGAATAGATAACTATCTACATACGTATATATCACCTATATCTTTGTTTGTTCACCTGCTGATCTATCTTATATAGTTGTCTACCTAGGTATATCTAGGTGTGGTTTGGATAAGTGTATTCATGTTTGTATACGTGTACATATAGGTCTGTACCATAGTTTGTGTGTATGTATATACATATGCAATATGGATGTAAATGTGATAGATAGGAAATATATATGTGTGTGTGTAATATGTTTGATAAATATAAGTGAATGAAACTGTTGATATGTGTGTAATGGGTTGCACGTTTATATGTATACGTGTGTGTGTATGGAGTGTGGATGGACATTTATATTTATTGGACTACTAGTCATAACCCGTGCCCGCGGGCACGGTTCATTTAACATTTCCCCCGCGAAATTTTTGTTCCCCGCGAAATTATTTACATATCTAAAATTTAACAGAATAAATTAGCGTAAAAATATGTAGCGGCACGGGCACCTTTGGCGTGGAACAACAAATTCGGCGCCCGCGCCTTTGGCGCAGAACAACAAATCTTTGTAAAAAAATTTAGCGGGGCGCCTTCGGCGTGGGCACCACCGAAGGCGCCCGGGCGTCGAACTTATTTCCCCTGCAAAATCTTTGTTCCCCGAAAATTATTTTCACAGCCAAAATTTAACAAAACAATAAATTAGCGTAAAAATATTTAGCGGCACGGGCACCTTCGGCGCGGAACAACAAATTCGATGCAGACGCCTTCGACGCGGAACAACAAATTCGACATCGAACAACAAATTTGGCGCCCGCGCCTTCGGCGCGGGACAACAAATTAGCGTAAAAAATTTAGCGGGTCGCCGAATTAGCGTAAATAGATTTAGCGTGGCGTCTTTGGCGCGGGCGTCAGAATAGCAAATAGCAGTGTTTTTACGCTAATTTGTTGTTTCACTAAATTGTTTTCGCTAAATTTTTTATTTTGTTTAATTTAATGGTCGTGATTCTCCGTAATCTTTCCTAAAGCACTTTTAATTTCAAAGTTTAAGTTTCCAAGGCACTTTCCCCCGAAATTTAATCTTCACAACTTTCCCAATGCACTTTTTTTCCCCCAAATTTAATTTCCACACTCTTTCCCAAGGCACTTCTAATTTCAAAGTTTATGTTCCCAAGGCACTTTTCCCCAAAAAATTTCACAAAATCCATTCTCAACCATTGATTTACCAAGATCAAATCTCAACCCCTCTTTATCTTGTCCTAGTCAGCCCTAGAATTCAAAAATCGATGTCAAATGTATAATAGATTATAGCAGTATATGCGTAGGATGTGAAAAGTAGTTATATATATAACATATGGCAGGGGATGTGTTATGTTTGTGCACTCTTGTATGCATTGTGTGTGGTATATGTGCCTATCTGTGTGAGGCAGTAGGTGCACTGTTATGGATGTGAGGTTACGTGTATATTTATTTATAGCATGATTGTGAACCTTATGGGACACAGTCATGCACGTGTTAGTACGTGCACGTGAATGTATGTATGGATGTGACTGAATGATGTGTATATAGATATTTATGTGCATATACATGTGAGTGAGCCCATATGACTAAGTATTGGGTGTATAGGGATCCGGTGTACGTGCGGTGTGACACCGTGATAGTGACTCTGTTTATCAAGAATGGTGTGTAGATTAATGTGTATTGTTATGTGTTTGTGCATGTATATAGACGTATATGTACATATATAAACATGTAGGATGTAAGTCGTGTATACCTGAATATATTATGGTATAAATAAAGCATGCTATGTGTGAGTGCCTTGTGAATCATGATATGGATATGATGTGATGTCATATCACACAGGTATGAGTAGTGACCTGGATACGTATAATGATACATATAGTGACCAATTTGTGATATGTGTGTGTGTTGTATCTGTCAGTGTGTATATATATGCTCAGATATTCAGGTGAAGGATGTCTATGTGTGTCTATATATATATATATATCTATTATACATTTGACAGCGTTTTTTGAATTCTAGGGCTGACTAGGACAAGCTGACTAGGACAAACAGGTTGATAGAAAGACGGCTTGGATTTAATCTTGAGGAATGAATGGTTGAGATGAGATTTTGTGAAAAGTTTTGGAGGGAAAAACATTTTTAGGGAAATGAAAGTTTATGGGGAATGAAACTTTATGGGGAAAGAAAGTTTTTGGAGAAATGAAACTTTATGGGGAAAGAAAGTTTCTTGGGAATAGCAGAGTGCACACAATTAATGCATTTGGGAAAAAAAACCTTAAACCTGCACTTAATGCTGCAGATCGAATGCTGCTGCAGATCGAATGATATCTCCCTCAACACGGGGCACACCGTCTCTTCGACTCATAGGCCGAAGGTGCCCGCAAAATTTTTTAACGCTAATTTATTGTTCCGCGCCCAAAGCGTCCGTGCATCTATTATAATTTATTGTTACGCTAATTTACGCTAATTTGTTGTTCCGCACCGAAGGCGACTGTGCCGCTAAATATTTTTATGCTAATTTATTGTTCCGCGCAATTTTGGCTGTGGAAATAATTTTTTGGGGAATAAAGATTTTGTGGGGGAAAATCTTAAATGAACCGTGCCCACGGGCACGGGTTATGACTAGTATATATATATATATGTAGTGAATGTATATAGTGATGTGAATGAACTACTAGGTGAATAATAGGTAGTATCTGTGATATGTATGTGATGCGGATGTGGGTAGATGATAATGAAGCATATAGGGCACATAAGTGTGGTATAGATATATGTAAGGTCCCTTTCCGACCTTATGAGTTTCTACGTGCACGTACTTTTTCGTGCACGTATTTTATTTGGCTCTTTCTTGGATTCGGTATATACATGTGATATGCCGTTGTGACCGTATGGAAGTGTAGAATTTTATAGAATTTTTTGGGAACGTCATTTCACGGCGCGTTTTCTCACAAAACAGTTTTGACTGGAAGGGCGTTTTGGTCTTTTGGCACCAATACTCAGTTTCCGATTTTACAATTGTTACGCCTATTTGGCCGAGACCCGTAAAGCACGAGCCCAGGAGCCCGACTACTGGTCAAAAGCCCATCTGCGTCCTCAAAGCCCATTCGACAAAGGCCCTACAAGGGACCTTCTCGAACGTCGATCCGACCCGGCCCCAATAACCCGTTGGTCACTCGCCCACTCCTGCGAAAACCACTCCCCCGGACGCGCAACCACTAAATAGCGATAATGGGGAGGTGCTGGCATGGCGGAGAGAGCGGTGGCGAGGGGGGACTGATGGGGCACGATCAATGGCGGACGTGGGACGTGGGTCAGAGGCGATCACGCCGGAGCTCTACAAAAGGGCCAGGAAGACGACGAAGAAAGGGACCGCATCTCAGGTAACAAAACCTAAGGTACTCCATCAACGACCTCGTTCCCCCAATTCATCTCCTTCCTCCCTCGCCCGCGCCGAGAGACGCCGTTACGATCTCCCCACGAGTCGGACCGTCTCCGCCGGGCCTCCTTTCTCAGATCTCTATCTGACTTAGGCATCGGAGGGGATTTGGCCGGAACCAAGGTCCGGCCCCCTGACGAGCGTTCTCGTCTGCGCAGGTGGACAACAGATCAACGGGCCGAGGCTACCCCTCGCCCCTCTCCGACCACTCGATCAACCGGACAGTGAGGCTTCCCCTCACCGTCAGCCTGCCGTGGCCGAGCACGTCCTGCCGAGGCCGAGCGTCCTAATCGGGTCCGAGACTCTCCCTCTCCTCCCGCCGGCCGTGCACCTACCCGGGCGATTGAGGCTACCCCTCGTCCCCCTATCAGCCGAGGCCGAGCACACCTGTCCGAGGCCGAGCGTCTCAACCAGGGCCAAGGCTTCCCCTCGCCCCTTCTGCACCGATTCGAAGCCCCCGAGGGACCCGAAGCGGGCCCCTTGACCACGTTGACCGGGTTCTCCACGGTCAACGCTTTGTAGTGAGAAAATACTCTGAAACATCTGGCGCCGTCTGTGGGAACGAAAACTGTCCCACGAAGAAACAAACCACATCTGCGATGACGCGGCCTCCCTCCTCTCGGCGAAAGGAGGGCGAGGCCCCAACGCGGGGCGACAGGGCCCGCCGTCGTGACCAAGAATGGGCACGGGACCGACGCGAGGATAGGGACCGACGCGAGGATAGGGCCGGGGGGGCCCTCCCCTTCCCAACCGGTCGGGAGACCGACCGCGCCCGTAACGGCGCGCAGCTCGGACGTGGCTCTGGTGGTATCAGTGGTCATAGACACTACCTTGGTACGACGGCTGCTCGTCGACACCGGCAGCTCCTGTGACATCCTGTTTATGTCAACCCTGGAGAAGATGGGCCGGCGGAAAGAAGACTTGCGACCTCGCTCGGGTCCCGTGGTCGGATTCACGGGTCACTCCGCCCCCATCATCGGCACCATCCATCTCCCGGTGACGCTCAGAGACACACCGGATTCAGTGACCCTGGCGGTGGAATTCATCGTATTGGGGATCGGGTCGGAATACAATGGGATCATCGGCCGACCCCTACTCAACGCCGATGGCGCGGTGGTCTCAACCCTCCATCGGACCATCAAGTTTCGAACGCCGGGGGGGGATGGGGCAAGTCGAAGGCGACGCGGGGAGACCAAGTACCTGCTATCAACTGGCGGAGGAAGGTCCCGAGGATCGTCTAGCTGACCGGATGGCCGCGCTCGACTTGAGGAGCGGGCCTAGGCCCACCCCCGCGGAGGAGCAGGAGCAAATCCCGGTCACGGACACCGAGGGCCGGTTCGTCTCGATCAGGAGAGGGCTGAGCCCAGACCTGAGGGATCAGCTGATCGAATGCCTGGAGGCGAACCTAGACATCTTCGCCTGGTCTCCTGAAGACATGCCTGGCGTGGACCCCCAGGTGATCGTCCACCAGATCAACGCCGACCCCAACTTCAAACCGGTTAGACAGAAGAAGCGTAACCTGGGCGGCGAGAAGATGAAGGCAGCCTCCGAGGAAGTGGAGCGTCTCCTCGATGCCGGCTTCATACGAGAAGTCTGGTACCCGGAGTGGCTGTCGAATGTGGTGATGGTCAAAAAACCCAACGGGAAGTGGCGAATGTGCGTGGACTTCAGTGACCTCAACAAGGCCTGCCCCAAAGACAGCTACCCCCTGCCGCGCATCGACCACCTGCTGGACAACGCCTCGGGATACGAGATGCTAAGCTTCATGGACGCTTACTCCGGGTACAATCAAGTCCAGATGGACCCCCGGGACGAAGAGATGACAGCCTTCACGACGGACCGGGGAACCTACTGCTACAAGAAGATGCCCTTTGGCTTGAAGAACGCGGGGGCCACCTACCAGAGAATGGTCAACAAGGTGTTCAGCTCCCAGATCGGGAGGAACCTAGAAGTCTACGTCGACGACATGCTTGTCAAGTCAAGGCGACCGGAAGACCACATCGCCGACTTGCGGGAGACCTTCGAGCGGTTGCGGCGACACCACATTCGGCTCAACCCCGCGAAGTGCACGTTCGGGGTAAGATCTGGCAAATTCTTGGGATTTATGATAACTAACCGTGGTATTGAAGCTAATCCCGACAAGATCGAGGCGCTGGTCAACATGCGCGAGCCGACGACGATCAAGGAGCTACAGAGGCTGAACGGGCGCATCGCAGCCCTGGGGCGCTTCCTTTCCAAATCAGCGGAAAGATCGCTCCCCTTCTTCAAGGTCCTGAGGAAAGCAATCGCGGAACCACCGAACAATAGGAAGACGATACTCTGGGACGAAGACTGCTCCCGGGCGTTCGGGGACCTCAAAGAGTATCTCCGTAGCCCACCTCTCCTGTCCAAACCCCGGGAAGGGGACTCGCTGAGCCTTTACCTGGCGTGCGCGGAGGAAGCTGTGAGTTCGGTGCTGATCCGGGAGGACGGCGGCATGCAATGGCCGGTATATTACACGAGCCGGATCCTGAAGGGGGCAGAGGTGCGATACTCGCCCATGGAGGAACTGGCGTACGCCCTCGTCCTCTCAGCACGGAGGCTCCGACCCTATTTCCAGGCCCACACCATACTGATCCTGACCGACTCGCAGCTGGAGCAGAACCTCAAGAGATTCGACCGAATGGGAAGGATGCTAAACTGGGGAGTGGAGCTGAGCGAGTTCGACCTCCGATTCAAACCGCGCACGGCCATCAAAGGACAGGCCCTAGCCGACTTCATCGCCGAGTGCACGACGGAAGGAAATGGCCCCCCGGAGGGAGAAGACCCAGGGACGGTAACTGCTCCACCCCTGTCCTTTCTTTCGGCTGACCACTTCCAGCCAGAGGATCCAGGAGCGTGGATAATTCATGTGGACGGGTCGGCTACACAGTCAGGAGGCGGGGCCGGGATTGCGATCCGATCTCCGGAGGGGAACATTGTGGAATACGCGCTGCGGTTCGAGTTCCCCGCCACGAACAACGTGGCGGAATACGAAGCTGTGATCAACGGCCTAAGGCTGGCCCTGGAGCTCGGGGCCGAGTCCGTCCGCCTCCTAAGCGACTCGAAGCTCATTGTCAACCAACTCTTAGGGAGCTACGAGGCACGGGAGGAGGAGATGCAGAGATATCTCCCAGTCGCCAGAGCGGCGATGTCCAAATTCAAAGACGTGGAGGTCTTACACCTCCCACGGTCAGAGAATGCACGGGCCGATGCGTTGTCGAAGCTGGCCTCGTCCTCACCAAAGGAGCTGGGCCGCACCATCTACGTAGAGAACCTGCCGTCCCCCAGCACGATGGAGCACGAGGTGATGGCGATCGACCAAGAGCCCACCTGGATGGACCCGATCATCCGATACCTCACCCACGGAGAGGTCCCGGCCGATGGGGACGAACGCCGAACCCTGGAGAGAAAAGCACTCCGATACATGATCCATGAGGAGACACTGGACCAAGACGGACGTCCTCCCATACCTGAAGTGCATCGGGCCGCAAGAAGCTGACTACGTCCTACGAGAGGTTCACGACGGGATCTGCGGGAACCACCACGGGGGCAAGATAGTCGCGCAGAAGATCTTAAGACAGGGGTACTACTGGCCGACCTTGGCCAAAGATGCTGCAAGCTATGTCCAGAAATGCCAAGAATGTCAGAGGTACGCCCACCACATTTCGACTCCTCCGTCAGAGCTCATCCCTATCGTGAGCCCCCTCCCCTTTGCGAAATGGGGGCTCGACATCCTCGGACCATTCAAACCAGGACGAGGGCAGCTGAAGCACCTGATCGTGGCAGTCGACTACTTCACCAAGTGGATCGAGGCCGAGCCGTTGGCAACCATCACGTGGAAGAAAGCGAAAAGCTTCGTGTGGAACTCCATCATCTCCCGATTCGGAATACCACGGGCCATCGTCACAGACAACGGGAAGCAATTCGATTCTGCAGGGTTTAAAGATTTTTGTGAGGAATGGGGAATCAAGCTCCTCTTTGCCTCGGTAGCACACCCCCAGACCAACGGGATGGCGGAAGCGGCCAACAAGTGTATCATAGAGCCCCTCCGGAAGAAAGTGAAGGACGCCGAAGGGAACTGGCCAGAAGAGCTCCCCGGGATACTCTGGTCATACCGGACAACCCACAAGGAGGCTACTGGCGAGACCCCCTTCATGCTCACCTACGGGGCCGAGGCGGTGGTACCGGTCGAATTGGGTGAAGAATCTCTTCGCCTCAAATACTTTGACGAAGACCGGAACTCGCAGGGCCTAGGGCTCAGTCTGGAGCTCCTCGACGAGCGACAGGAGCAGTCACTGGCCACCATCGTCTGCCAAAAGCAGAAGGTGGCCCGATACTACAACGCTCGGGTGAGGGGGAGAAGCTTCCACCTCGGGGACCTGGTCCTCCGGAAAGCGGGCTTCACCACCGATACCGCTCGCAAAGGGAAGCTCACGGCTAGATGGGAGGGACCCTACAAAGTCGTCGAGGTCCTCGGACCCGCAGCCTACCGACTAGCCGACATGGAAGGGAGAGTTCTCACTCACACTTGGAATGCGGAGCATTTACGCAAATACTTTCAATAGATGTATCACTTCCTATGAAATAAATTTGTTTTAAATTCATTCCTTTCCAGATAAAGCGACAAGGTATACAGAGGGATACACGAAGAGGTCGAGGGGCATTCCCCTCCCTCATTCTTCTCCGGGGGCACCGGTGGAGCCACAGGCTGGCAGCTCACTAGGGTCTCCCCCCTTACTCTGTTCGGCGTCAGAGTGCATCCGAAGTTTCTCGAAGTCAATCCCCGAGAGCGGGAACTTCTTTTGGATCTCGGACTGGCACCGGGCGAAGCCCTTCTCGTACGACGTCAATAAGGCGGTCTCCACAAAGGAGGTGGCATACTCCGCCGCGGCATCCCGAGCGATCCGGGCCGGATCCACCCCCTCGAGCCCACGCAGCCGGGCCTCTAAGGTCTCGACCTGGCGTTGGTGCTCCGCCCTCTCCTTCTCGATCTCCCGGGATTTCTCTCCTAGTTGGGCAGCAAGGGCCCTCGCCTGCTCTTCCGCCGCATCCAGACGATCGGAGAGCTCCGAGGCTTTGGAGGCAGCAGCCGGGCCGGGGATCTGCTTGACTCCTCCAGACGCGTCAACGTCTTTTAAAAGAGAGGCGAGCCGCGTCTCGGCCTCGGACTTCGTGGCCAGAGCCACGGCTCTCTCGCGATCCGTCGCCTCCAGGGCAGAGGACAGCTCAGTTATGCGGGAGTTCAGGGATTGGACCCGCGCTTCCTCCAACTGACCAGCTTCCTCCTCCTCCTCGCCGGGGACCTCAGGGCCTAGCCCAGCCACGGATTTGGCTTTGGGAAGAGCCGCGAATTGGCGCCTCATCGAGAGGCCCACCGAGGACAACTGTGCCAAAGCGACGAAGGTAAGATGGCAAAAACAGCTGGAGAACGGGGGGACAAGCAGAGACACGCTACCTGTTGACCAGCCTGGATCACGAAGGTAGCCAAGCAATCACCTCTGACTCCGTCCAACACCGCCTGGTCGGGAGGGAGACAACAGTTCTCGGCCACTCGAGCGGCGGCTCCACGGCTCGAGAACACCGACTCCTTCTCACCCACTGGAAAGCGCGGACAAAGAAGACCCTCCCCTGACGAAGGGAACTCGCCAGGAGCAGAGCGGAACGCCCCAAGATACCGACTGTAAGCACAGGGAGAGAGCCGTCCGGAAGAGGTGAAGGGCCGACCCACGGCCAAGCAACCTCAACGGGAGCAGGATGAGGTCGGTCAGCAGTCGACTGAACGTCGACCCCCTCGACCCCCTCACGGAGCCTCTTGGGAGATCCCTGCGAGGGGAGAGAGGGAGACGACATCTTCTTTCGCTTCGAGCCCCCGGATGCGGTCACAACCCACTGCTTCTTCCGGACCGCCAACACATGGTCCCTTCTGCGCGGATCCGGGTTTGGGGCCTGCACGAGGGCGCTGGCAGGAGAAGGACCGAGAGGGAACCCACCTGCACTCAAAGAATAAATGAGAGACAGAGCAGAACCTGGGCGACCTCGAGGGGCGAACGCTCGGAGCAGCTTACCTAGGGGCCACACCGTCTTACGCAAATTGAGGTCACTAAAAAGGAAGTCGACCGAGCGCTCCCTCGGAGGAATTGCCAACATGTCCCTCGCCGTCTGCTGCTCAGCGACCGTCGGCTCACCCAGATTAAGAACAACGGCACCGGCCGCCACCCACCGAGCCGGGAAGTGTACGCCCGAGGGGAATGTGACGAACACGTATTCCCCCTTCCAGCGTTTCAGAGAGCTCGGCAACCCCAGCACCAGGGACATCTTCGGGCGGGCGCTGATGTAAATCCACGCCCCCGATTGGTGGAGGCTCAGGCGGTAGAACTGGGCAAAGAGGCGGAGAGAGGGCACCACACCCTTCAGCATGCAGACGACAACGAACCCAACGAGGATCCCGACGGCGTTGGGACAGAATTGACACAAGCACACATTGTGGGCCTGAAGGAACTCAACGATAAAAGGATGAAGCAGGAAACGGAGCCCGAAGTGGAAGCACTTCTCATATATCCCGACCTCATTGGGACCAGGAGAGCAGATCCGCTCGTCAGCCCCAGGGGCACGAGCCGAGTAGGGCGGAAGCAGGTAGGAGGAGCGCATGCTCCCGATGGCGGTGGCACAGATCGACGAAGGCCACGCCAAGACCTCAGAAGGAACCCCTGAAAGATCATCCCCGTGCTGACTAATCGCCGAAGGAGTGCCGCCCGCCAGGCCTGGAGCCACATCGCGCTCCGACCGAACCGAACCCGTAGCAGAAGAAGACGACATGGGGCAGAGCTCAGACAGGATGGGGATCAGCGCAAAGAAGAAAGACGATGGGATGGCGGCTCACAAATCCCTCGGCTTCTCCACTTAAGACGACTCCGCGAGCGGCAGGGATAGGCTTGCCGCTACACGTGGCGACATCTGAAGGCCGACGGCGCTTCGGAACCCGCGCCTTAAAAACATCGAACGGGCCAACTCATGATGACGACTAATAAATGAGTCGGCATCGACTGGCGAGCTCGTCACAATTGGCAGAGGTCACATCGGCCGAGCCGAACCGGCCGAGGCCGATCAACCCGACCGATGGGGGCAATTGTTACGCCTATTTGGCCGAGACCCATAAAGCACGAGCCCAGGAGCCCGACTACTGGTCAAAAGCCCATCTGCGTCCTCAAAGCCCATTCGACAAAGGCCCTACAAGGGACCTTCTCGAACGTCGATCCGACCCGGCCCCAATAACCCGTTGGTCGCTCGCCCACTCCTGTGAAAACCACTCCCCCAGACGCGCAACCACTAAATAGCGATAATGGGGAGGTGCTGGCATGGCGGAGAGAGCGGCGGCGAGGGGGGACTGATGGGGCACGATCAATGGCGGACGTGGGACGTGGGTCAGAGGCGATCACGCCGGAGCTCTACAAAAGGGCCAGGAAGACGACGAAGAAAGGGACCGCATCTCAGGTAACAAAACCTAAGGTACTCCATCAACGACCTCGTTCCCCCAATTCATCTCCTTCCTCCCTCGCCCGCGCCGAGAGACGCCGTTACGATCTCCCCACGAGTCGGACCGTCTCCGCCGGGCCTCCTTTCTCAGATCTCTATCTGACTTAGGCATCGGAGGGGATTTGGCCGGAACCAAGGTCCGGCCCCCTGACGAGCGTTCTCGTCTGCGCAGGTGGACAACAGATCAACGGGCTGAGGCTACCCCTCGCCCCTCTCCGACCACTCGATCAACCAGACAGTGAGGCTTCCCCTCACCGTCAGCCTGCCGTGGCCGAGCACGTCCTGCCGAGGCCGAGCGTCCTAATCGGGTCCGAGACTCTCCCTCGCCTCCCGCCGGCCGTGCACTTACCCGGGCGACTGAGGCTACCCCTCGTCCCCCTATCAGCCGAGGCCGAGCACACCTGTCCGAGGCCGAGCGTCTCAACCAGGGCCGAGGCTTCCCCTCGCCCCTTCTGCACCGATTCGAAGCCCCCGAGGGACCCGAAGCGGGCCCCTTGACCACGTTGACCGGGTTTTCCACGGTCAACGCTTTGTAGTGAGAAAACACTCTGAAACAACAATAATTCTTAGTAGGTGTAGCACGCGGCCAGGCCCCGTAGCCCCGTACTTCTCGTCTCCATGATCGTCCCAGTATTTTCGGATTATTTTTTCGATGCCCATAGTGGAAGTTATCCCCTAATCAATTTTCAACCGTTGATTAGCCTTTAATCTTTTTGAATTTCAAATTCGAAATCAAATCTAATTAAATCCCTAATGATACTCATACGTATCAAGGGTAAATCTTCTGCCACTATATGCACCTTCCCTTTCCACTATCTCCGCCCTTCCTATCACTATCTCCCTCTCCCAAATAACAAATATCATATAGCTAATTTAGCAAAAATTTCTTTTTTAAAAACCAAACCATTCACGTGTAACCTAGTCTAGGGCTGTTGTTTTTCTCAGCTGCCACCAAAACAAAACCCGCCCGTTATAACTCTCTCTCTCCCTCTCTCGCAATCCCACGCCGGCGGCGGACCCATCTCCCTCGGCCGCCCTCACCCCGCCAGCAGCCCGTCGGAGAGCCACTCTCCGGCCTGCTCACTCTACCGGTGAAGACAGCCGGCGGCTGTCAACCCCGAGCGATGAACAGCAGCAGCAGGGCTGCTGCTGCTCTTTTCCAGCCACCGACCAGCAGCCAGGCGCCGCCCTGACCTCCCTAGGTCACGGCCGACCACCCCCATGCCGGTGACACCCCCCTTCGATAGCTCCTAGGCCGGAAAACCCCTTCGACGGCTTCCCCAAGCTGACGACAGCCCCAAGCCGTGTTACAGCGACGTCGTAATGACGCTACACCTCCATTGCTCGCTGTTTTGACCCCTGGCCATTGTTCCCCCTTTTGCTCGCTGTCCCACGGCTCCTCGACGCCGCCTACACCTCCTACAGACCGCTACCGGGCTCGTCTCACTGTCCGTGTTTCCGAAGCCATTAGACGCCATCCCGACGTTACTTTGCTCGTTGTTTCGCTTTCCCGGATCGCTACCCCCTCGCCTTCATTACCGTAGATCTGCACGTTGTCGCAAGGAGACATTCTGTTGCCGTGCAGTTCAGATCCGTCACCATTCAGACTCTACGTCCATTCTGCGTCAAACGCCGGAGAGGTTGGTTCCCTAACGCGTAGCAAACCCACACCGTAGTTCAATCAAAACCTAAACTAAAATTGGTCAACGTGAACTAAAATTTATTTCAGCATCTGTAAAACGTTTCCCACCGTAGGAAAGATCGACGAGCGAACAAATTTTCTGTGCACATAGGGTAGACGTCGATCTAGACTGAACAAAACAACAAAAACGTGACTTTTGACTGTTAAGGTAGTCCCGCCAATTTTAGAAACAAACCCTAATATGATTGATGAAAAACGCGACCTGACACCGTTGCCGTGATCCTGTTTCAGACGGACTACTGCAGACGCGACACTTTGATGGGACGCTCCGGACGGATGACACACTCGCCACCGCAGGCAAGTGTACTCACTTGTACCTTCGACCGTGTTTAGGCCTTAGACTTTTAGAACTGTTAAAACATAAACAAAGAGAACCGGACGTGAAATGATAGCATCAGGGACCCCCCTTTGACAGCTTAGACTTGACGACGAAGTCTAAGCACAACAACAACAATTGACAACTTAGGGTTTTCATGTGTGTGCGTGCATGTGGACCCCTAGAATAACAATTCCTTGTGTGTCATGTCGTGTCCTGTTACATAAAAAGCCTCTGGGCGTTTCGGATGCTCTCCACGCGAGAGTGATCCATGTTACACAAAAAGCCTCCGGGCGTTTCGGATGCTCTCCATGCGAGAGTGATCCCTGTTACACAAAAAGCCTCCGGGCGTTTCGGATGCTCTCCACACGAGAATGATCCCGGTTACACAAAAACCTCCGAGCGTTTCGGATGCTCTCCACGTGAGAGTGATCCCTGTTATACAAAAAACCTCCGGGCGTTTCGGATGCTCTCCCAGCGAGAGTGATCCATGTACCTTCTTTTCCTGAGCACTTGGGTTGGGGTAGGGTTGAGCATGCACATGGGGAGAGGGTTTGATCCCCCTCGAACCGTAAGGCGTGAACCCTTCGAGTCACACGTGTCTTGTCTCGTCTTGTCTCGTCCCTCTTAAGTTAGTCCCGTAGTCGGTAGCACACGCTACGGCTACTGTTTGACGTGTTTACTTTCCCTGCTCCGTTTACTTTCTATAACTACCATGTATAACCTCAGCATGTTAATCAACCAGTAAACTGTTGTTTAAATTTTGAAATACACTTGTAGTAGAGTCTAACATCTTCTTGTAGACTTTACCTGACGTACAGTTCCTTTTCTCTTAGGTGCTGTACGTCAGGTGTTGAGCCGGAGTACGTTGACGAAGCGGACCTGCCAGAGTACGTGGAGCCCGAGGACGTCGACCCAGAGTACGTGCCGGAGGAGGACCAGAGCTAGAGGGCCTCCACGTTGCCGTTCTTGAGTTTTACTGCTTTTTAGTTGGGTGCGTAGCACCGTTCACTTTTTTCTAGGTTGGGTGCTTGCACCAGTAGTTTACTTTCAGTTGTTATAGACGTGTCAGGCTTTTTGTTTAGACTCTCAGTACTTTCTGGATGTTGGTTTGGAATAAAATGAATGTTTCCTTTTTAGTACTTTTGTTGTTCCGTACTTTTCTGCAGGGACATGTTCCTTCGTCTTGGAGTACCACACAGATGCTTATTGGGTCCGAGCCTCACGGCTCCAGCCTAAGCAGGCCTTAGTCATGCTTTGCCTCCGTAGCTTTGGGAAGCGGGGCGTGACAGGTTTTAGTGGTGGCACATGCAGGTCCTATCCTTTCTGCAAGTTTGGAATGATAAAAGTATTAACATTCATTTTTATTATTATCCAGAAAATTGTACGAGTCTAATTTGTGTCTCTAGTCAATAGGATGGCAGGACGACGTGTCACTCGGTCCGGGAGCTTAGGCGATGGAGTTCCGGACGACCAGGGCGGTGAGTTTCGCCACTTTCTGGGCGTGATGAGAGAGATGCTAGACGTACAGCATCAGTTGGTTTAGTAGTCCCACTGTGCTGCCCAGGCCCCTCCAGCTGCACCACCACCGCCTCCGCCTGCCCCTCGAGCTGCTCCGGGAGTGAAGCAATTCAATGAGCTTCAGCCGATGACATTTTCTGGGAAGGAGGGACCCTTAGGTGCTGATGAGTGGATCCAGAGCACAGATGAGAAGTTGGTAGCTACGAAGATCCCTGATGATACCTGAGTTGTGATAGCGAAGATGCAGCTAATCGAGAATGCTAGGAACTGGTGGCGCATTGAGGAGAGGCGCCTGTAGAAGCCAGTGGAGTGGAAGACCTTCAGGTCGATGTTCAAGGAGAAGTATTTCCCCAAGGCTGCAAAAAGGGAGCTTTTGAGCCGATTCATGGATCTAAAGCAGGGGGACATGACCGTCGATGAGTACGAGGCAGAGTTCGAGATGCTGAGTCGTTTTGCCCCTCATATGGTGAAGAAGGAGGAGAACCGAGCTGATTGGTTTCGTCAGGGACTGCGTCTGAAGATTCAGGTTTCTATGTCCTCAGCAGATTTTTCAACCATGGGAGCCGTGCTGAATGCCGCGAGAAATCATGAGATCATATCACGTCTACCTGACCCTCCAGCTGGTGGAGGAAAGCGTCCCATGGAGCAGTATCGGCCACCTGCTAGGCCGGCGATGAGACCAGTTTGGTCAGTGCCTTTCAAGAGGCCTGGAGCACCTGTGCAGAGCCAGACCAAGGGGCCATGTCATTACTGCGGAAAGCCAGGGCACATTCAGAACGATTGCAGGAAGAAGCTGGGATTGTGCTTGGTTTGTGGAGATGCCTCGCACGCTGCTAAGGATTGTCTGAGAGTGCGTCATGCTAGAGTCGGAGCGCCAGTTCCACTGCAGAGGCGAGCACCTGCCCCAGTTCAGAGAGGAGCTACTGTCCGTGGACCACCCTTGGCACCACAGAGGCAGATGTTTTAGCGGGCAGCGCAACCCCAGAGGCCGGCTTATACCATGACAGCCGTGGACGCTGAAGACGTGGATGGAGTTATTGCAGGTATTTCTTCAGATCTAGTCTTTCATTCCATAGGTTAGACCTTATTTTTTAGCTTTGTTTGATGCCTTATTAGTTAGAGTAGTTCTGTTTGACCTTAGTTTCTTTATATCTTAGGCACCATTCTAGTGTCCTCTCACCCGGCCTTGGCCTTGTTCGACTCCGGTGCATCCATGTGCATCATATCCCGGAGGTTTGTAACAAGGCACTCTATACCCACCCATACACTTCCCAAGTGTTGGGACATCACCACAGGTAACGGAGTGGTGACAGTGAACTTAGGTTGTCGGTCAATCCCATTGGTGGTCAGTGGACACGAACTTTTTGCAGATTTCATTGTCCACGACCTGCCACACTTTGATGTCGTCCTTGGCATCGATTGGCTGGGATATTTCCACGCCTCGATTGAATTCCACAGCAAGAGGGTGGTATTCAGGATTCCAGGCCATCCGGAGTTCGAGTTCCGTAGCAGAGATGAGTCATTTGGGCCTATCAGATTTCGGGCCAAGCCGGAGGTACCTGTTGTTACTGCTATGCAGATGGAGATCAACCGACCAGCATTCGTCAGAGATTTCGACGACGTCTTCCCAGAGGATATCTTAGGTTTGACACCCAACAGAGCTCTAGAATTTGGTATTGATCTTATGCCGGGAGTGCAACCCATATCGAAGGCGACGTATCGGATGGCTCCCGCTGAGCTTGAGGAGCTGCGGAAGCAATTGGATGAGTTATTACAGAAGGGTTTCATCCACCCTAGTGTGTCACCATGGGGTGCACTGGTTTTGCTTGTGAAGAAGAAGGATGGGTCCCACAGGATGTGCGTGGACTATCGAGGGCTGATTGCTGTCACGGTAAAGAATAAGTATCCGCCGCCACGTATCGACGACATTTTTGATCAGCTTGGAGGTTCGAGAGTCTTCTCGAAATTGGACTTGAGGAGCGGATACCATCAGCTGAAGGTGAAGAAAGATGGTATTCCAAAGACAGCCTTCCGGACGAAGTACGGACATTATGAGTTCGTGGTTATGCCGTTCGACGTTACCAACGCTCCAGCAGTGTTCATGAATTTGATGAACTTAATTTTTTACGACTTCCTGGATAAGTTTGTCGTTATCTTTATAGACGGCATCCTTATTTACTCAAAGTCTGAGGAGGAGCACAAATGTCATCAGAGGATAGTGCTGGAGACGTTGAGACGACATAAGCTATATGCCAAGTATAGTAAGTGCGAGTTCTGGTTGGACAGAGTCGCATTCTTAGGACACTGGTGTCCGAAGATGGCATATCCATGGATCCAGAGAAGGTCAGAGCAGTCAGAGATTGGCCAACTCCACAGTCAGCGTCAGATATCAGGAGCTTCCTTGGTTTAGCGGGCTATTATCGGCGGTTCATCAAGGATTTCTCGAAGATTGCAGAGCCGATGACGAAGCTGACGAGGAAGGATGTGGAGTTCCATTGGTCAGATGCTTGTGAAGAGGCCTTCAATATCTTGAAGGTGAGGTTGACTTCAGCACCGGTTTTGGCAGTACCGGATCGGAGCGGAAGCTTCGAAGTATATTGTGATGCATCAGGGAAGGGCCTTGGATGCGTTTTGCATCAGCATGGCCACGTGGTCGCGTACGCTTCTCGTCAGTTGAGGACTCATGAGAAGAATTACCCGACGCATGATCTGGAGTTGGCAGCGGTGATTTTTGCGCAGAAGATCTGGAGGCACTTCTTGAAGAGTGAGAGCGTGAAGATTTTCACCGATCACAAAAGCTTGAAGTACATCTTTACGCAGAAAGATTCTCAACATACGTCAGAGACGATGGTTGGAGCTTATGGCTGACTACGAGATAGATCTGCAGTATCACCCGGGGAAGGTGAACGTAGTGCCAGATGCCTTCAGTAGACTTCCTACTTCGATGATGCATACTGCCGACTGGAGGATACAGCAGGAGCTGAGAGAGATGGATTTAGAGGCCGTCCTACCTGGTGTGGTTCTCTCATTTATGAATTTGCAGATTCAGTCCACGATCGTGGATCGGATCAAGGCAGCACATGCAGGAGATCCGAATCTGCAGAGGATCAGGAGGTAAGTTGAAGCTGGACTACGGACGGAGTTCGTGATTCATGAGGATGGTTCGCTGCGGTACGGCAGTAGGCTCTGCGTACCTGCAGGTGATATTCGTGAGGAGCTGTTGAGTGAGGCTCATAGCTCGCCATATTCTATACATCCTGGAGGCACCAAGATGTATAAGAACCTCCGTCTGAATTATTGGTGGATTGGCATGAAGAGGAGTGTGGCACGGAGCGTTGCCAAGTGTTTGATATGCCAACAAGTGAAGGCTGAGCACCATCATACGACTGGATTGCTACAACCGCTTCCTATCCCGGAGTGGAAGTGGCAACATATCACGATGGATTTCGTGACTGGTTTACCTCGGAGCCTAAAGTAGAACGACACTGTCTGGGTGATCGTTGATCGATTGACTAAGTCTGCGCATTTCATCCCATTCTGAGTGGGACAGTCTATGGAAGTCTTGGCGATGAAATACCTAGAGGTAAAATTTCATTTTACTTCTCTTTTAATTTCCTCTTTGGGTTAGTTGTGATGTAGACCGTGTACGTGCAGGAGATTGTATGCTTACATGGAGTCCCCGTGAGCATCGTGTCTGACAGAGACTCGAGGTTCACATCTTAGTTCTGGAAAAGTCTGCAGGAGAATTTGGGTACGAGTCTGAGCTTCAGCATGGCGTATCACCCGCAGACCGATGGCCGGTCCGAGAGGACTATTCAGATCCTGGAGGATATGCTGCGAGCTTGTATGCTTGATCTGAAGGGTTCTTGGGAGGACCATCTTCACTTGGTGGAGTTTTCGTATAACAACAGCTACCAGGCGAGCATTGGCATGGCGCCGTTTGCTGCCTTATATGGGAGAAAATGTCGATCGCCACTGAGCTGGGATGACATCGGAGATCGGGAGCTGTTGGGCCCAGAGATGATAGTGGAAGTTGTGGATGTCATGAGAGACATCAGGGAGAAGCTCAGGATTGCACAGGACCGCTTCAAGCATTGGGCAGATGCCAAGAGGAGACCTTTGGAGTTCCAGCCTGGAGATCACGTCTTCCTGAAGATTTCTCTGAACCGCGGAGTCATTCGTTTCGGGAAGAAGAGAAAGCTGAGTCCGAGGTATATTGGACCTTTCAATGTACTGGAGCGTGTGGGAGCAGTGGGCTACCGCCTTGCTCTGCCACCATCTTTGGAGGGAGTTCACGACGTATTCCATGTATCTCAGCTACGTCGGTACGTCAGTGATCCGTCGCACACTGTTGATTTCTCAGAGATTACGGTCCGTCCGGACCTGACTTATGACCAGCAGCCTGTGCAGATTTTGGACCGTCAACAGAAGCATTTGAGGAATAAGGTAGTCGACCTGGTGAGAGTGATGTGGCGTCACGGATCACCTGGAGAGTCCACTTGGGAGCGCGAGGAGGAGATGAGAGAGCGTTTCCCATTCTTGTTTCCTGATTAGTGTTGTTTATTCCGAGGACGGAATCTTTCTTTTAGTGGGGTAGAATGTAACGGTCGCTTTCCGACCTTATGAGTTTCTACGTGCACGTACTTTTTCGTGCACGTATTTTATTTGGCTCTTTCTTGGATTCGGTATATACGATTTGATATGCCGTTGTGACCGTATGGAAGTGTAGAATTTTATTGAAATTTTTGGGAACGTCATTTCACGGATCCTTTTCTCACAAAACAGTTTTGACTGGAAGGGCGTTTTGGTCTTTTGGCACCAATACTCAGTTTTCAATTTTACAATAATTCTTGGTAGGTGTAGCACACGACCAGGCCCTGTAGCCCCGTACTTCTCATCTCCACGATCGTCTCGGTATTTTCGAATTATTTTTTCGATGCTCATAGTGGAAGTTATCCCCTAATCAATTTTCTACCGTTGATTAGCCTTTAATCTTTTTGAATTTCAAATTCGACATCAAATCTAATTAAATCCCTAATGATACTCATACGTATCAAGGGTAAATCTTCTGCCACTATAGGCACCTTCCCTTGCCCCTATCTCCACCCTTCCTATCACTATCTCCCTCTCCCAAATAACAAATATCATATAGCTATTTAGCAAAATTTCTTTTTTAAAAACCAAACCATTCACGTGTAACCTAGGTCTAGGGCTGTTGTTTTTCTCAGCCGCCACCAAATTAAACCCCCCCCCCCCCCCCCCCCCCCCCCCCCCCCCCGTTATAACTCTCTCTCTCCCACACTCTCAACCCCACGCCGGCGACGGACCCATCTCCCTCGGCCACCCTCACCCCGCCAGCAGCCCGTCGGAGAGCCGCTCTCCGGCCTGCTCACTTTGCCGGTGAAGACAGCCGGCGGCTGTCAACCACGAGTGACGAACAGTAGCAGCAGGGCTGCTGCTGCTCTTTTCCGACCACCGACAAGCAGCCAGGCATCACCGTGACCTCCCTAGGTCACGGCCGACCACCCCCCAGGCCGGTGACACCCCCCTTCGATAGCTACTAGGCCGAAAAACGCCTTCAGTGGCTTCCCCAAGCCGACGATAGCCCCAGGCCATGTTCCAGCGACGTCGTAACGATGCTACGCCTCCATTGCTCGCTGTTTTGACCCCTGGTCATTGTTCCCCCGTTTGCTCGCTGTCCCACGGCTCCTCGACGCCGCCTACACCTCCTACGGACCGCTATCAGGCTCGTCTCGCTGTCTGTGTTTCCGAAGACATTAGACACCATCCCGATGTTACTTTGCTCGTTGTTTCGCTTTCCCGAATCGTTGTCCCTCGCCTTCATTACCGTAGATCTGCACGTTGCCGCAGGGAGACGTTCCGTTGCCGTGCAGTTCAGATCCGTCACCGTTCAGACTCTACGTCCATTCTGCGTCAAACGCCAGAGAGGTTGGTTTCCTAACGCGTAGCAAACCCACACCATAGTTCAATCAAAACCTAAACTAAAATTGGTCAACGTGAACTAAAATTTATTTCAGCATCTGTAAAACGTTGCCGACTGTAGGAAAGATCGACGAACGGACAAATTTTCTGTGCACATAGGGTAGACGTCGATCTAGACTGAACAAAACATCAAAAACGTGACTTTTGACTGTTAGGGTAGTCCCACCAATTTTAGAAACAAGCCCTAATAGGGTTGATGAAAAAACGCGACCTGACACCATCGCCGTGATCCTGTTTCAAACGGACTACTGCTGACGCGACACTTTGACGGGACGCTCCGGACGGACGACGCACTCGCCACCGCAGGCAAGTGTACTCACTTGTACATTCAGCCGTGTTTAGGCCTTAGACTTTTAGAACTGTTAAAACATAAACAAAGAGAACCAGACTTGAAATGATAGCGTCTGGGACCCCCCTTTGACAGCTTAGACTTGACGACGAAGTCTACGCACAACAACAACAATTGACACCTTAGGGTTTTCCTGTGTGTGAGTGCGTGTGGACCCCTAGAATAACAATTCCTTGGGTGTCATGTCGTGTCCTGTTACACAAAAAGCCTCCGGGAGTTTCGGATGCTCTCCACACAAGAGTGATCCCTGTTACACAAAAAGCCTCCGGGCGTTTCGGATGCTCTCCACGCGAGAGTGATCCATGTTACACAAAAAGCCTCCGGGCGTTTCGGATGCTCTCCACGCGAGAGTGATCCCTGTTACACAAAAATCCTCCTGGCGTTTCGAATGCTCTCCACGTGAGAGTGATCCCTGTTATACAAAAATCCTCCTGGCGTTTCGGATGCTCTCCCAGCGAGAGTTATCCATGTACCTTCTTGTCCTGAGCACTTGGGTTGGGGTAGGGTTGAGCTTGTGCACGGGGAGAGGGTCTGATCCCCCTCGAACCGTAAGGCGTGAACCCTTCGAGTCACACGTGTCTTGTCCCATCTTGTCCCGTCCCTCTTAGGTTAGTCCCGTAGTCGGTAGCACACGCTACGGCTACTGTTTGACGTGTTTACTCTTCCTGCTCCGTTTACTTTCTATAACTGCCATGTATAAACTCAGAATGTTAATCAACCAGTAAACTGTTGTTTAAAATTTAAAATACACTTGCAGTAGAGTCTAACATCTTCTTGTAGACTTTACCTGACGTACAGTTCCTTTTCTCTTGGGTGATGTACGTCAGGTGTTGAGCCGGAGTACGTTGACGAGGCGGACCTGCCAGAGTACGTGGAGCCCGAGGACGTCGACCCAGAGTACATGTCGGAGGAGGACCAGAGCTAGAGGGCCTCCACGTTGCCGTTCCAGAGTTTTACTACTTTTTAGTTGGGTGCGTAGGACCGTTCACTTTTTTTCTAGGTTGGGTGCTTGCACCAGTAGTTTACTTTTAGTTGTTGTAGCCGTGTCAGGCTTTTTGTTTAGACTCTCGGTACTTTCTGGATGTTGGTTTGGAATAAAATGAATGTTTCCTTTTCAGTACTTTTGTTGTTCCGTACTTTTCTGCAGTGACCTGTTCCTTCGTCTTGGAGTATCACATAGACGCTTATTGGGTCCAAGCCTCACGGCTCCGGCCTAAGCGGGCCTTAGTCACGCTTCGCCTCCGTAGTTTTGGGAAGCGGGGCATGACAATATGTATTCTTGCTTGTATTTCATGGGTAGTAAGACCATCATACCTAGCTGACCTTTGGCAGGGTTCACCCCCCCTTAAGTCCGAGGACGGACTTTATTTTAAGGTGGGTAGGATGTCATGCCCTATTTTGCGCTATACGTGTATTCTTTTGAATACGCGTGGTATGTCTACCTACGATGCATATGACGGCATGAAATAAGCGTAGATATCGATGTATGTATCATAGTACAAGGGGGATTAGGCCGTGATATGTGGCTAAGAGACGAGAAAATGAGAATGAGTGCGAGAGAAGTGTGTATGACGTCGTGGGTGTAAAAGAATATGAATGTGTTAGACGTGTGTGTGTGAAGCATGTATGCATGCATGGATGTGCATGGATGGGGCGTGGGAAGAGGCAAGCAAGTGTGAAAGGGGTTAGAGGTCAATGGCAAGCCCCGTAAATTTTTAGAAAGGTCAGGGGCAAAACGGTCTTTTTGACTAAAGCTGCTGTGCGGACATCCTAAAGTGGTGTGTGCATAAGTAATGGCAAACTTGTAAATACCTAGAATAGGGAGGGGTATTTTGGTCATTTCCACCTGGAATATTCCCTTGGAATATTCCTTTCTTGGAAGAGAAGAAAAGAATAAGAATAAGAAGAGAATATTCTTTGGATTTTTCTCCTCTCTTCTTAATTCTTGTTTCCTTTTCCTTTCCAATTTCATTTTCTCCCCTCTCCCCATGCCATGGACGGCCTCCCCATAGCCATGGCCGAAATTCTACACACACAAAAAGAAAAAGAAGAAGAAGAAGAAGAAGAAGAAGAAGAGAAAGAGAAGGAGAAGGGAATTCAAGATTTTGAGGTAGGATTCCAACTTGGTTTTGGAATTTCAATTAGGGTTATTTTTATTATGTTTTCACATCATGTTTACTCAATTTAGATTAGGAGTAACCAATTTCATGTGCCATATTTCAATTTCATGCAAAACCCCTTGAAAATTCCAAGCAAAACTATCTCTTTGAAATCCTGAAATTTGATGTATGGTGTTTCTTTAATTCTGATCACTGTAGATCGAATTAGGGTTCGAAAAAAATATGCACTTGTAGATCATGAAGTTCTACCCCAAAATCATATAAATTTTGATATATGTTCAATTCCGAAATTGGAGAAATAAATCCATATTTACAGCATGTCTGTTTGATTTTCAGTGTTGACAGAGTTTAATAAAATTGTCCTAAACAGCTACACATATCATGGAATTTTATGATCTTGGTCTTGTTGGAAAGCTAACAAGGTTTTCTAAAAATTTAACAGGTGTTTATATGTCGAATATTTGCCTCTAAAATGCCCAAAATTGGCTTTGAATACAGGCTCTGAAATCTGTCTGAAAGACAGATTTGACACACTTTACCAAATAATTCACCATAAATCACACACGTAATATTTTTGCATGAAAATTTATCTGTGAATCCATAACTATCATATCTACAAGTTTTATTCAGTAAGCATTTCTAAATTCTGTATATAAATGGATGATATCAGCCACTCTTTATGACAGCATGCGCGTTTCCTGCAAGCTGAACCTTTTGAATGGCGACATGAATTGTGTAATATTGCCAATTATACTTCTATTTTCCATGATTGTTGCTATTACCTAAAAGGAAGTTTGATTGGTTTGATATACTATTAAATTGCTAATGTGATCGATATGTGGAAATGATGCATATTATGTGTTCGATGAAATGCCTCAATGAAGACAATATCCGATAATTTGAGTAACGAGCATGTGTTGGTATTGGCCTTGAGCCACATTGATAATTGGTGAAGTTAGTGGCTTGAATGGCATGGGTACATTTTAATTATGAATGGAAAATGTGTTGCGATAGTGGGCATGTCACGTGAGTGCATGACCATACGTCTAATGATGGACAGCTGAGATGATATGTGCATACCCATGCCATCATGACCCCTTACCGTGTCATTAATGATGTTAACTTATAAAATTGAATGAGTCTCAGTCCTCTCTAATGAGGGTGAGTTAGCAAAATCCGGGTTTAGGTGGAATTTGAGTAAGTTGTGGATATGAGGCCTGGACTGAGAAGTTGGGGGGAAATGATTGTATGATGTGTGGAGCTTATACCCACTCGCCTTTACCGGGAGTGGAGGGGATACTTATACACACTCACCTTTACCGAGAGTGGAGGGGTCATATGGATTTTGGGTTATATGTGGATAGCCTCACTCCTGCCAGGGACGGGGGAGGTGAGAGGTCTGGTGTTGTACACTGCCCGTGTCCACTGCGCCGTGTGCTATATTCACCCCAAATTTGGGGTGAAGTCCAGGTCCTAGTATCACACAGTTTACCCAAGTTCCAAATTAATTCAATTATAAAATAATGAAATGAGGATTGGCATTTTACTCCTTCTGTTGGCAGCATTCTCCCTTCACTTGCCTACTTCTTTGTGACTCTGTGTCATACCACATACACTTGTACTTGTTTTATCTGATAGTGCTTGTCTGAATACTTGCATTGTTATTATTAATATTATTATTATTCGGGCTAACTCTTTCCTTGCAGTAACTCGACATTGTACCGCAGGTATGATTTCCTTGTTTTAACTATTTAATTTTCATTATATCACTTAGTTACATGCCCTATTTCTCTAGCTTGCCTTGGAATTTGATAACCTCAAACGGAGTTCCAAACCCAAGTTGGTTCCTACTGGGACACACATTGATGTGCTCCTCCTTATTTTTCAGGTAGCAGGTGTCATGCCCCGCTTCCCAAAACAACGGAGGCGAAGCGTGACTAACGCCCTCTTAGGCCGGAGCTGTGAAGCCCTGACCCAATAAGCGTCTGTGTGATACTCCAAGACAAAGGAACAGGTCCCTGCATGTTAGTACAGAACAATAAAAATAAAAGTACTGAAAAAGAAAACATTCATTTTATTCCAAATTCATCAATCCAGAGTACTTAGAGTCTAACAAAGCTTGACTCGGCCACAACAACAGAAAAGTAAACTACTGGTGCAAGCACCCAACCTAGACAGAAAATAAACATTGCTACGCACCTAACTAAACTGCAGAGAGGCCCCTGGATCGGCAACGTGAAGGCCCCTAGCTCTGGTCCTCCTCGGGCACGTACTCTGGATCGACGTCCTCTGCCTCTACGTACTCTGGCAGGTCCGCCTCGTCAACGTACTCCGGCTCGGTACCTGACGTACAGCACCCAAGAGAAAAGGAACTGTACGTCAGGTAAAGTCTACACAGAAAATGTCAGACTCTACTGCAAGTGTATTTTAATTTAAGACAACGTTTTACTGGTTGATTAGCATGCTGGGGTTATAGCAGAGTAACAAAATTAACGCAGCAAGAAAGGTAAAACGCGTCAAGCGGTAGTCGTAGCGTGTGCTACCGACTACGGGACTAACCTAAGAGGGACGAGACAAGACGAGAAAAGTCAAGACGGGACAAGACACGTGTGACACGAAGGGTTCACATCTTACGGTTCGAGGGGGATCAGACCCTCTCCCCGTGCGCACGCTCAACCCTACCCCAACCCAGGAACTCAGGACAAGAAGGTACAGGGATCACTTCCGCTAGGGAAGCATCCGAAACGCCCGCATGCTTTTTGTATAACAGGGATCACTCTCGCGTGGAGAGCATCCGAAACGCCCGGAGGCTTTTTGTGTAACAGGGATCACTCTCACGTGGAGAGCATCCGAAACGCCCGAAGGCTTTTTGTGTAACAGGACATGACATGCAAGTAATGTTATTCTAGGGGGTCCACACACACCCACAGGAAAACCCTAAGGTGTCAGTTGTTGTTGTTTTCGAGCTTAGACTTCGTCGTCAAGTCTAAGCCGTCAAGGGTGACCCGGACGCTATCATTTCACGTCCGGTTCTCTTTGTTCACTGTTTAATAGTTCTAACAGTCTAAGGCCCAGGCACGGTCGAAAGTGCAAGTGAATACACTTGCCTGCGGTGGCGAGTGTGTCATCCGTCTGGAGCGTCTCGTCCAGGCGTCGCGTCCGCGGTAGTCCGTCTGAAAAAGGTCACGACGACGGTGTCAAGTCACGTTTTTCAATAAGTCCTATTAGGGTCCATTTATAGATTGGCGGGACTACCCTATTCGTCAAAGTCACGTTTGGCGTTTTGTTCAACCTAGATCGACTTCTACCCTATGTGCACAGAAAAGTTGTCTGATTGTCGATCTTTCTACGGTGGCAATCATTTTACAGGCGCTGAAAGTAAATTTAGTTATAGTTGTCAAATTTTAGTTTAGGGTTTGATTTTGCTACGGTGTGGGTTCGCTACGAGTTAGCGGAACCAACCTCTCCGGTGTTTGACGCAGAATGGACGTAGAGTCTAAACGGTGGGATCTCCTCGTCATCTACGGCGTCTCGGCTATGGGTAGCGTAGCTAGACACGTCCTGGCAGCGAACCGGAAGTGCGGGCAGCGTGCGGGGATAGCGGACAGCGAACAAGGCAACGGGGAATCCAAAACAGCGAGCTACGGCGCGTTCACGGCGACGAAAAGTGGTTGGAAGGCAGTTTGTGGCTGACCGGCCTAGGGGATGCCGCTGGGAGGGAGTCACCGGCCTGAGGGTGGTCGATCGGATCAGAGGAGGCCGCGGGGACGGCCACCAGACGGCGGCGGCGCCGGAAAAATCACGGCAGCAGCGAGAAACAGCTTGAGCGGCTGTTCAGGCGGTCGGGGCGTCGGAGTTTGGCTGCCGGCGGAACTGTGAATGGTGAGGGGCCTAGAGGGGGTATCGACGGCGTCTGGATGGGTGGCCGGTGTCGGAAAACGCGGCAGCGGCGACGTGTGTCGCTGTCTGCTGCTGTTGCGGTGAGAAAAACAGCCCGAGCGGCTGTTTTGGCGGTCGGGGCGGCGTGTCAGGCCGTGGGCGGTCGGGGGGCAATCGACGGAGGACGTTGAGACGGCGGTCGGAGGTGAGGAGTGGTCGGCGGGGGTCAGGTGAGGGAGTTATGAGAGAGAGAGAGAGAGAGAGAGAGAGAGAGAGAGAGAGTGAGAGAGAGAGAGATACGGGGGAGGGTGTTTCTTTGTTGCGACGGCTGAGAAACTCAGCCTATGGTTCACGTGAATGGGAAAATAGATTTTTAGGGTTAGGTTATAAAATAATTTAGTTAGATATATAGCTATAGGATTTTAGCTTAAAGGGGAAAGATAAAGAGATAGAGGGTGTACAATTAGGGGAAAGTCTAGGGAACAAATAGAGGAGATGATTTGGAAGGGTACGCATGATAGGATTCTAGGGATTTAACCAGATTTGATCATCAATTTGAAATTCAAACTGATTTGGGGAGATCAACGATCGAGATTTAATCGGGAGGTAACTCTCGCTACGGGCGTCGGAAAATTAATCCGAAAATACCGGGACGTTCGTGGAGACGAGATGCACGGGGCTACGGAGTCTGATCGTGCGTAACGCCTACCAAGAATTTACGTAAAATCAGAAACTGTGTTTTGAGATAGAAGACTAAAACGCCCCTACCATTCCAAGTCGTTTTGCGAGAAAACGAGCCGTAAAATGACGTTCCCAAACATTACTAGAAAATTCTACACTCCCTTACGATCACAACGACATATCACATCGCACATATCAGAACCCAGAAAGTGCCAAATAAAATACGTGCACGATAAGGCACGTGCACGCAGGAAATCCATAAGGTCTGAAAGCGACCGTTACATTCTACCCCACTAAAATAAAGATTCTGTCCTCGGAATCAACAACACTAATCAGCAAACAAAGATGGGAAACGTTCCCTCATCTCCTCCTCACGCTCCCAAGTGGACTCTCCAGGTGATTCGTGACGCCACATCACTCTCACCAGGTCGACTACCTTATTCCTCAATTGTTTCTGTCGACAGTCCAAAATCTGTACAGGCTGCTGGTCATATGTCAGGTCCGGGCGAACCGTAATCTCAGAGAAATCAACTGTGTGCGACGGATCACTGACGTACCAATGTAGCTGAGATACGTGGAATACGTCGTGAACTCCCTCAAAGATGGTGGTAAAGCAAGACGATAGGCCACTGCTCCCACACGCTCCAGCACATCGAATGGTCCAATATACCTCGGACTCAGCTTTTCCTTCTTCCCGAAACGAATGACTCCGCAGTTCGGAGAAATCTTCAGGAAGACGTGATCTCCTGGATGAAACTCCAAAGGTCTCCTCTTGGCATCAGCCCAATGCTTGAAGCGGTCCTGTGCAACTCTGAGCTTCTCCCTGATGTCTCTCACGACATCCACAGCTTCCACTATCATCTCTGGACCCAACAGCTCCCGATCTCCAATGTCATCCCAGCTTAGTGGCGATCGACATTTCCTCCCATATAAGGCAGCAAACGGCGCCATGCCAATGCTTGCCTGGTAGCTGTTGTTATATGAAAACTCCACTAAGTGAAGATGGTCCTCCCACGATCCATTCAAATCGAGCGTACAAGCTCGCAGCATATCCTCTAGAATCTGAATAGTCCTCTCGGGCTGGCCATCAGTCTGCGGGTGGTACGCCATACTGAAACTCAGACTCGTCCCCAAATTCTCCTGCAGACTTCTCCAGAACTGAGATGTGAACCTCGAGTCTCTGTCAGACATGATGCTAACGGGGACTCCGTGTAAGCGTACGATCTCCAGCACGTACACGGTCTACGTCACAACTATCTCCAAGAGGAAAAAATTTAAAAGAGGTGTAAAAACGAAATTTTACCTCTAGATATTTCCTTGCCAAGACTTTCGTAGACTGACCCACTCGGAACGGGATGAAATGCGCAGACTTAGTCAACCGATCAACGATCACCCAGACTGCGCCGTTCTGTTTCAGGGTCCGAGGTAAACCAGTCACGAAATCCATCGTGATATGTTGCCACTTCCACTCCGGAATAGGAAGCGGTTGGAGCAAACCAGCCATACGATGGTGCTCAGCCTTCACCTGTTGGCATATCAAACACTTGGCAATGCTCCGTGCCACACTCCTCTTCATGCCAATCCACCAGTAATTCAGACGGAGGTCCTTATACATCTTGGTGCCTCCGGGATGTATAGAATATGGCGAGCTATGAGCCTCGCTCAAAAGCTCCTCACGAACATCACCTGCAGGTACACAGAGCCTACTGCCGTACCGTAGCAAACCATCCTCATGAATCACGAACTCCGTCCGTAGTCCAGCTTCAACCTGCCTCCTGATCCTCTGTAGCTTCGGATCTCCTGCCTGTGCTGCCTTGATCCGATCCACGATCATGGACTGAATCTGCAAATTCATGAATGAAAGAACCACACCAGGTAGGACGACCTCTAAATCCATCTCTCTCAGCTCCTGCTGTATCCTTCAGTCGGCAGTATGCATCATCACAGTAGGAAGTCTACTCAAAGCATCGGACACTATGTTCACCTTCCCTGGGTGATACTGCAATTCTATCTCATAGTCAGCCATGAGCTCCAACCATCGTCTCTGACGCATATTGAGCTCCTTCTACGTAAAGATGTACTTCAAGCTCTTGTGATCGGTGAAAATCTTCATGCTCTCACTTAGCAAGAAGTGCCTCCAGATCTTCAGTACAAATATCACCGCTGCCAACTCCAGATCGTGCGTCAGGTAATTCTTCTTATGAGTCCTCAACTGACGGGAAGCGTACGCGACCACGTGGCCATGTTGATGTAAGACGCATCCAAGGCGCCCTTCCCTGATGCATCACAATATACCTCGAAGCCTCCGCTCCGATCCGGTACAGCCAAAACTGGTGCAGTGGTCAATCTCACCTTCAAGATACTGAAAGCCTCCTCACAAGCATCTGACCAAAGGAACTCCACATCCTTCCTCATCAGCTTCGTCATCGACTCTGCAATCTTCGAGAAATCCTTGATGAACCACCAATAATAGCCTGCTAAGCCAAGAAAGCTCCTGATATCTGACGCTGACTGCGGAGTCGGCCAATCTCTGACTGCTCTGACCTTCTCCGGATCTACAGATATGCCATCACCGGACACCACGTGTCCCAGGAACGCGACTCTGTCCAACCAGAACTTGCACTTACTATACTTGCATATAGCTTATGTCGCCTCAGCGTCTCCAGCACTGTCCTCAGATGACAGCGGTGCTCCTCCTCAGACTTCGAGTAAATGAGGATGTCGTCTATAAAGATAACGACAAACTTATCCAAGAAGTCATAGAAAATCAAATTCATCAAATTCATGAACACAGCTGGAGCATTGGTCACGCTAAAAGGCATAACCACGAACTCATAATGTCCGTACTTCGTCCGGAAGGATGTCTTTAGAATATCGTCCTTCTTCACCTTCAGCTGATGGTATCAACTCCTCAAGTCTAACTTCGAGAAAACCCTCGAACCTCCCAGCTGATCAAAGATATCATCGATGCGCGGTAGCGGATACTTATTCTTCACTGTGACAGCATTCATCCCTCGATAGTCCAAGCACATCCTGCGGGACCCATCCTTCTTCTTCACCAGCAAGACTGGTGCACCCCACGGTGAAAAACTAGGGTGGATGAAACCCTTCTGCAGCAACTCATCTAATTGCTTTCGCAGCTCCTCAAGCTCAGCAGGAGCCATCCGATACGGCGCCTTCGATATCGGCTGCGCTCCGGGCATAAGATCAATTCCAAATTCTAGAGCTCTGTCGGGTGGCAAGCCTGAGATATCCTCCGGAAAGACGTCGTCGAAGTCTCTGACGACTGCTGGTCGGTCGATCTCCATCTGCATAGCTGCGACAATCAGCACCTCCTGCTTAGCCCGAAATCTGATGGGCCCAAGCGACTCATCTCTGCTATGGAACTCGAACTCCGGATGGCCTGGAATCCTGAATACCACCCTCTTGTTGTGGCATTCGATCGACGTGTGGAAGTCTCCCAGCTAATCGATGCCAAGAACGACATCGAAATGCGGTAGATCGTGGACTATGAAATCTGCAATAGTTCGTGTCCACTGACCACCAAGGGGATTGATCGACAACCCAAATACACAGCCACCACTCCGTTCTCTGTGGTGATGTCCCAACAATTAGGAAGTGTATGGGTGGGAATGGAGTGCCTTGTTACAAATCTCCGGGATAAGATGCACATGGATGCACCGGAGTCGAACAAGGCCAAGGCCGGGTGTGAGAACACTAGGATGGTGCCTAGGATATGAAAGAACTACGGTCAAACCAAGCTACTCTAACAAACAAGGCAACCAAACAAAGCTAACAATAAGATCTACACTATGAAATGAAAGACTAGATCTGAAGTAATACCTGCAATGACTCCATCCAGCTCCTCAGTCTCCATAGCTGTCATAGTGTAAGCCGGCCTCTGGGGTTGCACTGCCCGCTGAAACATCTGCCTCTGTGGCGCCAAGGGTGGTCCACAGACAGCAGCTCCTCTCTAAACCAGGGCAGGCGCTCTACTCTGTAGCGGTGCTGGTGCTCCGACTATGGCATGACGCGCTCTCGGACAATCCTTAGCAGCGTGCGAGGCATCTCCGCAAACCAAGCACAATCTCAGCTTCTTCCTGCAATCATTCTGAACGTGCCCTGGCTTCCCGCAGTAATGACATGGTCCCTTGCTCTGACTCTGCATGGGTGTTCCAGGCCTCTTAAAAGGCATTGTCTGAACTGGCCTCATCGCCGACCTAGCAGGTGGCCGCTACTGCTCCATGGGACGCTTTCCTCTATCAACTGGAGGGTCAGGTAGACACGATATGGTCTCATGGTTCCTCGCGGCATTCAGCACCGCTCCCATGGTCGTGAAATCTGCCGAAGACATAGAAGCCTGAATCTTCGGACGCAGTCCCTGACGAAAATGATCAGCTCGTTTCTCCTCCTTCTTCACCATATGTGGGGCAAACCGACTCAGCATCTCGAACTCCGCCTCATACTCGTCGACGGTCATATTCCCCTGCTTCAGGTCTACAAATCTGCTCAACAGCTCCCTCCTAGCAGCCTTGGTGAAGTACTTTTCCTTGAACATCGATCGGAATGTCCTCCACTCCACTGGCTTCTGCAGGCGCCTCTCCTCAATGCGCCACCAGTTCCTAGCATTCTCAGTCAGCTGCATCTTCGCTATCTCAACTTGGATATCATCAGGAATCTTCGCAGCAATCAGCTTCTCCTCAGTATTCAGAATCCACTCATCAGCAACCAACGGTCCTTCCTTCCCAGAAAATGTCTTCGGCTGAAGCTCATTGAACTGCTTCACTCCCGGAGCAGCTCGAGGGGCAGGCGGAGGCGGTGGTGGTGCAACTGGAGGAGCATGGGCAGCACGGTGGGACTGCTGAACCAACTGGTGCTGCACGTCCAGCATCTCTTTCATCACGCCCAGAAACTGGCGGAACTCTCCGCCCTGGTCTTTCGGAACTCCATCGCCTGAGTTCTCGGATCGGGTGACGCGTCGTCCTGCCATCCTATTGACAAGAAAGACACAGATTAGACTCATACAAATTACTGGAGAACAATAAAATGAATGTCAATACTTCTATTGTTCCGAACTTGCAGAAAGGATGGGACATGCATGGGCCACCACTAAAACCTGTCACACCCCGCTTCCCAAAACAATGGAGGCAAAGCGTGACTAAGGCCCGCTTAGGCCGAAGCTGTGAAGCTTGGACCCAATAAGCGTTTGTGTGGTACTCCAATACGAAGGAACAAGTCCCTGCATGTTAGTACAGAACAATAAAAGTACTGAAAAAGAAAACATTCATTTTATTCAAAATTCATCAATCCAGAGTACTGAGAGTCTAACAAAGCCTGACTCGGCCACAACAACAGAAAACTAAACTACTGGTGCAAGCACCCAACCTAGACAGAAAATAAACGGTGCTACGCACCCAACTAAATTGCATAGAGGCCCCTGGATCAGCAATGTGAAGGCCCCTAGCTCTGGTCCTCCTTGGGCACGTACTCGGGATCGACGTCCTCCGCCTCTACGTACTCTGGCAGGTCCGCCTCGTCAACATACTTCGGCTCGGTACCTGACGTACAGCACCCAAGAGAAAAGGAACTGTACGTCAGGTAAAGTCTACACAAAAAATGTCAGACTCTACTGCAAGTGTATTTTAATTTAAGACAACGTTTTACTGGTTGATTAGCATGCTGGGGTTATAGCAGAGTAACAAAAGTAACGCAGCAAGAAAGGTAAAACGCGTCAAGCGGTAGTTGTAACGTGTGCTACCGACTACGGGACTAACCTAAGAGGGACGAGACAAGACGGGACAAGTCAAGATGGGACAAGACACGTGTGACACGAAGGGTTCACGCCTTACGGTTCGAGGGGGATCAGCCCCTATCCCCGTGCGCACGCTCAACCCTACCCCAACCCAGGAACTCTGGACAAGAAGGTACAGGGATTTCTTCTGCTAGGGAAGCATCCAAAATGCCAGCAGGCTTTTTGTATAACAGGGATCACTCTCGCGTGGAGAGCATCCGAAACGCCCGGAGGCTTTTTGTGTAACAGGGATCACTCTCGCGTGGAGAGCATCCGAAACGCTCGGAGGCTTTTTGTGTAACAGGACATGACACGCAAGGAATGTTATTCTAGGGGGTCCACACGCACCCCCCCCACAGGAAAACCCTTAGGTGTCAGTTGTTGTTGTTGTCGAGCTTAGACTTCGTCGTCAAGTCTAAGCCGTCAAGGGTGACCCGGACGCTATCATTTCACGTCCGGTTCTCTTTGTTCACAGTTTAATAGTTCTAACAGTCTAAGGCCCAGGCACGGTCGAAAGTGCAAGTGAATACACTTGCCTGCGGTGGCGAGTGTGTCATCCGTCCGGAGCGTCTCGTCCAGGCGTCGCGTCCGCGGTAGTCCGTCTGAAAAAGGTCACGGCGACGGTGTCAAGTCATGTTTTTCAATAAGTCATATTAGGGTCCGTTTCTAGATTGGCGGGACTACCCTATTTGTCAAAGTCACGTTTGGCGTTTTGTTCAACCTAGATCGACTTCTACCCTATGTGCACAGAAAAGTTGTCTGATTGTCGATCTTTCTACGGTGGTAATCATTTTACAGGCGCTGAAAGTAAATTTAGTTATAGTTGTCAAATTTTAGTTTAGGGTTTGATTTTTCTACGGTGTGGGTGTTGGAAGAATATGCCCTCGGATCATTTGTATTTGATGCAAATGATAATTTAAGCCTAGATATGGACTATTTTGCATTTGATGCAAAAGAGATTAAATGTGTCTTAAATAGTTTAAGACTATATTTAATAATATAAACGCAAGAAAAAGTTCACGGGTAAGACGGGAATGTCCCGGTCTAAACCCAGGTTCGAACGACGCCCAAATCGGACGCCAAACGCTCAAGAAAATATTACAGAGGTATTATAATTGGACTCGGCCCATCGGGCCGAGTCTGGCTCGTTAATGCCAGTGTGGCATTTTGAATGCCCAATGGGACAATTAATTTTAAATGCCCATGTGGCATTTTGAATGCCCAAGGGGGCATTTATAATTAAATGCCCGTAAGGCATTTTGAATGCCCAGGTGGGGCATTTGAAATTAAAATGCCTGTGAGGCATTTTTTAATGCCCAAGTGGGGCATTTTATTTGTCCCGCACCCGGCCCAAAGGGTCGGGTGATTTCTAAACCTGGCGCACAGCTAGCATGGGGCCCACAGCGGGCCCCACGCGCCTAGGGCTTTGAGCCCAGAGAGCGGCGGCTGGCTGTGTGCTATTTTGGGTGGTTTTTGGCGATCTTTGGCACGGCGTTTGAGGAGTCAAACGGACTCCGATTGACGAACGGTTTTTTCCTATGCGTTCACCGTTGAACACCCTTCGAATTGATAGGTTGTATCAATCCTGAAGTTCAACGGTGAGGGAGTTAAAATTCATGGAAATTTGCACTTTGTGAAGTGCAAACTAACTTGATTTTAGTTAACTCAAATTAATAGTCCCGCATCGGATTTTGAGAGAAGGGGAGCAGTCAGCCGCCTATATAAATAGGGGTCTGCTCTCTTCCTCAAAACTCGTTCCAAGCTCTAGATCTGAGCGGCTCTCGTAAATGTTGGAGCACGCTCGGATCTAGGCTTAAATAAATATTTCTCCTCTCCCTATAAATTTCTGCCTTACTCATGCGGGCTCTAACAAAGCCGCAAAGGAGTTCGGATTCTGGATCCGAAATCTAAGCGGAGGTTTCACTCGCGTGAAACTTTCTTCGGCGGTGGGTGGCTCGGCGACACGGGGATTGATCGCCTCGGGATGCGGAGCGGTTCGAGGAGCGGTGCGGGGAGCGGTTCAAGGAGCGGCTCGGCGTGGGACGGGAGCAGCTCGGAAGACGGCGTGGAACATCTCGCCTGCCCCAGGGCTGAGATTCCGGGTATGTGTTTAAGTTTTCATTTAATTATTCGCAGTAGTTAGATCCCTCTTGGGGTGGTCAGATCCACCCCAAGTTGGCAGAGATCCTGGCTAATATGGTCTGGTTCCTTAGGGTTGCATGTTAATTAGATTAACATAAAAATTTTTCCGCTGCATTTCTGTCTATGTTCCGTCCGACTTAGGACGGGACTAGAGTTTTTGTGCCCTAAGGGTCCCAGAAAACCCTTCATTGGTATCAGAGCCATCTCTGTATGCTGATCTTGGACTGCGAATTCATTATTTGAATGCTTTTACAGAAAAATGTTTTCTTTAAATTTATGCGATAAATTTAATTTTTTTTTTAAAAAAATGTTTTCTTTAAATTTATGCGATAAATTTAAATTATTTTTTAAATGTTTAAAATTTTTATATGATAAATTTTAAACATGAAAGTTTTAAAATGGAATTTTAAATTTATGTGATAAATTTTAAAATTGTTTTAAAGCTTTAAAACTTTATGCGATAAGTTTAAAAGGTTGTTTAAAATTTTATGTGATAAATTTTAAGCATGGAATTTTTTAAATGATGTTTTAAATTTATAAGATATTTTTTAAAACTGATTTTAAAAGTTTAAAATTTTTATGCGATAAATATTTTAAAGGAGCATGCAAATGTTATGATTTTAAAACAAGCTTTTACTTTATGAGATGAAATAAATGTTTTAAAATCATATTTTAAATTTAAATGTTAAATTTAAGAATGCATGCTAAAACTGTTTATGCGATAAACTTTAGTCTATTTAAATTGTTAAATATTTGTACACCTTTTTATGCGATAAAATTAGTGTAACATTATTTTAATGGCTATGTCATCTTGTCCCTATTTGATAACACAAGACAGCCCTCTAGGTTAGCCATTAAGTAATGATTAAAATTTATTACTTAAATTTTAATGACATGCTATGTTTTAATAAAATATTAACAACACTTCAAGACCTAATTCCTGATTAGGGTAGTCCCTTTAATGTTTCTTAATTCTAATTGTTATTATTAATTTTCATTAAAGGACTTCGCTTTTAGCGTTGTTAATAAAATTTATTAAAATCCTAATAACGATTAGGATAGCACGTGAACCTTATAGTTAATAAGGACTTAATAAAAGTTATTAAACAAATCCTAAAATTTTCAATTTAAGGATGCAACTAGTTGATAGGATTAATTAGTTGTTAATAAAAGCTGTTTAGTCTATGGCACACATACAAAAATGACAAGCCTCATTCAATAGACCATGATCCAGTCAATGTGCTTGGCTAAGAGTTCTGGATCAACCCTTACTAGTCTAAGGGGTAGTGATCCTGGCTTAGTCAATTCCCTGGCTCTGTTCCACTGGACCGCAATGTCACGAATCATGATTGTATGACACCCTGGACTATATCTAGTCAATGCGTTATAAATCTTATTAAAGATTAATCCGTATCCCTCCTTGATTTTGGAGCTTGGTAACTCAAAGAAGACAATTATAGTTGTTGAGTCTCCTCAAGCTATGACATGTTTATCTTTAAGGAACAAACTCCAACATACATGTGATGTAGTCTAAACTTGACCAAAATCGATACGTCGGGTCTCCTCGAGCATCGATCTAAGTCAAATCTGGACACGAAATCAAGGGTCTGACTAGACCAGTCATTATGATTTGTTGAGTCTCCTCAAGATCATAAATGACTGTGGGTAAGAAAAACGATAGGGAGTCACATGTGATGTGATTGACTAAGAGTTAGTATACCAATCATGGAACCAATCAACTTGTTGAGTCTCCTCAAGGTTGTGAGGTTCAGGATGATTGGATCCCTCTTTCACTAAATTTTAAATATTTTAATTCGATTAAATCGTTCGTTATTAAGCTTTGAAATGATCGTAAAAATAGTGGGTGGATATAGATAGATAAAAGCCATTCTACCTATATTTAATATTGAACATATGCTAAACTAGGGCAAGACTATGTTTACCGAAGGAATCAAAATATAAATTTTAATGGAATTAGTTAATTGGTCAAATAGGTTGATTAATTGAATATCAAGTTAAATTCTAATTGATAAGATTAAACTATACTCTCGTTGACATTAAAATGACCTTCTAAAGAACAGACTTAAGAAATATGATTTCATTAAATTCTGGGTTCCAACAAATAAATTCACGCAATATGTCACTCGTCTCTATATGAGGCAGCTTGAACATATAGGATATTCGAAGTATGTTTCTCCCTACAACTTGTTGAGCTACCCTCAAGGTTGTATGGACAAACAATTCTGATCCGCAAATTTCGAAAATTCGATCAAACCGTTTGAGTCGAATACGAGTGCATGAGTGGTGCAAGACTATGTATCCCAATCGGATCTTGAGACAAGCAACTTCTTGAGCTACACTCAAGATTGCAACTCTCAGTCGTTTGGATACATGAGACGCTTGTGTAGCCATTTATTTATGTTGGGCTATTTAAATATCTAAATGTGATTTAGAAAAGGAAGAAGGCACTCCGGAAAAGTCAATTGAGAAAGTTAGTTTAATTTATCATTAATAAAGGCAAAAGTAGGATGATATGAAAATGTGACATATTTTGATGTCACGATTTCATAATTATTGTTATACAAAAGACGTCTAACACAATTTGACGAATGTCGTCACCTTGCTTCCAAAGCAATGTTTTGTGTTAGTAATTTGTAATAACTATAATATATTAAATATTAATATATAAATACACAAGATAGTCGCAAACTTATATGGCAAAATAGACTAGGCCGTATCGAGAGACTAAGCTTCACAAGTCACATAAAGAGGGGTCTGACCTCTCGTATTATGAAGTCTACGGACACTTGTGAGTCTTATCCTCTTAGATAAAATTGGCCGAAACCCATCTGTAAGACAGTGGGAAAATGAGTTGTCGAACTCAGTCTGGTACATACTGATGTACCCGAGTCTAGATCAACCAAAATAAGTTATTCGTATATTTTATTAAGACACGTGTTCTTGATGAAACACAAGTCTGAAAAAATAAAGAACGAAAAGACAAAAGTATTTAAACTGATTCGATTAGATCGAATGGTTAAATACTTAGCTACATAAAATCTTGTGTAATTAAAAGAAAATGTGATTTTCTCTCAGGTCAAGTCTGTTAACACATCAGTGTGTTAAAAGGTATGAATCACACTTAGTTAGACTCGGTGCGATCCATAACAAGTGACTCTGAGTTAAGTCCTTCCTCTGGGTTAAGTCCCAGATAGTAATGCCTAGGTTTTGATAATGTTCTATGAGGACATTATCAATAAGATATTCATTAAATCAAGCATTAGGAAGTTGTATAATTACTCGAATCTCGTGAGACGAAGAGTCGAGTTAGACATCATAACTGATGATGACTTAGTCAACTTCCGGGATGAAATTCGGAGAAGTAACTCCGATTTAAAAACTTGATGCAACCGGAATAGGTCCGTGTGCGTAAATAAATTTTGGAATTTAGTTTACGTGCCCAAGGAAAATGTTTCCTCACTTACTGCAAGTAAATCTTTAAGTTGAAAGATTGGTGCAGAAAAGGAAAATAGTGAAGTGCAATCATGTTGGTCGAGAACGGTTTTTCCATACTAATTCATATAAAACGGATTATAATGAAACCGTTTTCCACCAGCAGATGTGTACAGAACTACTCGGACCAAACTCGATGTAAACGCTTAAGTTGACCATGAAAATTGGAGCATTCACTTACAAGTTCGTTTTTCTAAATATGATTTAGACGGACCAACTTATATGAATTAACCAGATACTTTTCAAGGTCAGTGGGAGCGTGTAAATTACATGTGAGGCATCAAAGGGATGGAACATATATTTTGACAAAGTGATCAAAAGAGTTTGATTCTTTATCAGAAATAAATATGAGCCATTTGAAATGACCAGTAACTAATTTAAATGATTATCGTAAGGTACGATGAATTGGATAAGATCCAAGTAAATTAAAATATTATGGTTTCTGAAAGACCAAATGAATTATTTGAATGAGATTCAAATGGTTGGTCTAAACATAGAAACCCTTAAGTCTATAATGTAGACGGTTTTAGCAGATCCACTCATGAAGGCTCTACCACATGAAGTCGGGAAAACTTATGTGTAAAAATGGTATGAGATACCGAGATAAATGGGCATGAGTGCAAGTGGGAGATGTTGAGAGATGATACCCTCGAGGCTATCTATCTTCATGTGTGCATAGCACAAACATCTTGTTCGAAATAACAGTAAGCTGTTTGGTAATAATTTATCTAAGTTATTTTATAATGTTGTTAACATTAGACATTAACTTAGGTAAAGTCCTAAGACTTTATGCAAGGTCAAACAGGTATCGAGATGAGTATCTCGATCATGGAGAAATGTTTGACCGTCTGTAGCATAAGTCTAAAAGGGTTCGTGGTCGTAGATGTTTCGAGACAAGGATATCGAAATATCGGATAGACTATTGTGTCTTAGTCTTCACCGTATAGCGGTGGCGATGATCTCATGATCGCTTGACTTGGCGAAGTCGTTGACGAGACACAGGTGCTCATTAGAGAATGAGTTCACTGCACGATCCACAAGAGTTATCATATGGTTATATTGACCAATCTGTCTATGATGACTCTGAGTGATGATAGGCTAGTTGGTTTTTTGACTTGAGGTCATTTTGACGAACCTGTGCGTGAACGGTGCCACTTAGATCAAATGACCTAGCTTCGAGGCAAGGCCTGTCGAAAGGTCTTTGATTGGGTGACACTTGAAGCGTATGAGGAGAGTAATGACCAAGAGAGGATTCGTCTCTCCCGGTCAATGGGAGTTAGTGTCGTAAGGTTAGTTCGGTCTTTAGTAAAAACTCTGGCCAGAGTATGTTGGAAGAAGTCCAACATTTTTTGACTAAAGATCGATAGAAACTAACCTGAGTCAAGTTATTGGGGTTGACAATTTGACCGTACCCTAAACTTGATCTACACGACATAGTTTAGCCGAAGAGACTATAACTGCGGAATTCATCACAGAAACAGTCAGGGTGGTCCCGACAATACTCATGTCAATGAGTCAACCACATAATGATGATTCCTGAAGCAGGGACGGCAACCACTGCTCGTGGTCACTGCCGTATAGGGCTTCGAGCCCAACCTGTTGTAAGGGTCAGGCTGTAGGGTCTCACACAGAGTCCGATCTTCGTCTAGTAATAGGTAGAAATTAGTTAGGGAGAATAATTTGCATTTGATGCAAGGGATAAAATATTGCAAAAGATGTTTGCAATCATCTCCTGCATTCGGGATAAATGATCCTGAGTGCAAGTGGGAGATGTAGAGGAATATGCCCTCGGATCATTTGTATTTGATGCAAATGATAATTTAAGCCTAGATAGGGACTATTTTGCATTTGATGCAAAAGAGATTAAATGTGTCTTAAATAGTTTAAGACTATATTTAATAATATAAACGCAAGAAAAAGTTCACGGGTAAGACGGGAATGTCCCGGTCTAAACCCAGATTCGAACGACGCCCAAATCGGACGCCAAACGCTCAAGAAAATATTACAGGGGTATTATAATTGGACTCGGCCCATCGGGCCGAGTCTGGCTCGTTAATGCCAGTGTGGCATTTTGAATGCCCAATGGGACAATTAATTTTAAATGCCCATGTGGCATTTTGAATGCCCAAGGGGGCATTTATAATTAAATGCCCGTAAGGCATTTTGAATGCCCAGGTGGGGCATTTGAAATTAAAATGCCTGTGAGGCATTTTTTAATGCCCAAGTGGGGCATTTTATTTGTCCCGCACCCGGCCCAAAGGGCCGGGTGATTTCTAAACCTGGCGCACAGCTAGCATGGGGCCCACAGCGGCCCCACGCGCCTAGGGCTTTGAGCCCAGAGAGCGGCGGCTGGCTGTGTGCTATTTTGGGTGGTTTTTGGCGATCTTTGGCACGGCGTTTGAGGAGTCAAACGGACTCCGATTGACGAACGGTTTTTTCCTATGCGTTCACCGTTGAACACCCTTCGAATTGATAGGTTGTATCAATCCTGAAGTTCAACGGTGAGGGAGTTAAAATTCATGGAAGTTTGCACTTTGTGAAGTGCAAACTAACTTGATTTTAGTTAACTCAAATTAATAGTCCCACATCGGATTTTGAGAGAAGGGGAGCAGTCAGCCGCCTATATAAATAGGGGTCTGCTCTCTTCCTCAAAACTCGTTCCAAGCTCTAGATCTGAGCGGCTCTCGTAAATGTTGGAGCACGCTCGGATCTAGGCTTAAATAAATATTTCTCCTCTCCCTATAAATTGCTGCCTTACTCATGCGGGCTCTAGCAAAGCCGCAAAGGAGTTCGGATTCTGGATCCGAAATCTAAGCGGAGGTTTCACTCGCGTGAAACTTTCTTCGGCGGTGGGTGGCTCGGCGACACGGGGATTGATCGCCTCGGGATGCGGAGCGGTTCGAGGAGCGGTGCGGGGAGCGGTTCAAGGAGCGGCTCGGCGTGGGACGGGAGCAGCTCGGAAGATGGCACGGAACATCTCGCCTGCCCCAGGACTGAGATTCCAGGTATGTGTTTAAGTTTTCATTTAATTATTCGCAGTAGTTAGATCCCTCTTGGGGTGGTCAGATCCACCCCAAGTTGGCAGAGATCCTGGCTAATAGGGTCTGGTTCCTTAGGGTTGCATGTTAATTAGATTAACATAAAAAATTTTCCGCTGCATTTATGTCTATGTTCCGTCCGACTTAGGACGGGACTAGAGTTTTTGTGCCCTAAGGGTCCCAGAAAACCCTTTAGTGGGTTCGCTACGAGTTAGGGGAACCAACCTCTCCGGTGTTTGACGCAGAATGGACGTAGAGTCTGAACGGTGGGATCTCCTCGTCGTCTACGGCGTCTCGGCTACGGGTAGCGTAGCCAGACACGTCCTGGCAGTGAACCGGAAGTGCGGGCAGCGTGCGGGGATAGCAGACAGTGAACAAGGCAATGAGGAATCCAAAACAGCGAGCTACGGCGCGTTCACGACGATGAAAAGTGGTTGGAAGGATGTTCGTGGCTGACCGGCCTAGGGGATGCCGCTGGGAGGGAGTCACCGGCCTGAGGGTGGTCGGTCGGATCAGAGGAGGCCGCGGGGACGGCCACCAGATGGCGGCGGCATCGAAAAAGTCATGGCAGCAGCGAGAAACAGCCCGAGCGGCTGTTCGGGCGGTCGGGGCGTCGGAGTTTGGCTGTCGACGGAACTATGAACGGTGAGGGGCCTAGAGGGGGTATCAACGGCGTCTGGATGGGTGGCCGGCATCAAAAAATGCAACAGCGGCGGCAGGTGTCGCTGTCTGCTGCTGCTGCGGTGAGAAAAACAGCCCGAGCGGCTGTTTTGGAGGTCGGGGCAGCGTGTCAGGCCGCGGGCGGTCGGGGGCAATCGCCGGAGGATGTTGAGACGGCGGTCGGAGGTGAGGAGTGGTCGACGGGGGTCAGGTGAGGGAGTTATGCGAGAGAGAGAGAGAGAGAGAGAGAGAGAGAGAGAGAGAGAGAGAGAGAGAGAGAGAGAGAGTTACAGGGGAGGGTGTTTCTTTGTTGCGGCAGCTGAGAAACTCAGCCTAGGGTTCACGTGAATGGGAAAACATATTTGCGATTATAAACACGTATTTAGTAAACTACATACCTTTC
This sequence comes from Scilla litardierei, assembly GCA_030789695.1. Classification (NCBI taxonomy): domain Eukaryota; kingdom Viridiplantae; phylum Streptophyta; class Magnoliopsida; order Asparagales; family Asparagaceae; genus Scilla; species Scilla litardierei. Next base: position 37,903,282 of record CM061139.1, on the reverse strand, counting down.
ACTTTGTTTCCGCAGCATACGAAGCCTCGTTTTCAGCAACATTTCTTTGGCCCCGCGCCGCTCGTCTTGAGCCGAACCGCATCTTGAGCCGTACCTCGTCTCGAGCCAAACCGCTTCCCAAATTGCACCGCACCTCGAGGTGAGCAACACCCTTGTCGTCTAGCAAACCACGCACTGTAGAAAGTTTCACCTTGAGTGGATCCTTTGTCAAGACTTCGGATCCGATCCGAACTCCTTCATAGCTTTGCTAGAGCCCGATCAGGAGCAAGGAAGAATTTAGGGAGAAAGAGAGAATATTTTCTTTAAGCATAGATCCGGGCTTGCTCACGTTTAATGGAGCTACTCAGATCCGGAGCTTGGGACATGTTTCAAGGAGGGGGGTTAGCCCCTATTTATTTAGGCGGCTGACCCATCCCCTTCTCATCATATCCGATGTGGGTCTAAAGATTTTGGATGAGAAAATTAATTAAAATTTACCTGTCATAAATGCCAATCTTTAGCGAATTTTTAGTCCTTCACCGTTAAGCTTCGTAATTGATACAACCTATCAAATCGAAGAGCACTGAACGGTGAACGCATAGAAACAAACGGGGCTTAATTCTGACTCCGTTTAACCCCTCAAACGTACGTTCAAAATCAGCCCAAAATCATATTTTGCTGGAAAACTCCAACCGTCAGGAAAAAAACTAGGGTTCGAAACCCTGCTTATGGGGCCCACCATGTGGGTCCCATTGTTCTGCGCATGAAGCCCAACAGGGCACGTGTCATGCACATGCCCTGGTTGGGCGCGTGCATGCTGCGCCCTTTGGGTGCTCAAATTTGCCCGGCCACATGGGCCGGGTCCCACAATGTCCCCTCTTTTTTTATTTCAAAACAAATCTGGTGCTATTTTACTTATGGACCTTTTCTTTTGGGCTTTCTATTTAAAACACCTTTTAAATAGACTTATTGGGATCGTTTGAACTCTGATTTGATTGTGGTTTTCTCCCCGACTTTCGTGGAAGAATCCTCTTCATTTCTCTGCCTTTATCATAAAATACTAGTCATAACCCGTGCCCGCGGGCATGGTTCATTTAAGATTTTCCCCTGTGAAATCTTTGTTCCCCAAAAAATTATTTTCACGGTCAAAATTGCGTAAAACAGCAAATTATTGTAAAAATATTTAGCGGCATAGGCGCCTTCGGTGCAGAACAACAAATTCAGCACGGCCGCCTTCGACGCGGAACACCATATCAGCGTAAAAAAATTGTGTGGGTGCTTTCGGCGTGGGAAATTATTCTCATCTTGTTGCCACATGCGTCGAAGAGACGGCAGGCCCCGCGTTGAGGGAGAGATCATTCGATCTGCTGCAGCATTAGATCTACAGCATTATGTGCAAGTTAAAGTTTTTTACCAAATGCATTATTTGCATGCACTCTGCTATTCCCCAGAAACTTTCATTCCCCAGAAATTTTCATTTTCACAGAAACTTTCATTCCCCCAAAAATGTTTTTCCCTCCAAAAATTTCCACAAAATCTCATCCCAACCATTCATTTCTCAAGATTAAATCTTCGACATTCTTCTATCAAACCTTTTGTCCTAGTCACCTTGTCATCGTTAACCCTAGAATTCAAAAACAATCATCAAATGTAATATTGATATTTGCAAACATTTTACTATATATATATATATATATATATATATATATATATATATATATATATATATATATATATATATATTAAAATCCATTTGCATCAAATACAAATGAACTAAGGGCATACATCCCTCAACATCTCTCACTTTCACTCAGGATCATTTATCCCGAATCCAGAAGCTATCTGCAACTTCCTTGCAGTTTTATGTCTCTTGCATCAAATGCATTAAACCCACATCTTAAATATTTTAGACTTATATCGCAAACTCTTTGCGACTTAATTATTTCCCATACATCCAGTGTATTATCTCCCTAAAAGACTTTCTATTACTTGACGAAGGTCTCACTCTATGTGAGACTCTACAGCCTGACCCTACTACAGGTGGGGCTCGAAACCCCAGACGATAGTGACCACGAGCAGCAGGTGACGTTCCGGTTTCGGTATCATAATTATATGGTTAACTCATAGACATGAGTATTTTCGGGACCACCCTGACTGTGTCGATAAAGAATGCCACAGTTTTAGACCATTCGTCAAAACTATGTCGTCTAGTCAAGCCGAGGGTACGGTCAAACTATCAACCCCGATAGCTCGAACCCGGTTAGTCTCCATCGGTCTTTAGTCAAATAATATTGGACTTCTTCCAACATACTTTGGCCAAAGTTTTTCACTAAAGACCGAACCAACACATGCGACACTAACTCCCTATAACGGTAGAGACAAATTCTCTCTTGGTCATTACTCTCCTCGTACACTTCAAGTGTCACCCAACCAAAGACCTTTTGACAGGCCTTGTCTTGAAGCTAGGTCAGAAATCTAAGTGACACCGTTCACGTACATGTTTGTACAATGACCTCAAGTCTTAGGACCAACTTGCCTATCATCACAGAGAGTTATCACTGACAAATTTGTTATGTTAACCATGTGATAACTCTCATTGGGTCGTTCAGTGAACTCATTCTCCAATGAGTACATGTGTCTCGTCTCCGACTTCGCCAAGTCGAATGACTATGAGATCATCGTCACCACTCCTTGGTGAAGACAAAGACACCATAGTCTATCCAATGTTTCGATATCCTTTTCTCGAAACATATGTGACCACGAACGATTTTAGAATTATGCTACTAACGGACAAAAAATTCTCCATGATCGAGATCCTCGTTCAATACTTGTTTAACCTCGCATTAAGTATCAGGACTTTACCTAAGTTCTAATGTCAACTACATTATTATTAACATAGATAAATTTTACCATACAGCTTACTGTAATTTTGAATAAGATGTTTGTACACTTACGTAGAGATAAATTGCCTCGAGTTCGAGGGCATACCAATCTCCCAACATCTTCCACTTGCACTCGGGTCCATTTATCCCGGTATCTCATACCGTATTTACACATAAGTCTCTCTAGACTTTATGTGGCAGAGCCCTCGTGAGTGAATCTGTTAAACCTTCTTTAGTTATAGACTTAAGGATTTTATATGTTCATGTTAGACCACACATTTGAATCTCATCCAAATAATTTCCTTGGTCTCTTGGAATCCATAATATTTAATTCACCTAGCTCTCATCCAGCTCATTGTACCTTACAAGAATAATCCAAAATAACTATTGGTCAACTGCACGGTTCATAATCATTTATGCTGAAGTGTCAAACTCTTTGACCAGTATGTCAAAAACACATGTTCCGGCTCCTTGATGCCTCACATGCTTTTAATTCGCTCCCACTGACCATGAAAACTCTCTGGATGATTCATATAAGTTTGTTCTTCTAATTCATATTTAGAAAACAGACTTTACATGAATGCTCCAGTTTTCATGGTCATTGATCGAGCCGGAACTAACTCCGAAACGATGTCGTCTACCGCAAGCGCACGGTATAGTGGCAAGCGGGTATCGAACACGGAAAAGCGGTTCTATACTACCTATCTACTCCTAGGTTGAGTTAGACTTGCAAGTTTATTGGTGTATATGGAGTATGGAGGGTTGTAATGGTGATGGATGCGAAGATTGTGTCAATCAACATCGCAAACAAGGAACTCCATAAAGAAAGGAATAAAAGTCTAGGGCATTAGGACTCACCGCTAGGATCGTTGGATGTCGATGCTCGGTTAAGACTCTTATGTTGCATTGGTTTTATAGGGATTGTCGCATCTGAAGTGTAGAATTCATGGTTCTAAGCACCATGAATCTAACGTATCGCATTAACCCGTAGGTGCACACGAAACATGCATTAAGAATCGGCAATATTCATGCCACTCTCGTGGACGGAATGATCTCAGCTCATGCCACTCTCGTGGGTTAGAGCTTCGATGTATTTTGGTGGCTCTTGCTGACGCAATGGTGGTAGCCGTCAATTAGTAATATAGTTCGTCGGTGGATCCCATCAAGGCACAAGCCGGGCATGGTCACGTGTCCCAATTGAATCCACTAACTCCCTAATTAAGCCTATAGGATACTCCTTAAGCAAATCAATTCCACCGACCGTGGGCACGATCTCAGTACGAGTTCTCCTACAAACTTTGCAAGATCAACCAAAATACATCCCTATTACACCAACGCACCATAAAAATCCCAACTTTACATCTAAATCCTAAAATCCTAGGGCTAATCCATTAGCCCTAGATAGAACTACGCATGCATCATAGGAAAAGCAATAGAAGATTCGATAATAGCAAGGGAATTCATCATAGCATGCATCAAAGAGATATTCAATAAGAAATCACAAAGAAATAACAATGGAATTCAAGAGGACAAAAGTACTTATCTTGATACAAGAGAGGGGCCTATGGCGTAGCCTAACTCCCAAAAGATCGTCTCCAAAACTCCTAAGAAAATGAGATCTAAGCTCCAAAAAGTCCCCCTAATGACGGCTACCCTTCAAATATATATTCCCCCCTAAAACCCTAGCAAACAACCCAAAAATCCCCCTCAAAATCGTGCCCAAAGCCAAATCTGGACGCAACTTAAGTTCTGGGCCTGCGGCGACTCGGGTCGAGTAGCCCCCTGCTCGGTCAAGTCGTCAGGAAGTCCGGATTCTTCCCCCAAAAACACTGCTCTGCCTGCTTGGACCGAGTAGGGTATGCTCGGTCGAGTAGGTAGCTGCTCGGTCGAGTCGTCAGGAAGTCCGGATTCTTTCCCCAAAACCACGCTCTGCCTGCTCGGACCGAGGAGGGTCTGCTTGGTCGAGTAGCTGCTCGGTCGAGTAGGTAGCTGCTCGGTCGAGTTGTCACTCTGCTCGGGTCGAGTAGGTGGCTGCTCGGTCGAGGAGGTGGTCGAAAACATATTTTAGCACGGCAGCATCAGCTTGCAGAAATTCCCCAGAGCTCATCCGACCTCCGATTGGCACATTCTTGGTAGCGTTGGAACCGTCTTGAAGTCTACTATCTGGAAATTATATCAGAAAAATACCAAAAAAGCCTAAATGATAGAAGATTTGAAAAGAGTGTATGGATGTCATGTTTCCAGCACTTTGGATCGCTCGATTCCTTCGTCGCATCATAGCTCGATCGAGTGCTATGGAGCCCATGAGTCATGGTATTATAGAACCATGCTTTCTCCATTCTCCTCTTCTTGCTCCTTCTCTCTTGCCCCTTCCTTGCTCCCTAGCAGTTTTGAGTCACCGAACGCGGCGCCTCAGGAGTTCCGGTGTTAAAGCATGCGCTCTCTCCTCAAATATACTCCAAATCGCTCGATATTCCCTGAAATGCAACCAAACGCTCTTAAAGTACAATAGTTCCAATTATGAGCATAAAAGCGTATGAAATATGTAATTGAGTAATCATTTTGACGTGTAATCATATAGATAAAACATGAAATATAATGACACATCAAAATCCCCCAAGCTTGCCTCTTACTCGTCCTCGAGATAGACTAGTAAGAAGCGAACACGGGAGAGGGATACAATGGAGATGTGAGGCAGTGGCGTGTAATGGAGACAAGTGGTTCAACCTTAAATTCAGAAAATATAAGAACCCAAGGTATGCAAGATCTCGTGAACACACGTCAATATGAAATTAGAACACATATACACAATAAATACTTAAATCTCGCTCAAATTAAAATAACATGGATTTCAATAAATGTAATGAACTTGATAAGTGATAAAATGATAGTAGAGTTATATCATATCATAGTTTATCATGCAATATACTAAGTTCATAGAAATGAAACCAATGTCCACAACTCATTCTCTAAGCAGTATAATATGTCATGATCAAACGTTTTCAAGCATATGTGGTATTTTGTTATGCTTCATGGAATGAATTTAGCAAATTCAATCAAGGTAAGGCATCACCACACTACGACCATTTCAAGACTCCTAGAACCCATCAACTTTGCCATGTCTTTGTTCTATATAGAAATGGAGATAAAGATATGGGATTTTTGTACTTTTATTTTGTTTTTGGCTATACAAATATTTCATATACATTTTTCTTTCTTTATACACACGCGATAACTCAATATATACAAAAAGCGGCCTATGCATCCCAGACCAGACGGTCTTAGGGCATTGGGTTATGAAGAACCCCTAGGGCCTTTTATTCAGGATATTTGTTTGATTTTTGCATTATTGGGATTTTTGCAAACTCACATAAACGCGATGGAATGCAAAACATAATCAAACATCATTTATTGGCTATTCACAAAAGAAAAGGAAAAAGCATATAATCTTGACATGGATCGGTTTCAGGAATCCTAATCATTACTACTTTGGTAGTCGTGGGGTTATCATATCTCTTTTGAATCACTAAACATCTATGAAGCAATAGAATTATCAATCAAATCATGCATCAGTCAAATGATTTTCAGATTTGATTCATTCATTTTTAGCTTAACTGTTCGAGAATATGGTTGTGAAACTATGGATTCTACTATGAAAAAGCATGTTAACAAAGATACACTAATATAGAAATCGAACTCTAATCTAACAATATCAGATTTCATAAAAAATATAAATCCACGATTTTTCATAGAAAATGAAGCATATGAGACATAAATATAGAAATGAACATGGTTCACATGAAAATTTCGAAGTGTGTTTCACGATGAAGCAAAGTGCTTGCACTATGCACTCCCTCAAGCTTAAACATCACATTGTCCCCAATGTGTATATGATATAAATAGAGGACAACAACAAGATAGGGGGGCCAACTCAACAAAATAGTTTCTCTCTCCTAAGCTTAAACATCGCATAAAAATTGGGGAGAGAGGCAAAATAAGCGCCAAATATAAGGGTGGGCATGGATGATAAATAATGGGTTGGGTGCAAAAGATAAGATAATTGAGCCATCATATGGTGTTTTTAAACTAAGAAAGCATATAAATTCATATACGGTCCTCTCGCTGTCGAGAGGATTCATGTTTATTGAAAGCATAAAATACTACACTACTGGATTGATATCACCTATAGCAAAAGGCGGATCCAGTATCTTTGCCAGTGCAAGCAACTATTCTAACTACTCCTTCCGTGGCTTTGCTAGGCGTGTATGTCCACGGACTCCATCAGATTCCAGCAATGCGGCTCCCAGCATCTCCCCAAGGACTCCACCTGTACACTGGAACAGATAAGCCGCATCAATCTGATGTGGATAATTTTTTCCTAAAATAAAAGTATTCCAAAGAAGGTCATCAAAAGAAATATTCAAGATAAAGATTGGCTGACGACACTTCCCTGAAAATGTATCTCTGCTTTCATGCACCACGACAGGCAACTCTCCGTCGTTTGTCTCAGGCTTTTCTGGCAACTCTGGCGTATGAGTGTGGGTCTCATCAGGCCACTCCTCATCATTGTCAGACTCATCCCAGTGCACCTCTCGATCATATTCAATCACATCTATGGTAGGTGGCTCCTTGCTCTCCTCCTCGTATACGTCACATCGTGCCTCTTGATCATATGTATGCGTATCCTGAAAAAGGCACAATGAGTCATCAAAATACGAATCATGGTAAACATCATACACGGGAGGGGAATCAAATGTAAGAAACGAGGGGGTATAGAGATCTCCCTGTATGGGAGCCATAAGCTCTATGGGATAGTCATCGGCGTTAGTGGAAGGGTGGGCCTCTGAGGGATGCTCAGCCTTTGTAGAAAGTGGAGGTGGTTGCGGTAGCTCAAAATGAGGAGGGTAATGCTCGGGATCCTCATGAATGGCTGTGTCCTCGTCCCAATGCATGACCTCCTTGATGACAAGCTCTATCTCCGCATGTAAGGCCTCCTCAAAAGCATGCTCTAACTCATTTTGGTGGCAAGGGGAGCGACGATGGCACAAGTTGACTCCGCAGTACCAGGCGCTGTGGTCCCGTCAGAGGTGGAAATATCAAATCGCATAATACCTCCCCTAAGATGAACATGGACATCCTCCTCAGGCTTCTCAGGTATAGAAGGATATGTAAACTTCATCTTCTCCTTTTATGCCTCCTTCTTCGTTTCTGTCCAGGAGCTCGAGGCACCCAATTGCATGGCTTGGCTTTCTCAATGGTAGGTGCAGGTGGCACTGTGGGCTCAGGTATCTGGTAGGGAGACAAGCATGACACTAAAATATCATCAGGCTCTCTAGGTATGGAAGTGAATGTGTCACCCTTGGATGCATCATATATGTCAGCCGGCTCTAGGTAGATGACATCAATGTCTTCTCTATCTGAATCGTCCATCCCCTCTTCATATGAACTAGCTCTATCAGTGGGTGGGGGAGTGACAACGGCGCAAATTGGGTCTGCAGTACCACCTTCCGAGTGTCTCATCGTAGTTCTCTCATCAGAAGTGGCTGCATCTGTGCGTGGTTCCACTGTCTCCTCAGAGGTGGAAGAATCAATGTCCTCGGTCTCTCCCTTGAGCTCATAACATGAAAGGCACTTGTTGATTTCATCCATATCTTTCTGCCATCGATCATCTGACTCATTTAGTATAGTGCTGATAGCCATGCTCTCCTCTACCTGTGCCATAAACGCATTAAGTGTCAAATTGAGAGGATGGTCAGGACTCAAGAGACAGACGCGGCTTTCGTAGGGCATGTGTCCCTCCTTGTCACAAGACTCGCAGTAGGCATAGCACTCTGAATATTGATCATATCATTCCATCTGATAGTATGAGTCCTATGAATAATATACGCATTCTTCCATTGGAGCCTCATACTGTGCCGAATAATCATTGCCTGAATAACGCCAAGATTAATCCATTGTACCTGAATAGTCAAAAACAACAACCTGGAAAAGATATCAATGATACAAGAAAAAGAGATAATAATAAAGGAGGTGGCAGGGAAAATATATCTCTTTGTTTTTTTTTAAATTTTGATTTGTTTTTTGTTTTAACGCAATCTAATCAACCTAATTGTGGTAAATAGATAATATGGCGGAATGCATCCCCGGCAACGGCGCCATAAACTTGATCGAGCCAGAACTAACTCTGAAACGATGTCGTCTACCGCAAGCGCACTGTAGAGTGGCAAGCGGGTATCGAACACGGGGAAGCGGTGCTATACTACCTATCTACTCCTAGGTTGAGTTAGACTTGCGAGTTTATTGGTGGATATGGAGTATGGAGGGTTGTAATGGTGATGGATGCAAAGATTGTGTCACTCAACGTCGCAAACAAGGAACTCCACAAAGAAAGGAATAAAAGGCTAGGGCATTAAGACTCACTACTAAGATCGTTGGATGTCGATGCTCGGTTAAGACTCTTACGTTGCATTGGTTTTATAGGGACTGTCGCATCTAAAGCGTAGAATTCATGGTTCTAAGCACCATGAATCTAATGTATCGCATTAACCCGTAGGCGCACACAACACGTGCATTAAGAATCGACAATATTCACGCCACTCTCGTGGACGGAATAATCTCAGCTCACGCCACTCTCGTGGGTTAGAGCTTCGATGTATTTTGGTGGCTCTCATTGACTCAATGGTGGTAGCCGTCAATTAGTAATATAGTTCTGAAGGGTTTTGACGGACCCTCAGGGCTCAGATTTGTGCACGTCCTAAGTTGAACGGACCACAGAGGCATAAAATGCAGCGAAAAATAAAACATGCTAGCTAAACATTTTAGCTAGGCCCTGAGAGGGCGAGAACCAAGCCCGATCTATGCCAACTTGGGGTGGGTCCAGCCCACCCCAAGAGGGATCTATCCTACTGTGACAAAATTAAATTATAATAAAAAGCTTAAAGAACATACCCGAATCTTAACCCTGGGACAGGCAAGATGTACCACACCGGCTTCTTACGCTCCTCGTAGCCGATCCGCCTTGCACCCTTGACTCGATCCACCTGAGCCGCCTTGCACCTTCGAACCGATCCACCCGAGCCGACACCCACCGTCGAGCCGATCACTTGCGGTAGAAGGTTTCACTTGAGCAGACCCACGTCTTAGACGTCTGGATCTGAATCCAAACCCCCCTCGTAGTCTTGCTAGGACCCATCGAGAGAATAGGAAGAAGATAAGAAGAATAGTTTAAGTCGTAGATCGAGCTTGCTCAAAGATTCGGAGCTACTCGATCGAAGACTTGGTGCACTCTATAACAAAAGGGGGGCACCCCTATTTTTATAGGGAGTCGGCCCATCCCTTTTCGTTACGAGCAATGTGGGGACAAACATTAAAGAAGAGGGATTTAATTAGCTTATTTGAAGTTAGTAACCCTTTCATAAAGATCTAACTTCAATGAATTAAATCTCTTCATCCATTAAACTTTAGACACCAAACAAGCTATCATTTCGAAGAGCTTGGAATGGTGAATGTGTAGGAACGAACAGCGCCGAAATCCGACTTTGTTTGATCCCTCAAACAATTGCTCACAGATGAACAAAAATCAGATTTTCATAGCCATCACATAGGGTTTCAAAAACCCTATTTCAGCTTAAGTTAAAATGCGGGTGCACCCGCTAGGCAAGGGGGCACACCCGCTCCCCTTGCAGGCGTGTGCCCGCAAGGGCACAGTAATGCCCCTCGGCCCACAGAGCGGGCCGGGTCATACGGCGGGGCAGGGCTGCCCGCCCGCTCAGCGGGCGGGCGCCCTGCCCCCTTTAGCAGGTGCGGCCCGCAATGCGGGCTGCCCTGCAAAAGAGGAGCGGGCACAGCCTGCACATCGGGCCGGCCTGCTGTCAAAAGCAGGCGAGCCCGCTTTCAGAGCAGGCGCGCCCCGCCCCCTTTTGCTGCTTGCCTTGGCCCCTTAGTGGGTCTGACCCACTTGGACCCTTTTAGCTGTTTCTGCGTTTCCGGACTCGTTTGAGCTCCGATTTGGACGTGGTTTGAACATGTGTATTAGACCGAGACGATCTCGTCAACCAGATAACCCTTTCCAATGCTTTTGTTCCTACAAATATTGTCGTAACCAATTTACGACATGTTTAATCGTGTTTGAATCAAATGCAACATTGTCCCCATCTACGACTTAGTCTCACAACTAGCTTATGAACTTAACCATTCCATTTCATCGAATGTATTCCTCCTATTTATCTTCCTATTACTAAGACATGAATACTACTCGGTGTGAGACCCTACAGCCTGACCTTACTACAGGTTGGGGCTCGAAACCCCTAGACGACGGTCACCACGAGCAGCAGGCATCGTTACTGTTTCAGAATCATCATAACGTGATCGACCCATTGACAAAAGTGTTATCGGGTTCATTCTGACTGTATCAGTGATGAATACCGAAACTTTAGTCCCTTCGTCAAGACTATGTCCCTGTTGGCCTAGGGTACGGTTTACTGTCAACCCCATTAGCCAGCATTGGTCTGTATACGGCGGTCTTTGTTGTATTTGACGTGCGTTTATGACGTGCGTCTATATTTCATATATTCACGCACGTTTTCTTTTGTGTTTCTCCGTGTTTTTCCGCCGTCTCTTATTCGTTTTCGTATGTTTTCCCGTTTTCTTTCACTTTTCTTTGTTTGTCCATGATTGCAGGGGATTGACCACGTAGGGGACGTTTAATGATGATATCCCAAGTCCCCGGAGCAACGGGAGAAGTCACGCGTGATCCAGGGGGTCAAACGGCGAAGTATTCATCTTTCAGCCCCTCACCCGGTCGGTTGGTCATCTCCAACCGATCGGGTGATGCACGCGTGCACCAACCGGTCGCTACCGCAGCTCACAAAGAAGTCACCCGACCGGTTCACAGACCGGTTCTGCGGGCGGCTGTTCTCTGTTTTCTCGAGCAGAATTCCAACGGATCGGGTGACTCTCACCTGATCGGTTCATCTGTAGCTGAAGAAGATGAGCTGAAGACACGGACGATTCAACCGGTCGATTCACCCGACCACTCCAAGATCCAACCGGTCGCTCAAGAACTCACCCGATCGGTTCATGTGATCGGGTGAAAACTCGCCGTTTTCTGATATTTATTTGTAACGGATCAACCGATCGGTTGACTTGTCAACCGATCGGTTGATGCGACGGCCTATATATAGAGCCCCTAGGGTTCCAGAAACGGGGGTTGCTGTTTTTCTACTGTTTTATTTCCTTGTGACGGCTGTAATTGTTACTCTTTTGTAAGTTTTCAGATCTTTCTAAAATTTCAGTATTGTCTTTATTACTCTATTACTTCCGCATTGCAATTGTCCGATTACGATTCTAACGGTTAAATTTCATTTAGATTGCTTTTTCATGAATTTTTGTGAGTAGTTCCCAAATCTGGGATTTTGGTGGAAACCCCTTCGGGGGCTCTTCCCGATGCGTCCGTAGGGTTAGGAAATCGATAGGGAGTAGGAATCTAACGGTTACGCGGGGCGTTTCATTGTCATCGGCGGGAAAAAGACCGCCTTTGACCGTCGGGCCAAGGGGGAATAAACTTGGCGGTTGACTCCCTAGCCATAGCTCACACCCTTAGCGTAGACGTCGAATCCTAGCACGCGGGAGCGGCAGGACGAGACGTTGGGAGTTATCGTTGCGGGCTTAGTGCTCCCGGGATCGATCAGTGTTTATGGACACGGGAGTGCCCACTGATCGAATCCGGGAAGTCCGGTGTATCATCCTGGGCACCGACCGGAATATCGGGCCCATGGGACGCCGGGTACCACTTTTAGAGGCAACGTCCCACCATTAGACCCTAATCCCGATCGCTATCCATACCCGTAGGCCGCGTCGGCGAGAGTCTCTCGTCGGGTTGGAAACCAAAGTCCCGGGTTTACTTTCTTTTCGCTCTTACGCTTTTATTTCCTTTCGTGACAACCATCCACCGATTCGGGCTAGCTCGCCCCTCGGGGTGATTTAGGTCCTACCTGACCCAAGCACAACCTCGCCTCCCTGAGTTCGATATTCCCGCACCCTACACTAACCGTGAAACTTGCGGTAAACGACACCGCGCCCATACCGTAAACGGGGCGCCGGTCAAGTTTATGGCGCCGTTGCCGGGGAGGCAACGTGCTTGATATTTTAGGATCTCTTGAACCCTCGTGTCTAGCTCACATCCCTACCTCGCGATAATTTTCGCATTCTCCTTTTTCTTTTTCTTATTTGTTTTTCTTATTTTTATTTCTTATTTTATCTGTTTCTTTCCCACTTGTCGCTTCACGGGTGTCTGTTGTTTTTCATGCGCAGGAGTTCAAGGAGTCTTGACGACTTGATTCCCCTCGATCCAGAGATTAACGCCACCCTTAGGCGTTTGGCCGCCGAGAAGCGAAGAAGGGAAGATCCCGAATCCATGGAGGAGAACACCCCACCTCACAAGTCTCTGCTGGAGTACTCGATGCCCTCCATCGAGTCAACTTCCGCCATCCGATCTCCAGCTATTGCGGCCCAAAGCTTTGAGCTGAAGCCGTCTCTAGTGACATGGATCCAGCAGGACCAGTTTGCGGGTGCGCCCATGGAGAGCCCGATAGAGCACCTGGACTCCTTCTTGGAGAAGTGTGACACCTTCCGAATTAATGGTGTCACTACAGAGGCTATCCGTCTGAAGCTGTTCCCCTTCTCTTTGCGGGACAAAGCCAAGCAATGGTTAAGGGGGAAGGACCCCAACACTTTCAACACCTGGGAGAAGCTCTCCAACGCTTTTCTGACAAAGTTCTTTCCTCCGGGGAAGACCATGAAGTTGAGGAGTGAGATCTCCTCCTTCTCCCAGGCCAGCCACGAGTCCTTGCATGAATCTTGGACGAGATATAAAGAGATGCAAAGAAGATGCCCTCACCATGAGCTTCCGAAGTGGCAGATTATCAATCTGTTCTACAATGGGTTGAGGGATGACCTTAAATCTTCTATGGACGCCGCGGCTGGGGGTTCCTTCATGTCTCGAAGCGAGGAAGATGCCGGGAATATTCTGGAAAACATGGCATCCAACAATGAGCGGTGGTGTGACGAGAGAGCCACACCAAGAACTGGGGGTATACACAGAGTCGAGGACGTCGACAAACTTTCAAGCAAGTTCGACTTGCTTTCGACCCAGATCTCCGCACTGATGGTAGGAGCCGGTGGGGCCGGTACACAGCAAGTTTCTGCGGTAGAGTCCGAATTCCTTGGGGAATTCGACGGTGGTGACATCTCACCACCGTTGGATCAGGCGAGCGCACTATTTTACAACCCCACGGGGAATGCGCCATATCCGCCAAGGACAAATTCCAACCCGGCCTACTCTCCCAACAACCGGAACCACCCGAATTTCAGTTACCGCCCACCATTTCAGCCCTCGCCGCCTCAGCAGCCGCAGCAACAAATTTATCAGCCGGCTAGACCACCGCAGAATCAAGGTCAGCTGCAACCGTTTCAGCAGCAACCTCAGCAACAAACTTATGCCCCCAGGAATCAGCAGCCGTTCCAGCAGCAGCAGTATGGCCAACAGAGGGCCGTCTCTCCGGCTGAGTCTCTCTTGACTCAATATATTACCAACCAGGAGAGGATCAACCAAAAGCTGGAAATGGGCCAGCGGACCCTCACGGACCAAATAACCCAGCTGGGGTTACAGGTGGCGAACCTTGCAAGGTCACAAAACCAATTGCCGCCACAACCGGAGGTGAACCCGAGGGGAGCAACACAAACATCGGCACTCGTGCACGAGCACGCGAATGTGTCCGCTATCGTTCTGAGAAGCGGGACACAAATTCCTACTAGAGTGCCCCCTAGAAACCCGGAAGCACCATTGGTCGTTGAGAGACCGACTGAAAAATTAAACGACACCGGTGCTTCGTCATCAAATCCCATGACTCCGGAGGGAGTGTCTGAAGAAGAGAAGAAGAAGGAGGAAGAGAGCCCAAGAGTGTATAAACCCGTTGTTCCATTTCCACAACGGTTGGCTCAGGCGAAAATTGATGAGAAATATGGGAAGTTCTTCGCCATGGTCAAGGACCTAAGCCTGCAAATCCCCTTCTTGGAGGCAATCGAGACAATCCCCTCATATGCAAAATTCTTGAAATATTTGGTGACCAAAGGGTCAAGAAAAGAGAAAGTGGTGCTGACGGCGGAATGTAGCGCTCTTATCCAGAGGGATAACCCGCTGAAGCTCAAGGACCCGGGGAGCTTCTCTATCCCTTGCACGATCGGGGCTGTGAAGATTAATCGCGCACTCGTCGATCTAGGAGCGAGTGTTAGCTTGATGCCCTTGTCGATGTACAGAAGGATAGGAATGGGTGATTTGGAGCCCACCGTGATGACCCTACAACTAGCTGACCGGTCGGTCAAATATCCGGTGGGAATTGTTGATGATCTCCCCGTGAATGTGAGAGGGGTGCATGTGCCTGTGGACTTTGTAGTCATGGACATGCCCGAAGACGCACACACCCCCATTATCCTAGGACGGCCTTTCATGGCCACTGCTGGCGTTCTTATAGATGTGAAGAACGGAAAACTCTCCTTGAACGTCAGCGGAGAGAAAGTTGAGTTTGACCTGGGACTATCCATGAAGCACCCTGACCCTCCTGATGACCTCCGGTGTAATTTGCTTGAGATAGAAGAAGAAAAGGCTGTGGAGGAGAGCTCCAGGGAGATTCTCCTGAGAAACCCCCCCCCCCGATGACTTGGGGAATTCCGAAGATGAAGAAGGCCCCGAAGACAAAGAAGCTGCTGGAAGACCGAGTGCAGCGAGAACGACCCCTCCCGGGTTCCCCAAGTTTCCTCATGTGAGGAGAACGAGGAAAGAGCTCACGGACCTCACTAAAGACGAGGTCCGAATCCTGCAGAAGATGGCGGGAAGCGCCAACACCAAGGAAAAGCCCCCGGATCTCAAGAACAAAGGGAGGGTGGTCGAGCAAGTACTTTTCCAGCCGCTGACTACCCCGAGCGCCTTCAGCTCCAACAAGGAAGAGATGCCTAAGTTTGTGCATCACCCGTATCAGCCACCATGAGCATCTCTTGCGTGCGTCGAGCCAACGACGTTAAACAAGTGCGCTTCATGGGAGGCAACCCATGTTCTGAACTTTTTCTCAAATTTTTAGCGTTATTTTTTTTACTTTATTTTATCTATTTCTATAAATAAAATCAGCCGCGAGAACATCCGTTCGGGGACTTAATCAAATTTCTTGGTTTTTGCAGGAAACTAGCCCCAACCGATCAGGTGATAACTCACCCGATAGGTTGGGATGTATCAGATACATGCCGAGATCTATCCCCGAATGAACCGATCGGTTGAGTAATGAAGAGACCGGGTGGCAGACCGGGTAAGCTGGGGAGAACTCTCGGGAAATCTTGGGGAATATCAACCGATCGGTTGAGTTCTAGCACGATCGGTTGACGCGACCGGGTGAGCAGCCCTAAGTTCTCAGGAAATTGTGTGGAGCGGCCAACCGATCGGTTGAAAAGTCACCCGATCGGTTCGCCTGTAGCATTTCTTCGGCAAGATTTTCGACCTAACAGTCAACCGATCGGGTGACAAGTCACCCGATCGGTTCGACTTGAAACCCTATATAACCACCCCCGACACCCGTTCGCTTTCTCCCTCGCCCGATCGCCCGAACCTCTGCCGTTTCGTCTCCCGTCGTGCGCCTTCCTGCTTTCTTCCCCAAGATCAGCCTCGATCTTCTTCTCCAACCATTTCCCTACCCATCCACCATCATTTCTCTCCATTCCCCGTCATCTCCCTACACACAAACCCTAGATTTCCCCCATTTCCCCCCCCCCGCTTCGGAACTTGTTGAAGCGATCGCTGCGGCTCCACATCGTGCTCCAATCGAGCAGCATCGGGGCATCCACGAGCAACTATCTTCATCTCATTTTGGGTAAACTCGCACCTTTACTTAATTTTAATCTTTTCCCAAATATTCTGTTTGCTTGTTGGTCGTATTTTGTGTTTGTGTTGAATTCGTTGTACTTTCACACACCTACGCGCACAAACAACACCTACACAATGCCTCCCCGCCGTATTAAACCCACCGACGCTAGCTCTTCGAACCCTAGGCCCACCCGTCGTACCCGTCGCACACAGCCCACCACCTCTAACCCATCCACCACACCACGCACCACTTCCCCACCTCCCGGTTACGATCCCGAATATGGGATGCAATTCCAATCCGATGACCATGCCGACCGATTCACGGCCATGGTCCTCCTTGCTGGTCAGGGTGGTCGGATAACCCAGGAATCCGTCGACCGTGACCTCCCCTTCCTTCAAAGCTTCGTTCGCCACATCCGCGAAGACCCACCCGACGTCTCCGAGCTCCACATTCCACCCCCACGACCCCTGGTCCCCAGCGCAGGCCCCCGTCACCACCCCCAGAGGGTGGTGCCCCTGCTTGATTTTTCTCTCCCGCTTTTGCCCCCCCCCATTTTTGTGCCCATCTGTCTTTTCGGGGCCCCGCTTTGTCTCTGTCGGAGGGAGGGGACTATTTACGTGTTGTTTTCTAGATTCACCCCCTTTTGTTTTTGACTCCCCCTTGCACATATCTGGATTTCATTGATCTTATCATTTCGCTAGCACTTTCTGGTCTAGCTTGGGGGACGTCTGTTTTGATGTGCTATCGTGTTTTGTCTGTTTTTCTCATTTTTGTGTGTGTGCTTGCTTTTCACTTTTTGAGTGTCGTGTCACGTGATTTTATTTTATTTTTATTTTCGTATTGTTTGATTTTGATTTTGATCTTTCTTTCTTTTTTTTAGTTTCATCTGTGTGTTTTCCTCGTTTTCATTTCTTTTCGTGTTTGTGCGTATTCCCCCCCCCCATTTTCATTGCCCTCCCGTACTCACTCATATTGCATTGAGGGCAATGCAAACTTCAGCTTGGGGGAGTCGCACTCCGTGCGTCATTTGTGTTGTCTTTCTACGTTATTTGAGTCGTTTTCCATCGTGTTTTTCTTTTTTTTTCTTTTTCCTTCTTTCTTTAGCTCTTTCTCCTAGAAATGAATCCTATGATGAATCTCCACAAAGTCACACACACACCTAGCACTGCACCGACAATCGCACTCACTAACCCTAGGATTTCGAGTCCTCTTGCATTTCACGCATCGTGGGTCCACTTAGCTTTTTGTGAGTCGTGTGTCGTGACTAGCATTTGGTGTGCTTCTGCTTTGTGATTTTACTTTATATACCTGTCCAGGAATGACCCCTAGATTATCATGCTTCGATATTGAATATGCGGTATTTGCTTCTAATGTCTGCTTCTATATGCATGCTATATATATATCGTATACTTCATTTCGCATGCGTCGGGATTCCACAACTAAGGACTAGGATAACCCATTTAGCCTGAGCTCTATTTAGCAAGAATAGTCGCCTTTGCCCGAGTGTTTAGATTTCGACTTCTTTTTTGCTTTACTTGGTGCAAATCCCCTCGTCGTGTACCGTTCTCCCACTTGGGAGAGTACACAAGTGTATAGCCAAAAACCCAAAAATCCAAAAAAATGGGAGAAAAGAAATGAAAAACCCAAAAAGAAAAGAAAAGAAAAAGATTGTATAGCCAAAAAGACAAAAAAATTATGCAAATACCCAAAACCCAAAAAAATCCCCATGTGAATATTTCCTACTTGCCGAGAATAAAGGGAAGGCGAGAATTTGCACCGAGTGTTCTTCTCCACATCATCTCAACCTCCGTCGTTATCGAAAACGCTTGGCTTAGGAGCTATTTAGCTTGTATCTTGGCTATAGTGGCGTGATTTCCTAGACCCTAGTTGTGGAGTCCCCGATGCATGATACGCTTCTTTTCCCACTCTTCTCATGCATGCTTGAACTTATATTCGCCGCTTAATTCAATTCGGATCGATATTTTGGGTCATTTCTTGGATTTGTGTATATCGAGCCTCATTGCACATCGTAGAAAGCTTCACCATTTGCTAGCACACGGCCACGCTCACTCGTGCTTCACTGCGTGGACCCACGACACTTATTTGGACTCGCTTTCCTAGGTTTAGTGGTGTGATTTGGCGTTTGCTTGCTAGGTGTGTCGTTTTTGATTTTGATGGCTCTGATGGACGATCTAGGGCTTAGAGTTTTCCTTTTCTTTCTTCCTCTCTATTTTTCCCTTCCGAGCTCCTACTCTCACTCGTCTTCCTCGAGGACGAGGAAGAGTTCAGCTTGGGGGATTTTGACGTGCGTCTATATTTCATATATTCACGCACGTTTTCTTTTGTGTTTCTCCATGTTTTTCCGCCGTCTCTTATTCGTTTTCGTATGTTTTCCCGTTTTCTTTCACTTTTCTTTGTTTGTCCATGATTGCAGGGGATTGACCACGTAGGGGACGTTTAATGATGATATCCCAAGTCCCCGGAGCAACGGGAGAAGTCACGCGTGATCCAGGGGGTCAAACGGTGAAGTATTCATCTTTCAGCCCCTCACCCGGTCGGTTGGTCATCTCCAACCGATCGGGTGATGCACGCGTGCACCAACCGGTCGCTACCGCAGCTCACAAAGAAGTCACCCGACCGGTTCACAGACCGGTTCTGCGGGCGGATGTTCTCTGTTTTATCGAGCAGAATTCCAACCGATCGGGTGACTCTCACCCGATCGGTTCATCTGTAGCTGAAGAAGATGAGCTGAAGACACGGACGATTCAACCGGCCGATTCACCCGACCGCTCCAAGATCCAACCGGTCGCTCAAGAACTCACCCGATCGGTTCATGTGATCGGGTGAAAACTCGCCGTTTTCTGATATTTATTTGTAACGGATCAACCGATCGGTTGACTTGTCAACCGATCGGTTGATGCGACGGCCTATATATAGAGCCCCTAGGGTTCCAGAAACGGGGGTTGCTGTTTTTCTACTGTTTTATTTCCTTGTGACGGCTGTAATTGTTACTCTTTTGTAAGTTTTCAGATCTTTCTCAAATTTCAGTATTATCTTTATGACTCTATCACTTCCGCATTGCAATTGTCCGATTACGATTCTAACGGTTAAATTTCATTTAGATTGCTTTTTCATGAATTTTTGTGAGTAGTTCCCAAATCTGGGATTTTGGTGGAAACCCCTTCGGGGGCTCTTCCTGATGCGTCCGTAGGGTTAGGAAATCGATAGGGAGTAGGAATCTAACGGTTACGCGGGGTGTTTCATTGTCATCGGCGGGAAAAAGACCGCCTTTGACCGTCGGGCCAAGGGGGAATAAACTTGGCGGTTGACTCCCTAGCCATAGCTCACACCCTTAGCGTAGACGTCGAATCCTAGCACGCGGGAGCGGCAGGATGAGACGTTGGGAGTTATCGTTGCGGGCTTAGTGCTCCCGGGATCGATCAGTGTTTATGGACACGGGAGTGCCCACTGATCGAATCCGGGAAGTCCGGTGTATCATCCTGGGCACCGACCGGAATATCGGGCCCATGGGACGCCGGTACCACTTTTAGAGGCAACGTCCCACCATTAGACCCTAATCCCGATCGCTATCCATACCCGTAGGCCGCGTCGGCGAGAGTCTCTCGTCGGGTTGGAAACCAAAGTCCCGGGTTTACTTTCTTTTCGCTCTTACGCTTTTATTTCCTTTCGTGACAACCATCCACCGATTCGGGCTAGCTCGCCCCTCGGGGTGATTTAGGTCCTACCTGACCCAAGCACAACCTCGCCTCCCTGAGTTCGATATTCCCGCACCCTACACTAACCGTGAAACTTGCGGTAAACGACACCGCGCCCATACCGTAAACGGGGCGCCGGTCAAGTTTATGGCGCCGTTACCGGGGAGGCAACGTGCTTGATATTTTAGGATCTCTTGAACCCTCGTGTCTAGCTCACATCCCTACCTCGCGATAATTTTCGCATTCTCCTTTTTCTTTTTCTTATTTGTTTTTCTTATTTTTATTTCTTATTTTATCTGTTTCTTTCCCACTTGTCGCTTCACGGGTGTCTGTTGTTTTTCATGCGCAGGAGTTCAAGGAGTCTTGACGACTTGATTCCCCTCGATCCAGAGATTAACGCCACCCTTAGGCGTTTGGCCGCCGAGAAGCGAAGAAGGGAAGATCCCGAATCCATGGAGGAGAACACCCCACCTCACAAGTCTCTGCTGGAGTACTCGATGCCCTCCATCGAGTCAACTTCCGCCATCTGATCTCCAGCTATTGCGGCCCAAAGCTTTGAGCTGAAGCCGTCTCTAGTGACATGGATCCAGCAGGACCAGTTTGCGGGTGCGCCCATGGAGAGCCCGATAGAGCACCTGGACTCCTTCTTGGAGAAGTGTGACACCTTCCGAATTAATGGTGTCACTACAGAGGCTATCCATCTGAAGCTGTTCCCCTTCTCTTTGCGGGACAAAGCCAAGCAATTGTTAAGGGGGAAGGACCCCAACACTTTCAACACCTGGGAGAAGCTCTCCAACGCTTTTCTGACAAAGTTCTTTCCTCCGGGGAAGACCATGAAGTTGAGGAGTGAGATCTCCTCCTTCTCCCAGGCCAGCCACGAGTCCTTGCATGAAGCTTGGACGAGATATAAAGAGATGCAAAGAAGATGCCCTCACCATGAGCTTCCGAAGTGGCAGATTATCAATCTGTTCTACAATGGGTTGAGGGATGACCTTAAATCTTCTATGGACGCTGCGGCTGGGGGTTCCTTCATGTCTCGAAGCGAGGAAGATGCCGAGAATATTCTGGAAAACATGGCATCCAACAATGAGCGGTGGTGTGACGAGAGAGCCACACCAAGAACTGGGGGTATACACAGAGTCGAGGACGTCGACAAACTTTCAAGCAAGTTCGACTTGCTTTCGACCCAGATCTCCGCACTGATGGTAGGAGCCGGTGGGGCCGGTACACAGCAAGTTTCTGCGGTAGAGTCCGAATTCCTTGGGGAATTCGACGGTGGTGACATCTCACCACCGTTGGATCAGGCGAGCGCACTATTTTACAACCCCACGGGGAATGCGCCATATCCGCCAAGGACAAATTCCAATCCGGCCTACTCTCCCAACAACCGGAACCACCCGAATTTCAGTTACCGCCCACCATTTCAGCCCTCGCCGCCTCAGCAGCCGCAGCAACAAATTTATCAGCCAGCTAGACCACCGCAGAATCAAGGTCAGCTGCAACCGTTTCAGCAGCAACCTCAGCAACAAACTTATGCCCCCAGGAATCAGCAGCCGTTCCAGCTGCAGCAGTATGGCCAACAGAGGGCCGTCTCTCCGGCTGAGTCTCTCTTGACTCAATATATTACCAACCAGGAGAGGATCAACCAAAAGCTGGAAATGGGCCAGCGGACCCTCACGGACCAAATAACCCAGCTGGGGTTACATGTGGCGAACCTTGCAAGGTCACAAAACCAATTGCCGCCACAACCAGAGGTGAACCCGAGGGGAGCAACACAAACATCGGCACTCGTGCACGAGCACGCGAATGTGTCCGCTATCATTCTGAGAAGCGGGACACAAATTCCTACTAGAGTACCCCCTAGCAACCCGGAAGCACCATTGGTCGTTGAGAGACCGACTGAAAAATTAAACGACACCGGTGCTTCGTCATCAAATCCCATGACTCCGGAGGGAGTGTCTGAAGAAGAGAAGAAGAAGGAGGAAGAGAGCCCAAGAGTGTATAAACCCGTTGTGCCATTTCCACAACGGTTGGCTCAGGCGAAAATTGATGAGAAATATGGGAAGTTCTTCGCCATGGTCAAGGACCTAAGCCTGCAAATCCCCTTCTTGGAGGCAATCGAGACAATCCCCTCCTATGCAAAATTCTTGAAAGATTTGGTGACCAAAGGGTCAAGAAAAGAGAAAGTGGTGCTGACGGTGGAATGTAGCGCTCTTATCCAGAGGGATAACCCGCCGAAGCTCAAGGACCCGGGGAGCTTCTCTATCCCTTGCACGATCGGGGCTGTGAAGATTAATCGCGCACTCGTCGATCTAGGAGCGAGTGTTAGCTTGATGCCCTTGTCGATGTACAAAAGGATAGGAATGGGTGATTTGGAGCCCACCGGGATGACCCTACAACTAGCTGACCGGTCGGTCAAATATCCGGTGGGAATTGTTGATGATCTCCCCGTGAATGTGAGAGGGGTGCATGTGCCTGTGGACTTTGTAGTCATGGACATGCCCGAAGACGCACACACCCCCATTATCTTGGGACGGCCTTTCATGGCCACTGCTGGCGTTCTTATAGATGTGAAGAACGGAAAACTCTCCTTGAACGTCAGCGGAGAGAAAGTTGAGTTTGACCTGGGACTATCCATGAAGCACCCCGACCCTCCTGATGACCTCCGGTGTAATTTGCTTGAGATAGAAGAAGAAAAGGCTGTGGAGGAGAGCTCCTGGGAGATTCTCCTGAGAAACCCCCCCCGATGACTTGGGGAATTCCGAAGATGAAGAAGGCCCCGAAGACAAAGAAGCTGCTGGAAGACCGAGTGCAGCGAGAACGACCCCTCCCGGGTTCCCCAAGTTTCCTCCTGTGAGGAGAACGGGGAAAGAGCTCACGGACCTCACTAAAGACGAGGTCCGAATCCTGAAGAAGATGGCGGGAAGCGCCAACACCAAGGAAAAGCCCCCGGATCTCAAGAACAAAGGGAGGGTGGTCGAGCAAGTACTTTTCCAGCTTGGTGTGTCGTTTTTGATTTTGGTGGCTCTGATGGACGATCTAGGGCTTAGAGTTTTCTTTTTCTTTCTTCCTCTCTATTTTTCCCTTCCGAGCTCCTACTCTCACTCGTCTTCCTTGAGGACGAGGAAGAGTTCAGCTTGGGGGATTTTGACGTGCGTTTATATTTCATATATTCACGCACATTTTCTTTTGTGTTTCTCCGTGTTTTTCCGCCGTCTCTTATTCGTTTTCGTGTATTTTCCCGTTTTCTTTAACTTTTCTTTGTTTATCCATGATTGCAGGGGATCGACCACGTAGGGGACGTTTAACGATGATATCCCAAGTCCCCGGAGCAACGGGAGAAGTCACGCGTGATCCAGGGGGTCAAACGCCAAAGAATTCATCTTTCAGCCCATCACCCGGTCGGTTGGTCATCTCCAACCTATCGGGTGATGCACGCGTGCACCACCCGGTCTCTGCCGCAGCTCACAAAGAAGTCACCCGACCGGTTCGCAGACCGGTTCAGCGGGGGCTGTTCTCTGTCTTCTCGAAGCAAAACGCCAACCGATCGGATGACTCTCACCCGATCGGTTCATCTGTAGCTGAAGAAGAAGAGCTGAAGACACGGACGTCGAACCGATCGATTCACCCGACTGCTTCAAGATCCAACCGGTCACTCAAGAACTCACCCGACCGATTCATGTGATCGGGTGAAAGCTCGCCGTTTTCTGTTATTAATTTGTAACGGATCAACCGATCGGTTGACTTGTCAACCGATCGGTTGATGCGACGGTCTATAAATAGAACCCCTAGGGTTCCAGAAACGTGAGCTGTTCTTTTTTCTACTGTTTTATTTCCTTATGACGGCTGTAATTGTTACTCTTTTGTAAGTTTTCAGATCTTTCTAAAATTTTAGTATTGTCTTTATTACTCTATTACTTCCGCATTGCAATTGTCCGATTATGATTCCAACGGTTAAATTTCATTTAGATCGCTTTCTCATGAATTTTTGTGAGTAGTTCCCAAATCTGGTATTTTGGTGGAAACCCCTTCGGGGGCTCTTCCCGATGTGTCCATAGCGTTAGGAAATCGATCAGTGTTTATGGACACGGGAGTGCCCACTGATCGAATCCGGGAAGTCCAGTGTATCATCCTGGGCACCAACCGGAATATCGGGCCCATGGGACGCCGGTACCACTTTCAGAGGCAACGTCTCACCATTAGACCCTAATCCCGATCGCTATCCATACCCGTAGGCCGTATCGGCGAGAGTCTCTCGTTGGGGTGGAAACCAAAGTCCCGGGTTTTCTTTCTTGTTGTTCATACCCTTTTATTTCCTTTCGTGACAACCATTCACCGATTCGGGCTAGCTCGCCCCTCGGGGTGATTTAGGTCCTACCTGACGCAAGCACAACCTCGCCTCCCTGAGTTCGATATTCCTGCACCCTACACTAACCGTGAAACTTGCGGTAAATGACACCGCGCCGCCGCGCCGCAAGCGGGGCGCCGGTCAAGTTTATGGCGCCGTTGTCGGGGAGGCAACGTGCTTGTTATTTTAGGATCTCTTGAACCCTCGTGTCTAGCTCACATCCCTACCTCACGATAATTTTCGCATTCTCCTTTTTCTTTTTTTTGTTTTTCCTTATTTTTATTTCTTATTTTATCTGTTTCTTTCCCACTTGTCGCTTCACGGGTGTTTGTTGTTTTTCATGCGCAGGAGTTCAAGGAGTCTTGACGACTTGATTCCCCTCGATCCAGAGATTAACGCCACCCTTAGGCATTTGGCCGCCGAGAAGCGAAGAAGAGAAGATCCCGAATCCATGGAGGAGAACACCCCACCTCACAAGTCTCTGCTGGAGTACTCGATGCCATCCATTGAGTCTACTTCTGCCATCCGATCTCCAGCTATTGCGGCCCAAAGCTTTGAGCTGAAGCCGTCTCTAGTGACATGGATCCAGCAGGACCAGTTTGCGGGTGTGCCCATGGAGAGCCCGATAGAGCACCTGGACTCCTTCTTGGAGAAGTGTGACACCTTCCGAATTAATGGTGTCACTACAGAGGCTATCCATCTGAAGCTGTTCCCCTTCTCTTTGCGGGACAAAGCCAAGCAATTGTTAAGGGGGAAGGACCCCAACACTTTCAACACCTGGGAGAAGCTCTCCAACGCTTTTCTGACAAAGTTCTTTCCTCCGGGGAAGACCATGAAGTTGAGGAGTGAGATCTCCTCCTTCTCCCAGGCCAGCCACGAGTCCTTGCATGAAGCTTGGACAAGATATAAAGAGATGCAAAGAAGATGCCCTCACCATGAGCTTCCGAAGTGGCAGATTATTAATCTGTTCTACAATGGGTTGAGGGATGACCTGAAATCTTCTATGGACGCCGCGGCTGGGGGTTCCTTCATGTCTAGAAGCGAGGAGGATGCCGGGCATATTCTGGAAAATATGGCATCCAACAATGAGCGGTGGTGTGACGAGAGAGCCACACCAAGATCCAGGGGTATACACAGATTCGAGGACGTCGACAAACTTTCAAGCAAGTTTGACTTGCTTTCGACCCAGATCTCCGCACTAATGGTAGGAGCCGGTGGGGCCGGTACACAGCAAATTTCTGCGGTAGAGTCCGAATTCTTTGGGGAATTCGACGGTGGTGACATCTTACCACCGTTGGATCAGGCGAGCGCACTATTTTACAACCCTACGGGAAATGCGCCGTATCCGCCAAGGACAAATTCCAACCCGGCCTACTCTCCAAACAACCGGAACCACCCGAACTTCAGTTACCGGCCACCATTTCAGCCCTCACCGCCTCAGCAGCCGCAGCAACAAACTTATCAGCCAGCTAGGCCACAGCAGCAACCATTTCAGCAACAAACTCAGCAACAATCTTACGCCCCCAGGAATCAGCAGCCGTTCCAGCAGCAGCAGCAGTATGGCCAACAGATGGCCGTCTCTCCGGTTGAGTCTCTCTTGACTCAATATATTACCAACCAGGAGAGGATCAACCAAAAGCTGGAAATGGGTCAGCGGACCCTCACGGACCAAGTAACCCAGCTGGGGTTACAAGTGGCGAACCTTGCAAGGTCACAAAACCAATTACCGCCACAACCGGAGGTGAACCCGAGGGGAGCAACCCAAACATTGGCACTCGTGCACGAGCACGCAAATGTGTCCGCTATCGTTCTGAGAAGCGGGACACAAATTCCTACTAGAGTGCCCCCTAGCAACCCGGAAGCACCATTGGTCGTTGAGAAACCGATCGAAAAATCAAACGACGCCGGTGCTTCGTCATCAAATCCTATGACTCCGGAGGGAGTCTCTGAAGAAGAGAAGAAGAAGGAGGAGGAAGAGAGCCCGAAGGTGTATAAACCCGTTGTGCCATTTCCACAACGGTTGGCTCAGGCAAAAATTGATGAGAAATATGGCAAGTTCTTCACCATGGTCAAGGACCTAAGCCTGCAAATCCCCTTCCTAGAAGCAATCGAAACAATCCCCTCCTATGCAAAATTCTTGAAAGATTTGGTGACTAGAGGGTCTAGAAAGGAGAAAGTAGTGCTGATGGCGGAATGTAGCGCTCTTATCCAGAGGGCAAACCCGCCGAAACTTAAAGACCCGGGGAGCTTCTCTATTCCTTGCACGATCGGGGCGGTGAAGATTCATCGTGCACTCGTCGATCTCGGAGCAAGTGTAAGTTTGATGCCCTTGTCGATGTACAAAAGGATAGGAATGGGTGATTTGGAGCCCACCGGCATGACCCTACAACTAGCTGACCGGTCGGTCAAATATCCGGTGGGAATTGTGGATGACCTCCCCGTGAATGTGAGAGGGGTGCATGTGCCCGTGGACTTTGTAGTCATGGACATGCCTGAAGACGCACACACCCCCATTATCCTGGGACGGCCTTTCATGGCCACTGCTGGCATTCTAATAGATGTGAAGAACGGAAAACTCTCTTTGAACGTCAGCGGAGAGAAAGTTGAGTTTGATCTGGGATTATCCATGAAGCACCCCAATCCCCCTGATGACCCTCAGTGCAATTTGCTTGAGATAGAAGAAGAAAAGGCTGCAGAGGAGAGCTCCTGGGAGATCCTCCTGAGAAACCCCCCCCCCCCCCCCCCGATGACTTGGGGGATTCAGAAGATGGAGACGGCCCCGAGAACAAAGAAGCTGCTGGAGAACCGAGTGCAGCAAGAACGACCCCTCCCGGGTTCCCCAAGGCTCCTCCTGCGAGGAGAGCGGGGATAGAGCCCATGGACCTCACTAAAGACGAGGTCCGGATCCTGAAGAAGATGGCGGGAAGCGCCAACACCAAGGAAAAGCCCCCGGATCCCAAGAACAAGGGGAGGGTAGTCGAGCAAGTATTTTTCCAGCCGCTGACTACTCCAAGTTCCTTCAGCTCCAATGAAGAAGAGATGCCGAACTTCGGGCATCACCCGTATCAACCACCGTGAACATCTCTTGCGGGCGTCGAGCCAACGACGCTAAACAAGTGCGCTTCATGGGAGGCAACCCATGCTCTAAACTTTTTCCCCACTTTTCAGCGTTATTTTTTACTTTATTTTGTCTATTTTTATAAATAAAATCAGCCGTGAGAACATCCGTTCGGGGACTTAAACAAATCTATTGGTTTTTGCAGGAAACAAGCCCCAACCGATCGGATGACAACTCACCCGATCGGTTGGGATGTATCAGATACATGCTGAGATCTGCCGCCATATGACCCGATCGGTTGAGTAATGAAGAGACCGGGTGGCTGACCGGGTGAGCTGGGGAGAACTCTCGGAAATTTTTGGGGAATGTCAACCGATCGATTGAGTTCGAGCGCGATCGGTTGACGCGACCCGGGTGAGCAGCCCTAAGTTTTCGGGAAAATGAATGGAGCGGCCAACCGATCGGTTGAAAAGTCAACCGACCGGTTCGCCTGTAGCATTTCTTCGGCAAGAATTTCGACCTAACCGTCAACCGATCGGGTGACAAGTCACCCGATCGGTTCGACTTAAAACCCTATATAAACCCCCCCCGACACCCGTTCATTTCCATCCTCGCCCGATCGCCCAAACCGCCACCGTTTCGACTCCCCTCGTGCGCCTTCCTACTTTCTTCCCCAAGATCAACCTCGATCGTCTTCCCCCGCCATCTCCCTACCCGTCAACCATCGATTCCCCTCCATTCCCCCCGCCATCTCCCTACACACAAAACCCTAAATTTCACCCATCCTCCCCAAACATCGAAACTTGTTGAAGAGATCGCTGCAGCTTCACAGCGTGCTCCAATCGAGTAGCATCGGGGCGTCTACGAGCAACTATCTTCATCTCATTTGGGTAAACTCGCTCCTTTGCTTAATTTTATTTTTTACCTCAGATATTCCATTTGCTCGTTGGCTGTATTTCGTGTTTGTGTTGATTCATTGTACTTTTACATACTCGCGCACACACAAGACACCCGCACAATGCCTCCCCGCCGTGTTAAACCCACCGACGCCAGCTCTTCGAACCCTAGGCCCAACCGTCGCGCTCGTCGCGCACAGCCCCCCGCTCAGCCCACCACCTCCAACCCATCTGCCCCCGATCAAGACCAAGCCGATCGATTCATGGCCATGATCCTCCTAGCTGGGCAGGGTGGTCGGATAACCGAGGAGTCCGTCGACCGAGACCTCCCCTTTCTTCAAAGCTTCATTCGCCACATCCGTGAAGACCCACCCGACGTCTCCGAGCTCCACATTCCACCCCCCACGACCCCTGGTCCACAGCGCAGGCCCCCGTCACCACCTCCGGAGGGTGGTGCCCCTGCTTGATCTTTCTTTCCCCCTTTTTACCCCGCCCCCCATATTTGTGCCCATCTGTCTTTTGGGGGCCCTGCTTTGTCTCTGTCGGAGGGGGGGGACCATTCGCGTGTCGCTTTTTGATTTCACCTCTTTTGTTTTTGACTCCCCCTTGCACATCTCTGCATTTCATTGATCACATCATTTCGCTAGCACTTTCTGGTCTAGCTTGGGGGACGTCTATTTTGGTGTGCTGTCGTGTTTTGTTTGTTTTTCTCATTTTTTTTGTGTGTGTGCTTGTTTTTCATTTTTTGAGTGTCGTGTCGTGTGGTTTTATTTTTATTTTCGTGTTGTTTGATTTTAATTTTGATCTTTCTTTCTTTTTCAGTCTTAGCTATGTGTTTTCCTCGTTTTCATTTCTTTTTGTGTCAGTGCGTATTCCCCCCCCCCCATTTTCATTGCCCTCCCGTACTCACTCATATTGCATTGAGGGCAATGCAAACTTCAGCTTGGGGGAGTCGCACTGTGTGCGTCGTTTGAGTCCTTCTTTTTCGTTTTTTGTGTCGTTTTCATCGTGTTCTTATTTTTTCTTTTCTTCTTTTTTAGCTCTTTCTCCTAGAGATGAATCCTATGATGAATCGCCACAAAGTCACACACACCAAGCTTTGCATCGATAATCACACTCACTAACCCTAGGATTTCGAGTCCTCTTGCATTTCACGCATCGTGGGTCCACTTAGCTTTTTGTGAGTCGTGTGTCGTGACTAGCATTTGGTGTGCTTCTGCCTTGTGATTTTACTTTATATACCTGTCCAGGAATGACCCCTAGATTATCATGCTCCGATTTGAATATGCGGTATTTGTTTACACTATATGCATGCTATATTTATATCGTATACTTCAATTCGCATGCGTCGGGATTCCACAACTAAGGACTAGGATAACCCATTTAGCCTGTGCTCTATTTAGCGAGAATAGTTTCCTTTGCCCGAGTGTTTAGATTTCGACTTCTTTTTGTTTTACTTGGTGCAAATCCCCTCGTCGTGTACCGTTCTCCCACTTGGGAGAGTACACATGTGTATAGCCAAAAATCCAAAAAAAGGAGAAAAGAAAAGAAAAACCCAAAAAAAAGAAAAGAAAAATTGTGTATAGCCCAAAAATCCAAAAAAAATATACAAATGACCAAAACCCAAAAAAATTTCAGTGTGAATATTTTTCATACTTTCCTAGAATAAAGGGAAGGCGAGAATTTGCACCGAGTGTTCTTCTCCACATCATCTCAACCCCCGTCGTTATCGAAAACACTTGGCTTAGGAACTTTTTAGCTAGTATCTAGGCTATAGTGGCGTGATTTCCTTAACCCTAGTTATGGAGTCCCCGATGCATGATACACTTCTATTCTCACTCCTCTCATGCATGCTTGAATTTATATTCGCCGCTTAATTCAATTCGGATCGATATTTTGGGTCATATCTTTGATTTGTGTATATCGAGCCTCATAACACATCGTAGAAAGCATCACCATTTGCTAGCACACAACCACGCTCACTCGTGCTTCACTGCGTGGACCCACGACACTTATTTGGACTCGCTTTCCTAGGTTTAGTGGTGTGATTTGGCGTTTGCTTGCTTGGTGTGTCGTTTTTGATTTTGGTGGCTCTGATGGACGATCTAGGGCTTAGAGTTTTCTTTTTCTTTCTTCCTCTCTATTTTTCCCTTCCGAGTTCCTACTCTCACTCGTCTTCCTCGAGGACGAGGAAGAGTTCAGCTTGGGGGATTTTGACGTGCGTTTATATTTCATATATTCACGCACGTTTTCTTTTGTGTTTCTCCGTGTTTTTCCGCCGTCTCTTATTCGTTTTCGTGTATTTTCCCGTTTTCTTTCACTTTTCTTTGTTTATCCATGATTGCAGGGGATCGACCACGTAGGGGACGTTTAACGATGATATCCCAAGTCCCCGGAGCAACGGGAGAAGTCACGCGTGATCCAGGGGGTCAAACGCCAAAGAATTCATCTTTCAGCCCCTCACCCGGTCGGTTGGTCATCTCCAACCGATCGGGTGATGCACGCGTGCACCACCCGGTCTCTGCCGCAGCTCACAAAGAAGTCACCCGACCAGTTCGCAGACCGATTCAGCGGGGGCTGTTCTCTGTCTTCTCGAAGCAAAACTCCAACCGATCGGGTGACTCTCACCCGATCGGTTCATCTGTAGCTGAAGAAGAAGAGCTGAAGACACGGACGTCGAACCGATCGATTCACCCGACTGCTTCAAGATCCAACCGGTCACTCAAGAACTCACCCGACCGGTTCATGTGATCGGGTGAAAGCTCGCCGTTTTCTGTTATTAATTTGTAACGGATCAACCGATCGGTTGACTTGTCAACCGATCGGTTGATGCGACGGTCTATAAATAGAATCCCTAGGGTTCCAGAAACGTGAGCTGTTCTTTTTTCTACTGTTTTATTTCCTTGTGACGGCTGTAATTGTTACTCTTTTGTAAGTTTTTAGATCTTTCTAAAATTTTAGTATTGTCTTTATTACTCTATTACTTCCGCATTGCAATTGTCCGATTATGATTCCAACGGTTAAATTTCATTTAGATCGCTTTTTCATGAATTTTTGTGAGTAGTTCCCAAATCTGGGATTTTGGTGGAAACCCCTTCGGGGGCTCTTCCCGATGCGTCCATAGGGTTAGGAAATCGATATGGAGTAGGAATCTAACGGTTACGCGGGGTGTTTCATTGTCATCGGCGGGAAAAAGACCGCCTTTGACCGTTGGGCCAAGGGGGAATAAACTTGGCGGTTAACTCCCTAGCCATAGCTCACGCCCTTAGCGTTGACGCCGAATCCTAGCACGCGGGAGCGGCAGGATGAGACGTTGGGAGATATCGTTGCGGGCTTAGTGCTCCCGGGATAGATCAGTGTTAATGGACACGGGAGTGCCCACTGATCGAATCCGGGAAGTCCAGTGTATCATCCTGGGCATCGACCGGAATATCGGGCCCATGGGACGCCGGTACCACTTTCAGAGGCAACGTCTCACCATTAGACCCTAATCCCGATTGCTATCCATACCCGTAGGCCGTATCGACGAGAGTCTCTCGTCGGGGTGGAAACCAAAGTCCCGGGTTTTCTTTCTTGTTGTTCATACCCTTTTATTTCCTTTCGTGACAACCATTCACCGATTCGGGCTAGCTCGCCCCTCGGGGCGATTTAGGTCCTACCTGACGCAAGCACAACCTCGCATCCCTAAGTTCGATATTCCCGCACCCTACACTAACCGTGAAACTTGCGGTAAACGACACCGCGCCTCCGCGACGCAAGCGGGGCGCCGGTCAGTATTCACATTGTACATCTTACAACGTACCCTGACCGAGGATTAACACAAAGACCGTACTGAGCCTGTGACACTAACTTCCCTTTAACAGAAGAGACGAATCCCATCTTAGTCATCTACTCGCCTCGAGAGCTTCAGGTGTTACCCAACCTAAGATCTTTCAGCAGGCCTAGCCTCGAAGCTAGATCATAGGTCTAAGCAACACTGTTCACTCACAAGTTCGTACAAATGACTTCAGGTCTTAAGGACCAGCTTACCTATCATCACCCTAGAGTTATTATAGACAGTTTAGTTAAAGTTAACCATTTAATAACTCTAAGTTGGTCGTTCAGTGAACTCATTCTCCAATGAGCACCTGTGTCTCGTCTCCGACTTCTCCAAGTCGAATGACTATGAGATCATCATTACCCTAAAGTAAGAGAAAGACACAGTGGTCTGGCCGATGTGTCGATATCCTATTCTTGACACATCTATGACCGCAAACCGTTTAAGACTTAAGTTTCTGTTCGGTCACTTACTACTTATAATCGAGATCTACATCTGGATACGTAAGGACCTAACTATAAGTCAAAGGAAACTATCTAAGTATATGTTTCATTCGAATTCATACTTAGGATAATTGATACCATATAATAACTTAACAAGACGTATACTCTATGTGAGACTCTACAGCCTGACCCTACTACAGGTGGGGCTCGAAACCCCAGACGATAGTGACTACGAGCAGCAGGTGCCGTTCCGGTTTCGGTATCATAATTATATGGTTAACTCATAGACATGAGTATTTTCAGGACCACCCTAACTGTGTCGATAAAGAATGCCACAGTTTTAGACCATTCGTCAAAACTATGTCGTCTAGTCAAGCCGAGGGTACTGTCAAACTATCAACCCCGATAGCTCGAACCCGGTTAGTCTCCATCGGTCTTTAGTCAAATAATATTGGACTTCTTCCAACATACTTTGGCCAAAGTTTTTCACTAAAGACCGAACCAACACATGCGACACTAACTCCCTATAACGGTAGAGACAAATTCTCTCTTGGTCATTACTCTCCTCGTACACTTCAAGTGTCAACCAACCAAAGACCTTTTGACAGGCCTTGTCTTGAAGCTAGGTCAGAAATCTAAGTGACACCGTTCACGTACATGTTTGTACAATGACCTCAAGTCTTAGGACCAACTTGCCTATCATCACAGAGAGTTATCACTGATAAATTTGTTATGTTAACCATGTGATAACTCTCATTGGGTCGTTCAGTGAACTCATTCTCCAATGAGTACCTGTGTCTCGTCTCCGACTTTTCCAAGTCGAATGACTATGAGATCATCGTCACCACTCCTTGGTGAAGACAAAGACACCATAGTCTATCCAATGTTTCGATATCCTTTTCTCGAAACATATGTGACCATGAACGATTTTAGAATTATGCTACTAACTGACAAAAAATTCTCCATGATCGAGATCCTCGTTCAATACTTGTTTAACCTTGCATTAAGTATCAGGACTTTACCTAAGTTCTAATGTCAACTACATTATTATTAACATAGATAAATTTTACCATACAGCTTACTGTAATTTTGAATAAGATGTTTGTACACTTACGTAGAGATAAATTGCCTCGAGTTCGAGGGCATACCAATCTCCCAACATCTTCCACTTGCACTCGGGTCCATTTATCCCGGTATCTCATACCGTATTTACACATAAGTCTCTCTAGACTTTATGTGGCAGAGCCCTCGTGAGTGAATCTGTTAAATCGTCTTTAGTTATAGACTTAAGGATTTTATATGTTCATGTTAGACCACACATTTGAATCTCATCCAAATAATTTCCTTGGTCTCTTGGAATCCATAATATTTAATTCACCTAGATCTCATCCAGCTCATTGTACCTTACAAGAATAATCCAAAATAACTATTGGTCAACTGCACGGTTCATAATCATTTATGCTGAAGTGTCAAACTCTTTGACCAGTTTGTCAAAAACACATGTTCCGGCTCCTTGATGCCTCACATGCTTTTAATTCGCTCCCACTGACCATGAAAACTCTCTGGATGATTCATATAAGTTTGTTCTTCTAATTCATATTTAGAAAACAGACTTTACATGAATGCTCCAGTTTTCATGGTCATTGATCGAGCCGGAACTAATTCCGAAACGATGTCGTCTACCGCAAGCGCACGGTTTAGTGGTAAGCGGGTATCGAACACGGAAAAGCGGTTCTATACTACCTATCTACTCCTATGTTGAGTTAGACTTGAAAGTTTATTGGTGGATATGGAGTATGGAGGGTTGTAATGGTGATGGATGCGAAGATTGTGTCAATCAACATCGCAAACAAGGAACTCCATAAAGAAAGGAATAAAAGGCTAGGGCATTAGGACTCACCGCTAGGATCGTTGGATGTCGATGCTCGGTTAAGACTCTTATGTTGCATTGGTTTTATAGGGATTGTCGCATCTAAAGTGTAGAATTCATGGTTCTAAGCACCATGAATCTAACGTATCACATTAACCCGTAGGTGCACACGACACATGCATTAAGAATCGGCAATATTCACGCCACTCTCGTGGACGGAATGATCTCAGCTCATGCCACTCTCGTGGGTTAGAGCTTCGATGTATTTTGGTGGCTCTTACTGACGCAATGGTGGTAGCCGTCAATTAGTAATATAGTTCGTCAGTGGATCCCATCAAGGCACGAGCCGGGCATGGTCACGTGTCCCAATTGAATCCACTAACTCCCTAATTAAGCCTATATGATACTCCTTAAGCAAATCAATTCCACCGACCGTGGGCACGATCTTAGTACGAGTTCTCCTACAAACTTTGCAAGATCAACCAAATTATGTCCCTATTACACCAACACACCATAAAAATCCCAACTTTACATCTAAATCCTAAAACCTACGGCTAATCCATTAGCCCTAGATAGAACTACGCATGCATCATAGAAAAAGCAATAGAAGATTCGATAATAGCAAGGGAATTCATCATAGCATGCATCAAAGAGATATTCAATAAGAAATCACAAAGAAATAACAATGGAATTCAAGAGGACAAAAGTACGTATCTTGATACAAGAGAGGGGCCTATGGCGTAGCCTAACTCCCAAAAGATCGTCTCCAAAACTCCTAAGAAAATGAGATCTAAGCTCTAAAAGTCCCCCCAATGATGGCTACCCTTTAAATATATATTCCCCCCTAAAACCCTAGCAAACAACCCAAAAATCCCCCTCAAAATCATGCCCAAAGCCAAATCTGGACGCAACATAAGTTCTGGGCCCGCGGTGACTCGGGTCGAGTAGCCCCCCGCTCGGTCGAGTCGTCAGGAAGTCCAGATTCTTCTGCTAAAAACACTGCTCTGCCTGCTCGGACCGAGTAGGGTATGCTCAGTCGAATAGGTAGCTGCTCGGTCGAGTCATCAGGAAGTCCGGATTCTTCCCCCAAAACCACGCTCTGCCTGCTCGAACCGAGTAGGGTCTGCTCGGTCGAGTATGTAGCTGCTCGGTCAAGTTGTCACTCTGCTTGGTCAAGTAGGTGGCTGCTCGGTCGAGGAAGTGGTCGAAAACAGATTTCAGCACTGCAACATCAGCTTGCAGAAATTCCCCAGAGCTCATCTGACATCTGATTGGCACAGTCTTGGTGGCTTTGGAACCGTCTTGAAGTCTACTATCTGGAAAAAATATCAAAAAATAATAAAAAATCCCAGGTGATAGCAGAGTTGAAAAGCGTATACAGATGTCCTGTTTCCAGCACTTTGGGTCGCTCGATTCCTTCGCCACATCATAGCTCGATCGAGCGCTATGGAGCCCATGAGTCATGGTATTATAGAACCATGCTTTATCCATTCTCCTCTTCTTCGCTCTTCTCTTTTTCCCCTTCCTTGCTCCCCAGCAGCTTTGAGTCACCGAACGCGGCGCCTCAGGAGTTCCGGTGTCGAAGCACGCGCTCTCTCCTTCAATATACTCCAAATCACTCGATATTTCCTGAAATACAACCAACTCTCTTAAATAGTTCCAATTATGAGCGTAAAAGTGTATGAAATATGTAATTGAGTAATCATTTTGACGTGTAATCATATAGATAAAATGTGGAATATAATGACACATTAGTCATCATGCGCATTTACATCGAGTCTAATCCGAATAGATCTGTACACAGCCGTTGGCAAGAAAGTTTCATCATAATCCGTTTATAGGAGTTCTGATGATAACTATTCTCAACCAGCATAACTTGTACTTCACTCTTTTCTATATGCACTAATCTTCTGTCTCGAAGATTCACTTGCAGCCAAAGGAAACAATTTCCTTGGGCACGTCAACCAAGGTCTATATATTGTTTACGTGCAAGGACATTTTTCAGATTGCATCAAGCCATTTCTTAGAGGCACTACTTCGAATGGCATCTTGGAAGTCGTCTAAGCCATCTTAACTGTGATGTATTACTCGACTTATCGTCTCACGAGGCTCGAGGAATCATGTGACTTCCTAACGATTAATTTAAAGAATATCATATTGGTAAGGTCCTCACAAAACCTTATTAAGAACTTAGGAACTATTTATCTCGGGCTTAATCCATAATGAGGATTGTAACTTAGAGTCACTTGTCATGTATCACACCATGTCTAACAGAGTGCGATTCATGCTATCCAACATATCAATGTGTTAAGAGACTTGACCTGAGAGAAAATCTCATCTTCTTTTAAT
The DNA here is from genome assembly GCA_030789695.1 of Scilla litardierei. NCBI lineage: Eukaryota > Viridiplantae > Streptophyta > Magnoliopsida > Asparagales > Asparagaceae > Scilla > Scilla litardierei. Next base: position 37,866,017 of record CM061139.1, on the reverse strand, counting down.
TATGCAAGATTTGCATAGGTAAGTATTATTCTCTTCGATCGGATCAAAGTAGTTCAAATACTTCTATCATTATGTTGTCTATTTTATCAGACTTGTGTTTCACCAAGAACACATCTGGTAATAAAATAAGTATAACATATCAAGGCTAATTTAGACTTGGATCTGAATACATCCATATGTACAAGACCATGAGTTCTCCAACTCATTCTCCCACTGTCTTACAAAAGGTGTTTGGACATCATACCTTTGAGACAAGACTTACAAGTGTCTTTCGACTCATAATACGAGAGATCAAAACTCTCTTTATGTGACTTGTCAAGTCTGTTCACATCTGTACAGCCTAGTCTATTTTGCCATAGATAAAGTTTCTATAACTTGTGTATTCTTGTATTAATATTTAATATAATATCGTATACAAAACATTCACACCGAAACATTGCTTCAAAAGCAAAGTGACGACATTCGCCAAAATGTGTCCTCCTTTTGTATAACAATTATCTTGAAATCGTGACATCAAATATGTCACATTTTCAATTCCTCCTACTTTTGCCTTTTCTTATCATAGTCAAAACTTTCTTTCTCAACCGACTTTCCTTAATGTCTTTTCTGTTCTAAATCACATTTAGACAATTCTTTTCCCAACAAAAATATTAGTTGTGCAAGCACCTCACGTATCCAAATATTTGTGATTCGCAACGTTGAGTTGACTCAACAAGTTGCTTGACTCAAGATCTGATTGGATACAAGGTCTTGCACCGCTAATGCACTACTCTTCGAGTCACACAGTTTGATAAAGTTTCGAACTTTGCAGATCGAAACCATTTTGCATACAATCTTGAGTCGACCCAACAAATTGTATAGAGAAACTTGCTTTAAACATCAGTATGTCCAAGCTGTTCCTCATAGAGGCGAGTGACAAGTAGCATGCTTTTATTTTGTTGGACACAGAGCTCAAGGAAATCATTGTTCGTAAGCTTGTGCTAGGAAGGACACTTTAAGGTGAGTAAGAACCTAGTTTAGACTATCAAACTTGATCTTAGGTTGCTATTCCTTAAACAATCATCTTAACCAGGTAACTTATTCCTTTACGATATTATGTCTTGAATTCCATCTGGTAAAACATAAAACTATCCTAGTTTAGCATATGTTCAATGATTTTTAAATATAGTTAAAATGGCTTTTTATTCAACTGTATCCTCCCACTATTTTAGCAATCATCTTAATCCATATAGATGAACAAATAATAATATTTAGTGGGAAATGGACCCGACCATCCTGAATCTCACAACCTTGAGTTGGCTCGACAAGTTACTTAACTCTGCAATCGATAGATGACTCTTCATCAATCACATCGTATGTGATTTCCTTATCGGTTTTTACCCTAGTCACATATGACCTTGAGTTGGCTCAACAATTCATAACGACTAGTCTAGTCAGACCCCTTGGTTTTTTGTCCAATCCTAACTTACACCGGCACTTGGTTATGTTCACGACGCGACGGTTTAGGTTAAGTCGAACTGCATCACCTGTTGAATGGAAATGGTTCCCAAAAGATATCCATGTTACAGCTTGAGTTAACTCAACAACTATAACATGGAATCCCTGGTTTCCAAATTCCAAAAGTAAGGAGGGTTACGATTAATCTTGAAAAATATTTTAAACGTAATTGACTAGATGTAATCGATGGTTTCACATAATCATAATTCACATACTTACAGTCCATCGGAACATGGCCAGTGATTTGGCTAGGCCGAGATCACTATCCCCAGTCGAGCTAGGGTGATCCACAATACTAGTAAAAAAACACTAGACCGGATCATGGTCCATTGAAGGATACTAATTATTCATATGTGTGCCATCGAGTTGAAATGGCTTCATTAAAACTAGTTAATCCTATCAACTAGTTGAATCCTAAAATTCGAAATTATTAGGATTGGTTAATAACTTTTATTAATGTCCTTATCGACTATAAGACATGAATTTTAGGGTGTTATCCTAAACATGTATTAGGCATTTAAACAAGTTTAAATCATAGCATGTCCATTAAAATTATCTTATAATTTTTAGGAAACTTTTAATGGCTAACCTAATAGTTTTTCTTGTATTATCACATAATCATCAAGAAATGACTTAACCATTAAAAAATATCAACTAAACACTTTTAGCATGATAATAGTTCAACTAAAATTATCATATAAAATTTAGCTAAACATGCAACTTAAATTATCTCATAAAGTTTAAGATACACTCATAATTATCAAATAATTATAAAGATCTAATTATAAAATTTATCATATGATTTTAAATTAGATCTAGTTTTTAAAAAACAATTTTTCGAAATTCAGCACTTGAAAACGACAATTTAATAATTTAATTAAAACCTCCATCTAATGGAGAAACATGATGAATTAAATACACTTTATAATTGCAAAAACTATAGATCAAGTAGACATGGCTCTGATACCTCTGTAGGGTTTTCTGGGTTTTCTGGGCAATAAAATCGACGTCTGGCCTAAGTCGGACGGACGACGAGATCAAACACGCAGAGGAAAAAAGATTTAAATCTATTTTAAATCTAGCCCTAAAGAGAACAAACCCTAGTCAAGGTCTCTACTATCCCGGGGTTGGGTCCGACCAAACCCTAAGGAAAGATCTATCTAACATATTTGCAATTATAAATGCGTGTTTAATTAAACCACATATCTTTCACTTCGTTTCCATAGAATACGAAGCGTTGTTTTCAGTAACGGTTCTTTGGCCCCGCGTCGCTTCTCTCAAGCCAAACCGCGTCCAAAGCCACACCGCGTCTCGAGCCGAACCACACCGTGTCCCGAGGCAAGCAACACCCTTGTCGCCGAGCCAACCACACGCTGAAGAAAGTTTCACCTTTAGTGGATCCTTCGTCAAGACTTCGGATCCAATCCGAACTCCTTCGTAGCTTTACTCGAGTCCGATCAGAAGCAAGGAAGAATTTAGGGAGAAAGAGGGAATTTTTTCTTTAAGCACATATTCGGGCTTGCTCACGTTTATTGGAGCTAATCAGATCTCGAACTTGGGATAGGTTTCAAGGAGGGGGGTTGGCCCCTATTTATATAGGCGGCTGACCCATCCCCTTCTCATCATATCCGATGCAGGACTAAAGGTTTTGGATGAGAAAATTAATTAAAGTTTACTTGTCATAAAGGCCAATCTTTAGTGAATTTTTATTCCCTCACCATTGAGCTTCGTAATTGATACGACCTATCAAATTGAAAAGTAGTGAACGATGAATGTATGGAAACAAACGGTGCTCAATTCCGACTCCGTTTAACCCCTCAAACATACGTTCAAAATCAGCCCAAAATCATATTTTGCTGGAAAACTCCAGCCAATGGGAAAAGAAATAACTAGGGTTCAAAACCCTGCTTGTGGGGACCAACATGTGGCTGGGCGCGTGCATGACACGCACCCCACTTGGGGTGCGTGCATGCATGTGCCCAGCGAGGGCACGTGCATGCTGCGCCCTTTGGGCGTCCAAATTTGCCCGGCCACATGGGCCGGGTCCCACAATGTCCCCTCTTTTTTTATTTGAAAAAAATCTGGGGCTATTTTACTTTTGGGCCTTTTCTTTTGTGCTTTCTATTTAAAACACCTTTTAAATAGACTTATTTGGGCTCGTTTGAACTCCGATTTGAGCGCGGTTTTCTCCCAGACTTTCGTGGAAGAATCCTCTTCAATTCTAGGCCTTTATTATAAAATATATTTGCAAACATTTTACTCTATATATATATATATATGAATACCCACCCATCCTTCTGATTTTGGTTTGCAAATGTCCTCCCAGGCCCATGCCTTAGATCCTCCCAGAATGAATCTCCTACATGTTGCCGTGATAGTCCTCAAAACGCTCATGGGGATGTGAAAGACTTGCATCCAGAAGGCCACCATCCCATAAATTACTGACCTGACGAGTTCAATTCGCCCTGAAATAGACAAAACAGAGGATGTCCAGCCACTCATTCTCTTTTTGCACTTGTCAACTAGGAAAAAGTTTCCATTATTAAGGCGAAAGGGGGGTGAAAGTAGGTGTGCTTAGCCAACTCCTTTATATATATATATATATATATATATATATATATATATATATATATATATATATATATATATATATATATATATACATTTGCATCAATTACAAATAAACTGAGGGCATACATCCCTCAACAGTATGATCTATATTTTGAGAGGAATTAGCAATGTGGCATCCTTAGTTTTCGATGAGCAAACATAATCAGGATATAAGTAGTTAGATCACAGATGGTCGAAAAATTGTATTCACATGGCTAAAATTGGTTATAAATCTTGGAGAAGGCAATTGGTTAAAAATTGTGTTTGGGTAGTCTGTGTGTCTGGTCTGTGTGTAGGCAGTGTATGTTTGTGTCAGTGTGTCATGTCAGTGTGTGAGTGTGTCTATTGAGGCGATGATGGTGATGATCTTCTAATACTTAATGCGTGTGCTCTCTCTCTCTCTCTCTCTCTCTCTCTCTCTCTCTCTCTCTCTCTCTCTCTGTTTGTGTGTGTGTGTGTGTCTGAGTCAGTGTGTGTCTGTGGCAGCGTACAACTTATATTTGAGAAAAATGGCTAGACGTGATAGAATGGTCAGCAATTCTGCCATGCTTATTTTCCACACATTCTGTACTATTATTGTATCCCTCCCAGTTTAAAATTTTCAGAGAAAGGTATTCTATACTTGGTCTATCTGAACACACACAGGCACAGACACACAAACTATAGACACAGACACAGACACAGACACACATAATGACTACACATACATACCAACACACACACATAGAGAGAGAGACTACAAACACAGATACAGATACACACACTGACTACACATACAGACTACCCACCCAACCACAGACAACACACACAGACTACACAACCACAACACACACATCATACTATCACAAATACCCTATACAGAGACACGCATACAAAAACCAAAACACACTATGTAAACACACACACACACACACACACACACACACACACACACACACACACACACACACACACACACACATCAGACTACCACAGAAACAGACACAGACACAGACACAGACACAGACACACACAATCTACACAGACACAGAACAGACACAGACACAGTCACACACACTGCCTACAGACTACCCACACCCACATAAACCACATACACATACACAGCACACACAGACACATCTAACTTTCACAGACACAGCCTCTATAGAGACACACTCACAAAGATATACAATATTGTAACAAAAAAAAACACACACACACACATTAGACTACCCCAGATACAGACACTGTCACGCCCCGCTTCCCAAGTACAGAAGGCGAGACGTGAAAAGGTCCGCTCAGACTTTGAGCTGTGAAGCTGCAGTCTGATAAGCGTCTGTAAAAATTTCGAAAAGTAGCGGGTCCTTGCATTGCGACGAAACAACAACAATAATAATAAAGCATATAAAAGAACATCCACCAACAACATCCGACAATTATTCCAAACATCACAGAGAAAGTCACAAAGTACAAAGTCTGAACAAAGGCCTAAAGCATGGCCAAACAAAACAAAGAGATGGGTGCTACGCACCGAAACCTAATCAGCAACTACTGGAAAACAACTACTAAAGGAGACTCCAAGTGAGTCTAGGACTGGTCACCAGTGTCCTCGAACTCAGTCTCTGCAGTGACCTCAAACTCAGCGTCAACGAACTGCTCTCCCTCTGCTACCTACTCTGTCTCAAAACCTGACATGTGACACCCAAAGATAAAAGGGCACATGTCAGTAAAAGTCTCCCAAGAAGGCAGAGGACTTTTGTGCAAGGTACAAATAAAAGTAATGCGACTAGCAGTTCTAACATGATGATATGATATGACATTTAAAGAGTGCAACAATTAAATGAACAAAATAATAACAATCAAGCACGTCATAGCAGAAACTACGAAAACACTATTTCACGATTCACGAATCACTGATTTATCACTTTGTGCATAGAGTTTCTGTCTTTTGGTTGAAGTGGTTGTACGGGCTCACTTCTATGCGAGCTAGGAAGTGTTATTGGCATATATGGACTGGCGCCCATCTTCTGGATCACGAGCCAGGAAGTGTATTGGCATAGGGTTGTGCCCGCAAAGTTGGTGCCTAGCCTCAATAGTTACAATTATTGTAGCGTGTGCTACGCAATCATGATAGAACAATTTGATGCATGACATGACATGGTAATGAGCAGTTAAAAGTGTGTAACGTTAATTGAAAGTAAACGTGACAGGCAGCATGAAATGATAGCATAATAATGGTGTCAGATCTAGCTTCGTTGTCAAGCTAGATCTAGTAAGGGCGTCTAGGCGACTATCATTTCATCGCCTAGTCTCTTTTATGCTAATACACAAATTGGCCTAAAACGTGGCCTAAACAAACACTGGCAAGTATCACTTGCCTGTTTCCAGAGGTATTGGTTGTCGTGGGTTTGTCTAGACAGGTACTACGTGTCGGTGTGTCCGGTTCTCTGTTTTGGTTAAACAAAAAACCGATTAGATATATCGTGAGAAAAGCAAAATATCAAGTCGATCTCTAAATTGGGTTCTCTGACTAGGATGATGCCTATATTATGTTACCCTAACATGATACACTGTATTTTATACTAGTATTTTTAACCCTAACATCATTAAACAATTAATAGAATGCAGATTAAAATAATACGTAACAGTTTAACACTTGGGTCATACTAACACAACTAGCAGAATAATTAAATTTCTAATTATTAAACTATTTACCATGTCAACTTAAGGGTACGGTTACAAAAACTCCATCTACTATAATCCTATAATAATACCTATCAAATATTACATCTTATTAAAACAAGCTGACACCTACCCTCTACACAAATATTTTAATAAAAACACTAACACACATTCTCTCTCTTTCTTATTACGTATTACAAGGCTGACACTTCCCATTATAACATATATTCGTATTAAAACCCTTTCATTTTACCCTTCCTTTATTAATTTACACAAGGCTGCCACCTCTTACATTTATTAAATTTTTTTTAATAACCCATCAACTCTCTCTCAGTACTATACCTTCTAATCTTTCGCCTCTTCTTTATTTTATTCAAGGCTGCCTCTTACTCTGTCATTTTCGTTCCCTGCCTCTTCCTTTTCTTTTTAACTTTTTTTTGTTTCATTCCATTTGCAGCAAGGGAAATGGACAAGGGGATCTCACGCCAAAACGAAGGGAGGGGCCTCTCACAACCCAAAGGGGAGGGGGCTTACCTTCGTGCGACGAGGAGAGGAAGAGGGCGGACGGCTTCCTAAGCAGCGGCGGGCGGCCCTGTCCGGCGGATGGTGGCGCTGGGCGGCGCACGCCTTCTCACGGCGGCGCACGGGCAGGCGGGGCGGCTGGGCTTCCGGCGGTGCGTGGGTGGAGAAGGCCGGCCAAGGAGAGGGGGAGGAAGTGTTGGATATGGAAGACGTTTGTACACCCTTGTGGGGGATGTACGAGGGAATACGGACCTCGAACGTCGCGCACACGAAGTCGTGTGCAAAGGGAATCTGTTCCCTTGCGGAGAGGATCTCTGTATGAGTGGGAAAGTCGCATTATATATGCATAAATGCATGCGATATATGGCTAATAAAGGGGGAATATCTTAAGCTTATGTTGTACCATGCATATGGTACAACTTAAGCTTATAATGTGCCATGCATCATGGTACACCTTAATTAAGTTGTTCCTAAGGAACAACTTATCCTAAAATAACTACCTTGGGGGCTATAAATAAGACCCAAGGGTAGCCATTTTCCTGACACCATTTGCATGAAATTCATGCATGCATCTTCTTCATAGCGAAGCTCTGCAGAAATATTTCCTCTCCCTCCATCCAAGTTCTTAATCTAAAATAGAGATTTAGATTGTGGATTAGTAGCCTTACTCCGTTCGTGAGAAGACTCGATCCGTCGTGGCGAATCCGAAGGCAAAGTTCCGAGACTACCGCTCCGCATACGCAAGCGTAAGTCTCCACTTTAATTATCGATCCTAACTTTGTTTTGGACAGGATCCAATATTGGTATCAGAGCCATATGGGTTCGCCCCGGTCAATCCACCGCCCCGTCGAAACTACGAACGAGTCGTTGTCTTTTTCATGAATGGGTCTCCTACTATTACGGATATAGTAGGAATGCTTCGTGACGGAGAGAACGCAGCGGTTGTTCTTTTCACGTTAGGGTCTCCTATCATTACGGATATGGTAGGAACTCTCCGTGACGGGAAGAACCGACCGTTCACGTAGTACGTTATTCATTTTTGGCACACGGCCATTAGGAAATAACTAATTTCTCGACGAACGGGTGCTTCATCGACGAACGGGTGCTTCATCGAGGAAGATGATGGAAGTTATTTCCATCGGGTAAGAGGAAAATTTGGTGCATGTGCACCATGGCCAAATGGGCTATGAAGGCCATGCACCCCCTCTCCCCATGCGGAGGGGGTTGGCTACGGCCAATAACCACCGGCGACCACCCCATCAAGGGGGAGGAATGAGTGCGGCAACCCCATTTAAAGGGGGTGGCCGGCCATGGCCAAAGGGGCCATGGCCGGCCAACGCCGAATGGCCTTGGCCATGACCGGCCATGGCCAAGCCATGGCCGGCCATGGCCAGGCCGGCAGTGGCCGGCCAAGGCCAGGCCGGCAGTGGCCGGCCTTGGCCAAGCCCTGCCGGCCAGGCCGGCCCTGGCAGTGGCCAGGGCCGGTGCCCTGGCCTCAGGCCGGCCCTGGCAGTGGCCAGGGCCGGTGCCCTGGCCTCAGGCCAGGGCCTGGCCGAGGCCAGGGCAGGAGCCCTGGCCCCGGCCAGCGGCCTGCCGGCCCTGGCAGAGGCCAGGGCCGGCGCCCTGGCCTCAGGCCAGGGCCTGGCCGAGGCCAGGGCAGGAGCCCTGGCCCCGGCCAGTGGCCAGGCCGCCCTGGCAGAGGCCAGGGCAGCGCCCTGGCCTCAGGCCAGGGCCTGGCCGAGGCCAGGGCAGGAGCCCTGGCCCCGGCCAGTGGCCTGGCCGGCCGGCCCTGGCAGAGGCCAGGGCCTGGCCGGCCCTGGCCGAGGGGGCCAGGGCCCTCTGGCCGGCCAGGGCAGAGGCCCTGGCCGGCCCTTGGCCAAGCCCCGGCCAGGGCAGAGGCCCTGGCCGGGAAGAAGTTGCTTTCAAAAATTGGTCGACCAATTTTGTGTTTTTGGTCGACCAATCTGGCAGAAGGTCTGAATCGACTGCAAACTTGCCTACTGACCCATACGGGGTGACAAAAGGCATTGGCCAAACTCGAATGTGTCGATTAGCCCATACGGGGCTAACCACAGTGCCGACCAGTTCATACGGGACTAACGTTTTAATGAAGTTTTTTTTGGGCTCTACTCCTTGAAGATTAGCCATAGTGCTCTACTTCATGCGAGATTAGCTATGTCATTGTGCTCTACTCTACGGAGATTAGCCAATGTACTTGTGACGTTGTGTTCTACTCTACGGAGATTAGCCAACGTGCTTTCAAATTTTTGGAAAAAGATGTTTTTCAAATAGGTTATGTCCCGTCCTTAAATCGGGACAGCGCAATTTAGAATTCCAAGTCCTACCACGATCCGGCCATGGTTATCTAACCCATGGGTGTGTAGAACAGGTCTCGTGGCTTGGCAATTGTTGCGTTAAAATTCTTTGCGCTAATTCTCACCTATTCTATTTTGAAAGATATGTTTTTCAAAGTAATTTTCCGCTGCTAATACCATACGGGTATTATTTCTGATTTCTTTTTACTTAAGATAAGTAAGAGGGATACTTTGAAAGTTACTTCTAGATGGTAGTTGGGAACGTAGTGAACTTCTCGATTCTAGAGTAACATTTCAACGCATCCAAGGAACTTATCAAGTGTTTAAAGAATCGAAACTTTATGCATTGAATTTTGATCGTGTTTTTTCATTTTCTTTACAGTTTTTTGAATCGAATATGTCTACCACTTCTAAGAATATTGTCGCAGAGCTTAACAAAGGTGAAAAGCTCAACGACGACAATTATAAACTTTGGTCAATTAAAATCCAATATGTTTTGGAGGAGCAAGATGTGCTCGAAACACTCCAAAACATAATGGTAGAACCTGAGTTGGGCAATACGGCCCAACACAAGAGGGACCGGGAAGCTTATGACACTTGGACTCGAAAGAACAAAATAGCACGTATTACGTTACTATCCGCAATGGACAATGACATAATGCGTCTATTTCAGGAATTCGACCTAGCCAAAGACATATGGTCTGAGCTAGAGATAAAGTTTGGTGGAACTTCGGTTACCAAACTCCGCTCCTTGAATATTCAATTTGATTCGTACAAGATGCGGCGAGATAATTCTATGAAAAAGCATCTCCGCCACATGGCGAATCTTATATCTGAATTAAAGGATGCGGGAGTCACGCTGTCTGATGAACAGCAGATCCAAGCAGTCATTCGTTTACTCCCAGATAGCTGGGATAACATGAAAATGCATCTCACTCATAATGAGTGCATTAAAACTTTAAGCGATGTATCGAAACACCTCGAACTCGAGGAAGAGCGGATTCAAGCCGCAAAACCAAGTGCAGAAGTGCACGTGGCCGCTAGTTCCTCACATGGAGGAAATAAGCGGAAGAATAAACGCTTAAGGTTTGTGAACGAACGTAAGCAAGAACCGGAGACCTCAAAGAAGACAAAGAACAAAAAGTGGCAGAAGAATGTGCACTCAAAGAAGAAAAACTTGAAGAAGATCAAGTGCTTTAAGTGCAACAAGTACGGTCACTTCGCCCGTACATGTACGGATGGAAGTGATAAGGTAACTTGTAGGACTAGTTACATATGTGTTTCTAGTTCCATGTTTCTTGCTGAATCTAACTATTTTTGGTTGATTGATTCAGGGGCCACAGACCACGTTGCGAAGGACAGAAGGTTCTTCGTAGAGTATCGAAGGATAACTCAAGGAACAAAGTGGATATACGTCGGCAACAACACTCGTGTTGAAGTCAAAGCCGTCGGAACATGTAAGCTAGTTCTTGACAACGGCCGGACATTATTATTGCACGACGTCCTCTTTGCTCCAGATATTAGAAGGAATATCGTTTCCGTGGTCATGTTAATGTCTTTAGATTATGAGTGGAGGTTCTATAAACAATATGTTGACCTTGTTTGTAATAATTCTTTGATTGGTTCTGGTAATGTTTGTAATGGATTAATTGTTTTAAATACAATGTATGATGATTCTTCTTCCATTAATGAAAGTTTCCATTTAACAAATGTTTCTAACTCTGAGTCTGAGATCATTTGTTGGCATGCAAGACTTGGTCATATTGGACCAACTAGAATGGATAGACTTGCCAAAAGTGGCTTGCTATCTAATGTTTCAAAAGTTGAAATGTCAACTTGCGAACATTGTCTTGTAGGGAAAACTTGTCGCAAGCCGTTTGGAACTGGCACAAGGGTCGAAGTTCCATTACAGCTTATCCATTCGGACATTTGCGGTCCAATGAATGTTAAGACAAGACGCGGGAAGTCCTATTTCATCACATTCATTGATGACTTCACCCGTTTCGGACATATCTATTTGATATCCCACAAAAGTGAAGCTTTGGCTTGCTTTAAAAACTATATGAGTTTAGTGGAGAATCAATTAGATCGCAAGATTAAGGTTTTGCGAACCGATAGGGGTGGTGAATATCAATCAATAAGTTTTAAGGAACTTTGTGATGAAAAAGGCATAGTACATCAGGTAACTATGCCTTACACTCCGCAACAAAACGGTGTTGCGGAAAGAAGGAATATGACATTGATGGAAATGGTCCGATCAATGATGTCTCAGGCAAATTTGCCTATCACCTTTTGGGGTGACGCATTATTGACGGCAGCATTCATCTTAAACCGTGTACCCTCGAAGTCGGTAAGTTCCACTCCTTATGAGTTGTGGAACAATAGAACTCCAGACTTAAACATTCTAAAACCTTGGGGTTGTGCCTCTTACGCACATTTATCCTCTCACAAATATGGCAAACTTGGGCCACGTGGGAGGAAATGTATCTTCATCCGATACGCTGAAAACTCCAAAGGATATGTTTTCGTCGGTCAAGAGGACAATGGGGGTCTAATAGAATTCGAATCGAGGGATGTTGTCTTCTTGGAAAAAGAGTTTCCAAGACAGGGTGAGATAAGTCAAGACTTATCCTTGTTTGAGACTTGGGATCAAGAAGGATCGGAACGTTCGAGTGGGAGAATTCTTGGTGAAGAAGAAAATACGTTTCAAACTTCACCAATGGATGATACGAACGATACCAATCCTATTCCGAGTGGGAGTGATGTTATTCCAAGTGGGAGTGATGTCATTCCAAGTGGGAGTAACCAAACTCAAACAAGACGTAGTAATCGAACGAGGCTAACACCTCTGAGATTTGAGGATGAATTTCCTCAAACATTCATGACATTACTACAAGATGATGACGAACCTGCAAATTTCAAACAGGCCGTCACATGCCCTGCTAAAGATAAATGGATAGCGGCAATGGAAGAAGAACTTCAATCCATGAAAACAAACCAAGTCTGGGACTTGGTTAATTTACCTAAGGGACGTTGAGCCATTGGGAACAAGTGGGTTCTCAAAATCAAGCATAAGGCTGATGGCTCCATCGAGAAATATAAAGCTCGCCTTGTTGCGAAAGGTTTCACGCAACAGGAAGGAATAGACTACGAAGAGACTTTCTCTCCTATCGTGCGTTTTACCTCGATTCGCTTAATTCTGGCAATGGTGGCTTGTTTGGACCTCGAATTACATCAGATGGATGTAAAGACTGCCTTTCTTAACGGAGAACTAGATGAGGAGATCTACATGGAACAACCAAACGGGTTTGTACAAGAAGAAAACAAACATAAGGTTTGTAAACTTCGTAAATCCATATATGGTCTTAAACAATCCTCAAGGCAGTGGTATATGCGCTTTCAAGAAGTTGTTTTGTCGTATGGATTCTCCATGCTCGACGAAGACAACTGCGTATATATTAAGAGGATTAAAAACAAGTATGTAATTATGTCTCTTTATGTAGATGACATACTTATAGCCGGAAATGATAAGCGTCTTATCTTGGATATCAAAACTTGGCTTTCATCCGTCTTTGAGATGAAAGACATGGGTGAAGCTGCATATATCCTTGGGGTTAAGATCTCAAGGAATCGTTCCAAGAAACCTCTTTCTCTCTCTCAAGAGACATATATAAAAAAAGTTTTAGAACGATTTAATATGCAGGATTGCAAGCCAATTGATACTCCAATAAGCAAAGGCGAGGGTCTATGTTTGGAGATGTGTCCCAAAGATCCAAAAGAAAAGAAAGCTATGGAAAAAGTTCCATACTCCAGTGCTGTCGGGAGTCTGGTGTACGCCATGATGTGTACCAGACCGGACATTTGCTATGCTGTTGGTATGGTAAGCCGTTACCAATCCAACCCAGGACAAGCACACTGGAAAGCGGTGAAGAGGATATTAAGATACCTCAAAGGGACTGCGGACTATGCGTTATGCTATCAAGGCAATACCTTGAGACTCGAAGGCTATACCGATGCTGATTGGGCGGGTGATCTCGACGAGCGAAGATCTACCTCAGGCTTTGTTTACTTGCTCGGGAATGGTGCAATATCCTGGAGCAGCAAGAAGCAAACCTGCATCGCCTTATCAACCATGGAAGCCGAATTCGTAGCATTCAGCATGGCGGTCCAAGAAGCTGTTTGGCTTAGGAAATTCTTAGACAGGCTGTCGAATGCCTCTGACTCGAGCACTGTTCCTATATACAGTGATAGTCAAGCTTCGATTGCCTATGTCAAAGATCCTAAATTTCATTGTAAGACCAAACACATTGACATTCGATTCAAGTTTGCGAAGGATTATGACAAACGGAAGGAAGTAGACATAGGATACATATCCACGCATGAGATGATAGCGGATCCCCTTACTAAGGCGATCCCCAGAGATGTGTTTTTCAAACACTTATCATCTATGGGAATGCGTAGGTGCTGAGCTGTATCATGTAATATTTCCCATGTCTATAGAAGATCAAAGTTTAATAAAAGAAAGAAGTTCTTTTATATATTGCATACAAGTTTCTTACAAATGATTTTTAACATTTGTGTTTTAGTCTCAGCTATTTTATTGTGTGTATGTCGGACAGATTAAGGTTGGCTCTCTCACATGAGCAACCGCCTTATCTTATCAGATGGATAAGATAGAGATGAGACTAGTTTAAAGTCAAAATCATTAGACAAATGATTTAGAGTCATGACTTAAACAAGATAGTCGAATAAAAGATCTGCATCATACGGATGCTTACAAAAGATCTGAGATCTGTATCACAAGGATATAAAGATCTCATTGGATTTTTTTTAAAATCCTATCTGTCTTATGCAGGATGAGAGTCCGTGAATATTTCACGAGTAGTAAGGGGACTCAAAAAGATAGGCACTGTGGTGTCTGATCTTTCATCCGTACAACATCATTAAGACATACTCTCCCTGGGAAAGGAGTGATGTTGTAATACGTGTTCATACCACGTATGCATTTCGACCACTGAGTTAGTAGCAATAGTGTTTGCTATTATGTGAGACTCAAAGGCCATACGGGTCTTAACTCTTACCCTCAAGGACTCCAATTGGTTCCTTTAGATTTGACGAGATGATCGCTATCTTAGCGTGTTACTAATGGGCTATGGTAATTCGGCTCGGCGGGGCACGTTAGAAAAGCGAATCAAGTCAAGATCAGAAGGTTCGCAAGAAGAGGAAGATTGATTTCATATTCGCATTTGGACTTTAGTGATTCAAAGCTGGCCAGCCAATTGTAATCCAGATGGGATTCAATTGTTGAATATAAAGTACAAGAAAATGTGAAGAAATAATCTAGGGTAAAGCATGCGTTGAACTACTCAACTTTGCACCTTCGAGGTCGTTGTGTATCTCTAACAAGTGCACAACAACAGACTCTACGCGCATGACGGTCGCACGGTCTATTTCTCGGTATGATAGATGAAAGAACTAAGGGAAAGACGTTCTCTTACAATCCCCTCAAGTGTGAGTGGGAGATGTTGGATATGGAAGACGTTTGTACACCCTTGTGGGGGATGTACGAGGGAATACGGACCTCGAACGTCGCGCACACGAAGTCGTGTGCAAAGGGAATCTGTTCCCTTGCGGAGAGGATCTCTGTATGAGTGGGAAAGTCGCATTATATATGCATAAATGCATGCGATATATGGCTAATAAAGGGGGAATATCTTAAGCTTATGTTGTACCATGCATATGGTACAACTTAAGCTTATAATGTGCCATGCATCATGGTACACCTTAATTAAGTTGTTCCTAAGGAACAACTTACCCTAAAATAACTACCTTGGGGGCTATAAATAAGACCCAAGGGTAGCCATTTTCCTGACACCATTTGCATGAAATTCATGCATGCATCTTCTTCATAGCGAAGCTCTGCAGAAATATTTCCTCTCCCTCCATCCAAGTTCTTAATCTAAAATAGAGATTTAGATTGTGGATTAGTAGCCTTACTCCGTTCGTGAGAAGACTCGATCCGTCGTGGCGAATCCGAAGGCAAAGTTCCGAGACTACCGCTCCGCATACGCAAGCGTAAGTCTCCACTTTAATTATCGATCCTAACTTTGTTTTGGACAGGATCCAACAGGAAGGAGAAGAGGCTGAGGGTTTATTTGCTGTTGATATCTGAAATTGTTTTTTTCTTTGGGGGTTGTTTTCTGATTTGGGTTTGTAGGTAGAGAAGAGGGAGATTTGAAAGAGGTTTTGATCTAAAATTGTGGTTGAATTTTTGTTTCCAAAACATCAGATCAGAAGTTTTCCTCTGTTTTCTTGATTCGATTTTGGAGTTTGGTTGATTTTTGGGAAGAATCAAAATGGTGTTTCTGTGTTTGATTTGTTGATTGGGTTTGTTGAGACTGATGAAGATTTGGGTGAATGGGGTTTGTTTGCAGACGATGAAGGTGGAGTTTCTGGTTGTGGAATACTTAAGAAATGGTTTGCAGCAGGTTTGGCAGAGGAGAGGTGTTGCCTTAAGAAGATGAGCAGGGGAAAGAACGCTTTCATTTGTCAACCCATCTTAATGAGATTAAGATGGAAGTTAATGCAACTTTAGACCAAGGCATTTGTAGAGACGTGTTGCTTTGCCTAAACGAAAGATAATGCCAAGTTTGACAAATTTTAGGAGATGTATCTGGTTGTCTAAAACGTGTGTGTTGTCATGTAGTTAAGGGTTAATACATTTACGTAATTAAGTAAGTTTAATAAGTCATCATTAAAAATGAAAAAGTAATTAGTGAAATTAATTAAAGTAATTAAGATTTTGTAATTAGTAAAATGTAATTAGCAGAATAATTAAGTTAAATTATTTTAGTTAAAACTTGATGGTAAATAATGACGAGACGGTAAAACGAAAACAGTGACGCGCTCGCGTCGACACGTACGGACAAAAAGTTAACTGGATGACTGAAGAAAAATATCGGTACGCACAATCGAAAACACGCCTAAAAATACATGTCGTTACATTCTACCCACCTTAAGAAAAATTCCGTCCTCGGAATTCTTATCAACTAGGAAGCAGGAAACAAATATGGATAACGCTCTCGTATCTCATCTTCCCACTCCCAGGTAGATTCTCCTGGCGAGTCGCGGTGCCACATCACTCTGACTAGATCAACAGTCCTGTTCATGAAGACTTTCTGACGTCGATCTAGGATCTCCACTGGTTGTTGTTTGTACGTCAGGTCTGGTCGAACAGTAATCTCAGAGTAGTCCACAGCAAGAGAAGGGTCGCCACAAACCAGGCACTGGCCCAGAAGCCTCCTGCACTGCTCCTTCACATGACCAGTCTTGCCGCAATGACTGCACGTCTTCTGACTAGGCCCACCTGGCCTCTTAAACTACACGGACTGATTAGGCTTGAACCCAGGTCTAACCACAGCTCTGGCCTGTTCCATAGGCCTCTTCCCAGCACCTGAATACTGCCCTCTCCTCTTATTGGCAATCAGCTCCTGCCTTTTGGCAGCTATCAGGAACTTCTGGTAAGAGTCTAAGTCCGAAGAGGACATCAGACTCTGCAGCTCCAAGGATAAACCTTGCAAGAATCTTTGAGCTCGATCTTCAGCGGTCTGAACTAAATTTGGCGCAAAGCGGCTCAATCTGGTGAACTCTTGGTGGTACTGATCCACTGTCAGATTCCCCTGCTTCAGATTGATAAACTGCTGCATCAGCTCCCTCCTGGCAGCTCGAGGGAAATACTCCTCATTAAATCTCGCCTTGAAATTGGCCTAGGGGATGGGCTTCACCAACATCTGCTCTTCTGACTCCCACCAACTGCGGGCATTGTCCTTCAGTTGCTTCTTTACCAAGTCAACCCATCCAGCCGGGTTAACTTTCGAGAGAAGCAGATTATCCTCCGTGTTCTTCATCCATTCATCCTCAGCTAATGATCCTTCAGACCCAGTGAAATATGACGGGCCCAGCTCCCGAAACTACTTCGCTCCCGGCTCGAAGCGAGGGGCATTCTGAAGTATGCCCTGTTGAATCAGCATCATCTGATGCATCATCCTCATCATTTCAACCATGGTGGGTTCTCTATCAGCATCCGCAACACGTCCTGCTCCACCACCAGCTCCATGTCCACTACCAGCTCCTCGAGTAACATGTCTACCGGCCATCTAAGACAAGGAAATGTTCAGATTAGACTTAATCATGACTCGAATGTTTCGAATATTTAAACGGATGTTGTTATCATTTTGTTGTTCCGATATTTCGCAGATGCAAAGAGGACCTGCATGGGCCACCACTAAAACCTGTCACGCCATGCTTCTCAAGTACGGAAGGCGAGATGTGAAAAGGTCTGCTCAGACTTGGAGCTGTGAAGCTGCAGTCTGATAAGCGTCTGTAAAAATTGCGAAAAGTAGCATGTCCTTGCATTACGACGAAACAACAACAACAATAATAAAGCAGATAAAAGAACATCCACCAACAACATCCGACAATTATTCCAAACATCACAGAGAAAGTCACAAAGTACAAAGTCTGAACAAAGGCCTAAAGCATGGCCAAACAAAACAAAGAGATGGGTGCTACGCACCGAAACCTAATCAGCAACTACTGGAAAACAACTACTAAAGGAGACTCCAAGTGAGTCTAGGACTGGTCACCAGTGTCCTCGAACTCAGTCTCTGGAGTGACCTCAAACTCAGCGTCAACGAACTGCTCGCCCTCTGCTACCTGCTCTGTCTCAAAACCTGACATGTGACACCCAAAGATAAATGGGCACATGTCAGCAAAAGTCTCCCAAGAAGGCGGAGGGCTTTTGTGCAAGGTACAAATAAAAGTAATGCGACTAGCAGTTCTAACATGATGATATGATATGACATTTAAAGAGTGCAACAATTAAATGAACAAAATAATAACAATCAAGCACGTCGTAGCAGAAACTACGAAAACACTATTTCACGATTCATGAATCACCGATTTATCGCTTTGTGCACAGAGTTTCCGTCTTTTGGCTGAAGTGGCTGTACGGGCTCACTTCTACGCTCAAGCGATCGTTTAACCCTATCCCTCCACGTGTATATGGACTGGCCCCCATCTTCTGGATCACGAGCCAGGAAGTGTTATTGGCATAGGGTTGTGCCCGCAAAGCAGGTGCCTAGCCTCAATAGTTACAATTATTGCAGTGTGTGCTACGTAATCATGATAGAACAATTTGATGCATGACATGACATGGTAATGAGCAGTTAAAAGTGTGTAACGTTAATTGAAAGTAAACGTGACAGGCAACATGAAATGATAGCATAATAATGGTGTCAGATTTAGCTTTGTTGTCAAGCTAGATCTAGTAAGGGCGTCTAGGCGACTATCATTTCATCGCCTAGTCTCTTTTATGCTAATACACAAATTGGCATAAAACGTGGCCTAAACAAACACTGGCAAGTATCACTTGCCTGTTTCCAGAGGTATTGGTTGTCGTGGGTTTGTCTAGACGGGTACTACGTGTCGGTGTGTCTGGTTCTCTGTTTTGGTTAAACAAAACACCGAATTAGATTTATCGTGAGAAAAGCAAAATATCAAGTCGTTCTCTAAATTGGGTTCTCTGACTAGAATGATGCTTATATTATGTTACCCTAACATGATACACTTTATTTTATACTAGTATTTTTAACCCTAACATCATTAAACAATTAATAGAATGCAGATTAAAATAATACGTAACAGTTTAACACTTGGGTCATACTAACACAACTAGCTGAATAATTAAAGTTCTAATTATTAAACTATTTACCATGTCAACATAAGGGTACGGTTACAAAAACTCCATCTACTACAATCCTATAATAATACCTATCAAATATTACCTCTTATTAAAACAAGCTGACACCTACCCTCTACACAAATATTTTAATAAAAACACTAACACACATTCTCTCTCTTTCTTATTACGTATTACAAGGCTGACACTTCCCATTATAACATGTATTCTTATTAAAACCCTTTCATTTTACCCTTCCTTTATTAATTTACACAAGGCTGCCACCTCTTACCTTTATTAAATTTTTTTAAATAACCCATCAACTCTCTCTCAGTACTATCCCTTCTAATCTTTCACCTCTTTTTTATTTTATTAAAGTCTGCCTCTTAGGGCGTGTCCTTTTGAGGAGAAGTGAGTGGGAAACCTCTTATATGTTGGGCCCCCGTGCACTGTTCACTTAACTTACCCTTTCGTTTCTCCTCTGTTGTTCGTTTCGCGAGGATTGGAAACCTAGGATTAGGTTTCGTGAGGCGACCAGAAAGGCGATCTCGGAGCAACTCGAAATCGGAGTTTTTTGGGGGGATTCTCCGCGGGTGGGGCCCTCTCGGCATGTGATCACCTCCTCCTCCTTCTCCACCCCTCAGCGAGCTTCGATCAAACCCTAAAAATTTCTGATTTTTGCTATTTCGGGTTGATCTGAGTTTGTATTTTTACTATTTTGGGGAGGATTCTCCGAATTTGTATTTTTTGCTTCATTTTGTTGGTGATCACTGTATCCTAGCAGCACACTGATGTCTGAAATGCTTCTGGGCAGTTTGAATTGCCAACACATTGAATTTGTATTTTTTTTGCTCCATTGTGTTTGTGATCAGTATCTCCTCGCTGCACACTTATGTCTGAAATGCTTCTGGGCAGTTTGCATTGTAAACACATTGAATTTGTATTTTGTTACTTCATTGTGTTGGTGAACTTAACATATACTCACCCCTCCCTACCATACTCCACTTTCCCACTTTCCCTCATCAACTTTCCCAACCTCAAAAGAACACAATAAAGTTGGTTGGGACCCACCATCCACTACCATATCCAATTTCCCAACTAACTTTCCTATCAAAAGAACACAAAACCAACTTTTTCTCTCTCCTAGATTCCTTTATCCCCCAACTTTCCCAATTCCCACTTACACCGAAAAGAACAGGCCCTTACTCTGTCATTTTCGTTCCCTGCCTCTTCCTTTTCTTTTTACCTTTTTTTTGTTTCATTCCATTTGCAGCAAGGGAAATGGACAAGGGGATCTCATGCCAAAACGAAGGGAGGGGGCTCTCACAACCCAAAGGTGATGGGGCTTACCTTCGTGCGACGAGGAGAGGAAGAGGGCGGACGGCCTCCTAAGCGGCGGTGGGCGGCCTTGTCCGGCGGACGACGGCGCTGGGCGGCGCGCGCCTTCTCACGGCGGCGCACGGGCAGGCGGGGCGGTTGGGCTTCCGGTGGCACGTGGATGGAGGAGGCCGGCCAAGGAGAGGGGGAGGAAGGAGAAGAGGTTGAGGGTTTATTTGCTGTTGATATCTGAAATTGTTTTTTTCTTTAGGGGTTGTTTTCTGATTTGGGCTTGTAGGTAGAGAAGAGGGGGATTTGAAAGAGGTTTTGATCTGAAATTGTGGTTGAATTTGTGTTTCCAAAACTTCAGATCAGAAGTTTTCCTCTGTTTTCTTGATTCGATTTTGGGGGTTGGTTGATTCTTGGGAAGAATCAAAATGGTGTTTCTGTGTTTGATTTGTTGATTGGGTTTTGTTGAGGCTGATGAAGGTTTGGGTGAATGGGTTTGTTTGCAGACGATGAAGGTGGAGTTTCTGGTTGTGGAATACTTAGGAAATGGTTTGCATCAGGTTTAGCAGAGGAGAGGTGTTGCCTTTAGAAGATGAGCATGGGGAAAGAACGCTTTCATTTGTCAACCCATCTTAATGAGATTAAGATGGAAGTTAATGCAACTTTAGACCAAGGCATTTGTAGAGACGTGTTGCTTTTCCTAAACGAAAGAGAATGCCAAGTTTAACAAATTTTAGGAGATGTATCTGGTTGTCTAAAACGTGTGTGTTGTCGTGTAGTTAAGGGTTAAGACATTTACGTAATTAAGTAAGTTTAATAAGTCATCATTAAAAATGAAAAATTAATTAGTGAAATTAATTAAAGTAATTAAGATTTTGTAGTTAGTAAAATGTAATTAGCAGAATAATTAAGTTAACTTATTTTACTTAAAACTTGATGGTAAATAATGACGACACGGTAAAACGAAAACAGTGACGCGCTCACGTCGACACGTATGGACAAAAAGTTAACTGGATGACTGAAGAAAAATATCGGTATGCACAATCGAAAACACGCCTAAAAATACAGGCCGTTACAGACGCAGACGCAGACACAGACACACAAACACAACCTATACATGCAGACTACCCACACCCACACAGACCACACACACAGACTACACATACAGACTACCCACCACCCACACAATGCAGGCAACCATCTTACAGCCATTTTTTGTCAAGTGATTACAATGGGCATATCTGAGCCTCATTATTTATTGTTGGTTTTTCTTTTGTAATAATATTACTGTATTTTGAAGTAAAAACATTTTTATAATTTTTTTCTTTCGTTTGCTTTTCTTTTTTACAAAATGATTTTTTACTTTTGAATATTAATGTATTTTGATTTTAAATTTTATGTTTTTAAAATTTCAATTTCATTGACGGTTCCGTCAGTGAAACTTAATTTATTTTTTAAATGTTAAATTATTACTGATGGCCCGTAAGTAAATATTAAAATATCCCTGATGGTTTTGTCTGCGATACTTCGGCTTTGTGTCTGTCGTCAGTGACATTTATTTAATTTTTTTAAAATTGAAATGTTATTGACGCTTCCTTCAGCACATTTTGTAATGGCCCAGAGTGCCATATACGTAGGGCCTATATTTTTGGGGTGAAAGTAGAGTGTATATCTGTGTACTATGTATTGTGTACATACTTGTATATCAGTGAGTAGATAATTGCATGTACTTTATATGGTTGGTTGTGCTTGCAGTGCGTGCAGTAAACTATGAAGGTGGGTGCCTAATGATGTGTGTATGTAGGTGAATGTGTGTGTAGGATAGGTGTAGAGAGGCTAGTGTGAAAGGGGTTAAGGTTAGTGGCATTCTTGTAATTGATGGGGAGTGTGTGTGCATAATAGGAGAGTGTGAGAAGTAATGGCATACTTGTAATTACGGTTGGGTGGCAATTCCGGATTTTGTATGGTTTTGTGCATTGAGTAATTCTGGATTTTGTATGGTTTTGTGCGTTGAGTAATTCTGAGAGTGGAAGAGATATTTGTGGAGGATAGCAAACTTGTAAATACAACGTCTTGACTTTTCTACTTAATTCTTGGCACTTCTACTCTCTTCTCCTAAATTCTCCTCGTTTCTAAACTCTTCTAAAAATATCTCACTCTCTTCCCCAAAAGATCAGGCCGAATTCATCCCTTCCCATCGCTCCTTCTTAGACTTTAGGGAGGCTTAGCACTCGTAGGGCTACGCCACCCTCACTCTGCACACACCCGTAGTATCTCTGTCGTCGTTTGAGTGTTGTTGCTCATTCTAGGAGCTTGTGGAGGAGAAGAAGAGAAGGAAGAAAGAGAAGGATTTGAAGAAGGAGGAGCCATAGGGATTTGGGCTACCCCCTTATCTCTCATCACCCCTAAGGTAGGATTCCATCTCCAACTAGTATTAGAGTTGCATGCTTAGTTCCATGGTTGTTGTTGTTATTGTGGCTATACCTCTTCTTATGCCAATCGTCAGTTTGTATGGTTGTGTGCAATGAGCAATCCTGAGATTTGTATGGTTGTGCGCGATGAGCAATCCTGAGATTTGTATGGTTGTGCGCTGTGAGCAATCCTGAGATTTTATGGTTGTGCGCGTTTTATATGGTTGTACCGGTGAGAAATCCCGAGTTTTGTATGGTTGTGTGCGGTGAGCAATTCTGAGATTTGAGTGGTTTTGTGCGGTGAGTAATCCTGAGTTGGGCGGTTGTGCGCGGAGAGCAAATCTGGACAGATTTACATGCTGATTGTTCTACTTATTCCTTCCAATCTAGAATTGAGTTTGCTCTGAAATTTTTATGGCTTATAGATTGGACTGTTATCTATAACTTTTATGTTGTAAACTTCTACCAATTCGAACTGGAAATAGGGTTAAAAATTCTATCTTGCCAACATGCCTGTTTTTACGCAGTCTGAACACATTTTACTAAAACAGTGAGCAGTCCCTCAATACTTGATGAAATTGTGTGTTCTTGGTCTCGTTGGAAAGTTAACTTCAAGCTCTACAACAGTGTAGTTTTCCATTTCTGCTATTTCTTCTTGCAATTAGTAGTAATTTGGTCATTAACTTAGTGTAGTTTCTGTTTTCAATTCCAGCACAAGTACACTTTAGTGTAAATTCTGTAGAAAATAGAATACTCATCTAAACTTCATGAAAATTGATATGTGAACTCAGGACATCTATATCTACGACTTTCATTTATATTTAATTGTTATGTTTCAAACAAAAATATGAAGTAAAATGCCCATCAATCTGACTATCGTGCAATTTTCAGCAAGCTGGACTATTTTGGGTGAAATGTTTCTTAACATTTTCATGTTGCTATTAGTCTCATGTTGCTATTAGTTTCATGCTATTGGCCCCATGTTATCATTTTCATGTTGCTAGAAGAGGATGTCATCTTGCTTTTTGTTTAATTAATTTCCTGTTGGATTAAGTGATGTTGGCATATGTTTTGTTGGCTCATGCTTAATTAATTTCATGTTGCAATCAATGGTGAAGTTGTGCAATTACATGTGTTGGAATCATTTGTGTTGAAAATGAGAACTATGTGGCGATTGTTGTGGTGGAAAGGTTTTATGTGTTGGAATGAGAGGAGGTGAAAATGGTGATTGTTATGTGATTCCTTTTGTTACATGATACTTTTAATTGAAATGCTGATCAATGAATGAGTCCTCTTAAATGAGGGTGACACGGGGATTGGGGGACACTAAGTTGTGGGGAAAACATGAGGGGCTGAACTGGTGGTTGGTGGCAAAAATGGCGAAATGGCGGGGAGTGGCAGAAATGAGGAGAAATGGAGAAAATGTGAAGGGGAAATAAGGGGGAAACAGGGCTCCTTTAGTAAGAGCTTGTCTCGGGGAGTTTGCCTGTTCCACCCCAACTGGGGGTGAGGTCCAGTCCTAAGATGGTCTACCCACTACTTAGGGTCCAAAACACTTCAAATAATGTTCATTACTTTTGTAGCATTATCAATTGTTGCTTACTTTTACGTGCTTTACTTGTAGCCCTTCCATGTTATATACCTTTGTTATATACCTCGCCTATGGTAGTTCTTGTCGCTTGCGTTTATTTTACTTATGTTGTCTCACTCTTTGGTTGTTGTACCTTTGTTTATGTTATGCATTCATTGCCTTATGTCATACACTCTGCCTGCTCACGTGCACCTTTTCACACTTCATATAAGGGCTAGTTTGGGTATGGTTTTCCTACTGGGTCACGCTTTGACGTGCCCCGCCGTTGACTTTTCAAGTTCAGGTGTAGCAGTTGGTTGATGGCTATGAGGTGCGGCAGTGGAGTTTTGTGAGTGAATTAGGTTGGGATGGCGAGGGGAGAGGAGAGAGTGTTGTACTTTTGGGTTTTGTTTTGGTAGAGATGAGTTGTTCATGATGACTGTATGTATATATGGATGATGTATAGATATCAGACTTATCTTTGGGTATAGTTGTTGTACAGTTTCCCTCTCCGTTTCCTTCTGTGTTTATGTTTTTGGTTGTTTGGTTGTGCTTTGGAAACATTACATGTACTATCTCAGCAGTGCGCAGTGGACCTGCTAGAGTTTTTGTACTTTTCCTTTCGTAACACCCGCCTCTTCGGGAATACCTGGGACAGATTCGTACTTTCAGGGTATCCCAGGGAGCGGGGCGTGACACATTTATCATCTTTACTGACAGAACCGTCAGTGAAGTTTATTTATATCATATAAAAAATTAACTTTTGCTGACCGATCCGTCAACAATATTCTTTGTTTTGCTGACGGAACCTTTAGTAGAAGTGGAACTTTCACTGACGGTAAACTTAGCCATCGGCCACTTTTACTGACAGAGCCGTCAGTAATTGCGTCGCTTACCTAATTCCACTGACGGTTGTTCTGACAGACGTTTGTCGTCAGTTAAGCCTTTCACTGACGGCAAATTTACTTTTACTGACGACAGTAAAGCCCCTTGTTCTTGTAGTCTCTGAAGATTTGGAGGCATTTCCTTCTTAGAGAGCATGTGAAGGTGTTCACAGCTCACAAGAGCTTTAAGTACATCTTCACCTAGAAGGACCTGAATATGCGGCAATGGCGATGGATCGAGCTGATGGCATATTATGACTTTGATCTTTAGTATCACAAAGGGAAGGTCAATGTCGTTCTTGAGCACTAAGTTGACTTCCAGCTGTACTCATCCTTACGACTCAATGGAGACATTAGCACGAGCTTCGTGAGATGAAGATTAATGTGGTTATACCCGGGCTGACTTCTTTAATGACGAGCCTTCAGATAAAGTTCACCTTGGTAGACAAGATCAAGGTTGCACATGCTGATGATTCTACGATTCAGAGGATTATAGGATTGGGATGGTTGGTCAGAGACCGGAGTTTCAGATTCATGCGAACGGATCCGTGAGGTTCAGCTACAGACTCCACATATCATCTGGTGATATCTGAGAAGAGTTTCTGCTGGAAGCCCATAGTTCGTCTTATTCCATCCATCGAAGTAGAACTAAGATGTACAAGAATATGAGATAACACTACTGGTGGCATGTGATAAAGAGAAGTGTTGCACGAAGTGTGGCTAAGTGCATTGTGTGCCAGCAGGTGAAGGCTGAACATCAGCGAGTTGCAAGATTGTTACAGCCCATGCTTATTCATAAGTGAAAGTGGCAACACATCACGATGGACTTCGTGACTGGTTTACCCAAGAGCAAGAAGCAGAGTGATGCTATTTGGGGATTACAGACTGATTGACAAAGTTAGTTCACTTCATACCGTTTAAAGTTGGCTAGACGTTAGAGTTTCTACCAAGCGGTACATGAAAGAGATCGTGAGATGGCATGGGATTCGATTCCTAGTTATAGCTCTCTAGGATGGACAAGGAGAATGGGGTGAATAGTGTCTTTAAACAGAAAACTAAACAAGATACTACGAGATTTGCCAATTAATATCTATATAACATCCAAATTTGATAATTTTGCAGCGGAAATAAAAAATGAGCAAAGATAAAGTAAACTGACAATAATCATAAAGACAAGATATTTTATCTTGATTCGGTCTTCCTGATCTACTCAGCCACTAAGCTCCTCGCTTGAGATTTTTCACAAATCACCTTCTAGCAAACTTATAAGATAAAACCACGCAACTTAGCAAACACCCTTACTAATTTCACATTTCAATCTCAATACCTTAAGATTGGAAACATACTCTTAAACCCGAGAGCAAAAACAACCCAGACACCATGACAAAACTTTGAAGAGCAAATCTCGTATAGCCTTAAATTTACATGTTTGTGGATATATAGGTGGCGAAAGAGTCGTATTTCTTTTCTATAGGATAAGAGAACGGAGAATAGAAATATGTTCTTTCTTTTTATTTTTGGTTCAAATAAAGATAAAAAATATTAAGAATTATTTTGGCCAAGAATAATTCCATATTTATAGGTGTCACGCCCCGCTTCCCTAAAATGGAGGCGAGACGTGAGAAGGTCCGCACAGACGTGGAGTAGTGAAGCCACACGCCTGATAAGCGTCAATAAATTAAATGCAGGTCCCTGTAACCACGAACAGAACAAAGATAATAACACAAGAGAGACAAAAATAAAATCTAAAATCTCAGAATTGTCCAACATTAAAATTAAGTTCAACATCCAGAAAAGCCATCAGGCTAAAGGAAAGAGTCTAAAGGCCCAGAACAAGGCCAAACAAAGACAAACATAAACAGAGTATTGGTGCTACGCACCGACAACAAAACAGTCTAAAACGAAGAACACATGCAGCCTCTACGACTGATTGCCCGTGTCCACGTACTCCACAACAAACGCAGGCTCTGACTCAGCGTCAGAAAACACCACGTCCTCCGTAGCACTCTCAGGCTCGGGATCTAACATGTGTCACCCAAAAGAGTAAAGGGGCACATGTCAGCAAGTCTAAAAGACTTGGGCAAGGAAACTGAAAGAAGGTAACTAGCAACCTATCAGTTATAGTATGCATGACATGGCAGTTATGGTATGAGTGCACAAGTAAGACATGGTGAAACAATAAGGGCAAGAGAACAATTATCAGGGCATGTCAAGAGTAGCCAAGCTACTAACAATCTCAATCTTTTCACTAGTCACGTTTCAAGTTGTTTGTAGATGTTTACGCCTTACAGCTGAACTGTTTAACATTCACACTGAGTTGCCGCTTAACACTACCCCAGAACCCAGAGTTTACTACGCCTTACAACTGAAGTTGCTGATCGGGCAGACTCCCAGTTGAATGACCGCTTAACCCTTACCCCTCCCGCACGTAAACAAGCCAGGGTCCCTACACACGATGCTCAGTAAATGAGCC
This sequence comes from Scilla litardierei, assembly GCA_030789695.1. Lineage (NCBI taxonomy): Eukaryota > Viridiplantae > Streptophyta > Magnoliopsida > Asparagales > Asparagaceae > Scilla > Scilla litardierei. Next base: position 37,838,009 of record CM061139.1, on the reverse strand, counting down.
AGGGTTGCCCCGCACAAGAGCTTGTTTTCAGGTTCACAATTTTGTGTAGGGTTGTGCCCGCTAAAAGCAGCTGCCTAGCCTCAATCAATCACTAGGTGTAGCGGAGCTACGCAATCACGGAAACATTTAAAGAATGCAATGACATGACAATTAATTCGCGTACCGTTAATTGAAATTAAACATGACATGGTAATTATGCAACATGATAAATGACGGATCTAGCTTCGTTGTCAAGCTAGATCCTGAAATTGCGCCTAGGCGAGTATCATTTCGTCGCCTAGTCTCTTTTACGCCTACAACAAGCAAATGGCCTAAGACATGGCCCAAAACCCTAAGTGGCAAGTTTCACTTGCCTAGCACCAATGATGACGATCGACGACAAAACGTCTCACAAACGCTAATCTACGGGGAAAGTCACTGTTATGGAGAAACAATCATCAAAACAACATTCATTTATATTAGGGTTTAACAAAAATCACAAAACGGGTTATGAGAACATTAAAGGATCGATCACTACCGTAGGAAGCGGAAGAACGATACCGAGCAAGCACGGCAACGGAAGAACGATCCGGGAAACTGGGGCTCAGATCTGGAAATGGGGAGAAAATATGGAGAAATGAGATTTTGGGGAGTTTTGGGGGTTTTGGGGGTGACCTAGAGCATGGTGGCCGGCCTAAATGGAGAGGGAGAGGGGCTCTTGATGAAGGAGGAAGGCTAGGGGAAGATGGATGATGATTTGGGGAAGAAGGAGGCTCAGGAGAAATGAAAGAAGAAAGAAAAACGTTTGGGGGGTTTAAATAGGAAAAGTCAGCGGCTGGGCAAACCCTAGGTTTACGACAGCGATTAGTCGGTCAAAGAAGGGTGGTTGACCGACTAGTTTAACAACTAGTCGGTTGGCCGACCAACTATGACCGACTAAAATCAAGCATCGAAAAAGAGAATAAATCTGGGTAGTGAATTAGTCGGTCTGTGAAGGCCCGTCGACCGACTAGTTTGTAACCTAGTCGGTCGGTGAGTGTTCATAAACCGACTAACGATAAACAGTAACTCAGGTAAAATTTATCAAAGGAACTAGTCGGCCTGAGAGCAAGTTCTGACCGACTAGTTTCACATCTAGTCGGTCGGTGGTTGTTCTTAGACCGATAAAGAGTAAACAGTAACTCATGTACAATTGATTTAATGAACTAGTCGGTTTGAGTAGAGTTGCCGACCGACTAGATCTCAATCTAGTCGGTTGGTTCCCCTTCTTGAACCAACTAACGTGCACGAAAAGTGCCGAATTGAAGCGCGAAGCTTCGGGAAGATTTCTACGGCTTCTAGGATCAACCTATCTCTAAGATATGAACGATTTGAAGTTCGTCATGAGTGACTTACTCCAAGATCAATGATTTAAGGAAGAAGCTAGAAAATCACAAACGAAACGAACGAAAACGAAGCTACGGAGATGAAAACCACGCATAAGGAGAAAATCCACCAAAACATATATATATACTATAGATAATCTAAATACATGAAAACCAGTCGTTACATCCTCCCCAACTTAGAATAAAGTCCGTCCTCGGACTTCCTAACATATCTAGTCGCTCTAGTAACTACCCCAATCTTATCACATTCAATCAGGTATAGTCATTACAAGTGCTTATATTCGCACTAGGTAATCAAACATTAATACTACTAGCATGTATCATCCACGCACGTCATACTCTTATACCTATCATAGCCATTCATACTCATACATGTATCTCAATCATATATATATATATATATATATATATACATCCCCTATATAGCTACTACTTACCTAGCACAAACAATAGTTCAGCTACTCACTTATAGATAATATTAGTCTCATACATGCAATTACAACCATCGCTCTACGCATAGATAGCTACCTATGCATCAAGCAACCATGGGCATATTACTCCCTAATATTTCCTAGTTACATCCAAGGTCAACATATCACTACAAGTAACCACACCACTCAATATTCAATCATGTTATTATATCTAAGATACATTTACCGCTACTATAATTTCACAATTCTTAGTTACTCCTATACATGCAAATATTTCACTATAACTTCACATCGCATACGGCCCTATAATTATACCCACGACACGCCACACATATAATAGTCACCAAAACTTATAACTAAGCACATACTTACCCGTGCATGGTGCACACCCACACACGCTATTATTTCATTCCTATATACCAATCACACCACTGTATACTTAGCACATCCACACACCTAGTTAGCTAGCACACATACGTTCACACAGGCAAGTCCTTAGTAAATAACTATTCCACAAGACCAACACATATATAACTATATACTGGTATAGCGACCCACAATCATGTGCGTAACACGACCAGGCACAAACACTCCTACCCTCATACAAGTATCAAACATCGCTATATGCAATTACAGACATACATAGCAATACTCTTAGAGTATACCCACTCAATATTGAGTGAGACCCAAAACATATATCTATGCACGTAACACGGTATCTATACTTATACCGATACCACCCTCTAATACATTCACATCTACCAACATGACCACATACATACTAAAATATCAATCACTATATTTAGTCAGGTCACACTCACATAATTAAATCACTTTACATACCATAGAAATAGTACAGACCTCAGCACACGTGTAACCATGATACCCTTCCTAATACATGCATTCACCGTATTGTCACGCACATGTAACTCATATATTCACACCATATCCTACTACTTATAATTAGTATACCAATACATCTACACATACATAGTTACGGTATGCAATAGTCGTGTATATCTCATGGTATACACGCATACGACATCCCGTAAAAGCAAGCAATACCAATCAAAATTATAATCCCATTACCACATGTATATTACCTATAATTCATGCAGCAATCCACAACTACTTACGTCTAAGCACAATACATATCTACGTACGAGCACATACTCACACGTACAAGCACACAGGTCATATAATAGGCCTACTCGCTTAACTATACGTACACCTATTATTATTGCTCCCATCAACACATAGCTTTACCAACATATTATTTCAAGCATTATAAGCATTTTCGACTACATATGTCTCATTAAATAATCCAACGCTGATTCATATACTCAAACGTTCCTAGAGTGGATTAGCTACCCTCACACATATCTATAAATACTAACACACATACAGATTCATAACATCATGAATAACTCTGTGTAGGTATATATCACATAATAGGCAATCATTTTTATACCACAGGGGAGTACACTCATTCAAGCCCACATACACAACTTATGTACAAGCACCACGACAGCATCAGAAAGGTCCAAGGCCTACTTAACAAATTAGGGTTGACACAGACATAGACGGGCACTAAAGCCTAAGCAATAGAGGAAAACCTAGGTCGAAAGCGTGACGAGGGAAGGATCGATGAACACGAGTTCAGATAGGACGAATACAAGGAGACAGCTTGGTTAGGAACAACGACCCACTTGTGAATGTTGAGGTAGAGGAAAGGGAGGTGTAGCGATACTTTTATAGGGTACAGAAGTAAAATAGTGTAAGTAACATAAGCTAAAATACGGGAAAAATTGAAACTGCCGTACTTCAAAAGTTGGAGTCCTCATCTGTATAAAATATTTGGAGATCGATAAAACAAGTTGTTCGAACGAGTTTAAGTGCATAGTAATGTAAAACGGTTTATTGGCTTATCGAAAGCTATTTCAAAAAGTAAATCATGCATACGAACATTAAGGACGTAGTTTTAGAAAATATTATACGGCGGTGATTTAATAATGTTGGCAAAGTTTTTAAAATGAAATTAAATTAATTAAAGAATCTTAAACTCATGTTAAATACTTTCAAAGTCTTTAAGCCATGAAAATCTTAAATAATCAATATTGAAACTACTTTTAGAGTAACCAGGATTTGCCAAAAAGAAATCGTTTTACACCAAGCTCTTAACATACGAGCTAACGAGCCTAGTACGGATATATAAAAATAATTGAAATTCAATTTAGTTTAGAAATTATTCTAAAAGCATATATGGTGAACGGAAAACTTAGTAGTAGGTTTATCAAAATTCGTAATAAGCTTTAAAACCAAATTATGGAAAGTCCAGATCAGAAAATGGTTACGAAATAGTAATTCCACAATAATCTGAAATAGGTGAAACGATGAGCACAACTTGGCTTGTTGGAAGCTGAAATCACATGTGATTCGAAAAGTATATTAAAGGAAACGCGATGAGTCATTTGTATGGCATAAAATAAGAAAGGGAAAATTATAAATCGAATCGGGCAAAATAAAGGTACGGTTCAGAATAAAATTTATATAAGAAGGGGCGAGGTGTTTTCATGGGTACGGAAGGTATAGGCTGGCAAAATACAATGGGTTAGTATTCCAAATTTCGACAAAAGTTTTGGGGTTTTTAAGTCAACGAAGGAGCATGAAGTATAAGTATATATATTAAAATTTCGAACAAATTTAAACTTAGGAAAAGGAAACCGAAAAGATACTTTCAGAAGATTCAAGATTTGCAACGGAGAGGTTCGAAAATATTATACGGCGGTAGTTTAATATAATATTTCGGCAAAAATTTCGAAATTCCAAGAATGAAATCCGATCAACTATAGTGTGAAAATTTAAGCCCATGCTAAATGCTTCCGAGTTTTAAAACTGAAGAGAAATTCCAAATAAATAATATTTAAAATACTTTTTAGAGGGAACCGGATTTGCCAAACAACTGATTTATACAAGATCTTTAAGTACGAGTACAATGAACCTAGGACTGATATATGAAAATAATTAAAGTTCTATTTATCTTGGAAGGTATTCTAAAGTAATCAAAATTGTAGTAAAGTTTTTAAAACCAAAATACGAGAAATATTGGTTAGCAAAAGATACGAGATTAAAAATTTCAACCAATAGACTTCAAAATCTACGAAAGGATTTTGACTAGATCGAATAGGGAGGAATTAAATATTTAAGAGGGGGGGGGGGTAGTCATCAAGAATTGCTTCTACACGAAGCTCCGGGATATAATGCACATTGATGCACCAGAGTCAAGAGGACTCGTGCCAGAAATGTGCAAACCCAAATCACACCTAACAACCGGCCTAGCAATCAAACCCTATTCTAGCAAACATAACATATTCAAGCAACCAAACATATTCTAACAAACAAGACTGTCTAAGGGAAGAAGGCAACTAGACTGAGGGTTACCTGCAATAATCTCATCCACAGTCTCAGCCTCAACTACAGTCATCGGGGAAGCATGCCTCCTCAGCGGAAAAGCCTGCCAAAAAGCCTGCTTCTGTGGAACAAGGGCTGCCCCACGTCTAACAGCTACGGGTGCCATTCGTAGTTGAGCTCCGACTGGCGCTTTCCCCAGATGCCTAGCTCTCGGACAGTCCTTTAAGGTATGCGTTGCGGCGCCACAAATCAAGCACTGGCCCAGCTTCCGGTGCTTGCTGCTGCGGAACTCTATCCGACGCCTTCCGCAGTTGATTTGCATGCCGACAATCCTTCGTCGAATGAGTAGCACCACCACAAACCAAACACTGACCTAGAAAGCTTCTGCACTGCTCCTTGACGTGCACGGTCTTGCCGCAGAAATAGCAAGCCTTCAGAGTAGATCCACCACCAGCTCGGGTCTGACGTCTTCTAGTCATCTAGCGCCATAGAAACGGACCAAAATTAGACTCAAAGCTTAATGACTCGGATGTCGAACTTAGTTTATTGGACATTCTAATATTATTATCGTTATTCCGATAATCGCAGTTACAGAAGAGTGACCTGCATGGGCCACCAACAAAACCTGTCACGCCCCGCTTCTCTAAAATGGAGGCGAGACGTGAGAAGGTCCGCACAGACGTGGAGCTGTGAAGCCACACGCCTGATAAGCGTCAATAAATTAAATGCAGGTCCCTATAACCACGAACAGAACAAAGATAATAACACAAGAGAGACAGAAATAAAATCTCAAATCTCAGAATTGTCCAACATTAAAATTAAGTTCAACATCCAGAAAAGCCACCAGGCTAAAGGAAAGAGTCTAAAGGCCCAGAACAAGGCCAAACAAAGACAAACATAAACAGAGTATTGGTGCTACGCACCGACAACAAAACAGTCTAAAACGAAGAACACATGCAGCCTCTACGACTGATTGCCCGTGTCCACGTACTCCACAACGAACGCAGGCTCTGACTCAGCGTCAGAAAACACCACGTCCTCCGTAGCACTCTCAGGCTCGGGATCTAACATGTGTCACCCAAAAGAGTAAAGGGGCACATGTCAGCAAGTCTAAAAGACTTGGGCAAGGAAACTGAAAGAAGGTAACTAGCAACCTATCAGTTATAGTATGCATGACATGGCAGTTATGGTATGAGTGCACAAGTAAGACATGGTGAAACAATAAGGGCAAGAGAACAATTATCAGGGCATGTCAAGAGTAGCCAAGCTACTAACAATCTCAATCTTTTCACTAGTCACGTTTCAAGTTGTTTGTAGATGTTTACGCCTTACAGCTGAACTGTTTAACATTCACACTGAGTTGCCGCTTAACACTACCCCAGAACCCAGAGTTTACTACGCCTTACAACTGAAGTTGCTGATCGGGCAGACTCCCAGTTGAATGACCGCTTAACCCTTACCCCTCCCGCACGTAAACAAGCCAGGGTCCCTACACACGATGCTCAGTAAATGAGCCAGGGTTGCCCCGCACAAGAGCTTGTTTTCAGGTTCACAATTTTGTGTAGGGTTGTGCCCGCTAAAAGCAGCTGCCTAGCCTCAATCAATCACTAGGTGTAGCGGAGCTACGCAATCACGGAAACATTTAAAGAATGCAATGACATGACAATTAATTCGCGTACCTTTAATTGAAAATAAACATGACATGGTAGTTATGCAACATGATAAATGACGGATCTAGCTTCGTTGTCAAGCTAGATCCTGAAATTGCGCCTAGGCGAGTATCATTTCGTCGCCTAGTCTCTTTTACGCCTACAACAAGCAAATGGCCTAAGACATGGCCCAAAACCCTACGTGGCAAGTTTCACTTGCCTAGCACCAAGGATGACGATCGACGGCAAAACGTCTCACAAACGCTAATCTACGGGGAAAGTCGTTGTTAGGGAGAAACAATCATCAAAACAACATTCATTTATATTAGGGTTTAACAAAAATCACAAAACGGGTTATGAGAACATTAAAGGATCGATCACTACCGTAGGAAGCGGAAGAACGATACCGAGCAAGCACGGCAACGGAAGAACGATCCGGGAAACTAGGGCTCAGATCTGGAAATGGGGAGAAAATATGGAGAAATGAGATTTTGGGGAGTTTTGGGGGTTTTGGGGGTGACCTAGAGCATGGTGGCCGGCCTAAATGGAGAGGGAGAGGGGCTCTTGATGAAGGAGGAAGGCTAGGGGAAGATGGATGATGATTTGGGGAAGAAGGAGGCTCAGGAGAAATGAAAGAAGAAAGAAAAACGTTTGGGGGGTTTAAATAGGAAAAGTCGGCGGCTGGGCAAACCCTAGGTTTACGACAGCGATTAGTCGGTCAAAGAAGGGTGGTTGACCGACTAGTTTAACAACTAGTCGGTTGGCCGACCAACTATGACCGACTAAAATCAAGCATCGAAAAAGAGAATAAATCTGGGTAGTGAATTAGTTGGTCTGTGAAGGCCCGTCGACCGACTAGTTTGTAACCTAGTCGGTCGGTGAGTGTTCATAAACCGACTAACGATAAACAGTAACTCAGGTAAAATTTATCAAAGGAACTAGTCGGCCTGAGAGCAAGTTCTGACCGACTAGTTTCACATCTAGTCGGTCGGTGGTTGTTCTTAGACCGATAAAGAGTAAACAGTAACTCATGTACAATTGATTTAATGAACTAGTCGGTTTGAGTAGAGTTGCCGACCGACTAGATCTCAATCTAGTCGGTTGGTTCCCCTTCTTGAACCAACTAACGTGCACGAAAAGTGCCGAATTGAAGCGCGAAGCTTCGGGAAGATTTCTACGGCTTCTAGGATCAACCTATCTCTAAGATATGAACGATTTGAAGTTCGTCATGAGTGACTTACTCCAAGATCAATGATTTAAGGAAGAAGCTAGAAAATCACAAACGAAACGAACGAAAACGAAGCTACGGAGATGAAAACCACGCATAAGGAGAAAATCCACCAAAACATATATATATACTATAGATAATCTAAATACATGAAAACCAGTCGTTACATCCTCCCCAACTTAGAATAAAGTCCGTCCTCGGACTTCCTAACATATCTAGTCGCTCTAGTAACTACCCCAATCTTATCACATTCAATCAGGTATAGTCATTACAAGTGCTTATATTCGCACTAGGTAATCAAACATTAATACTACTAGCATGTATCATCCATGCACGTCATACTCTTATACCTATCATAGCCATTCATACTCATACATGTATCTCAATCATATATATATATATACATCCCCTATATAGCTACTACTTACCTAGCACAAACAATAGTTCAGCTACTCACTTATAGATAATATTAGTCTCATACATGCAATTACAACCATCGCTCTACGCATAGATAGCTACGTATGCATCAAGCAACCATGGGCATATTACTCCCTAATATTTCCTAGTTACATCCAAGGTCAACATATCACTACAAGTAACCACACCACTCAATATTCAATCATGTTATTATATCTAAGATACATTTACCGCTACTATAATTTCACAATTCTTAGTTACTCCTATACATGCAAATATTTCACTATAACTTCACATCGCATACGGCCCTATAATTATACCCACGACACGCTACACATATAATAGTCACCAAAACTTATAACTAAGCACATACTTACCCGTGCATGGTGCACACCCACACACGCTATTATTTCATTCCTATATACCAATCACACCACTGTATACTTAGCACATCCACACACCTAGTTAGCTAGCACACATACGTTCACACAGGCAAGTCCTTAGTAAATAACTATTCCACAAGACCAACACATATATAACTATATACTGGTATAGCGACCCACAATCATGTGCGTAACACGACCAGGCACAAACACTCCTACCCTCATACAAGTATCAAACATCGCTATATGCAATTACAGACATACATAGCAATACTCTTAGAGTATACCCACTCAATATTGAGTGAGACCCAAAACATATATCTATGCACGTAACACGGTATCTATACTTATACCGATACCACCCTCTAATACATTCACATCTACCAACATGACCACATACATACTAAAATATCAATCACTATATTTAGTCAGGTCACACTCACATAATTAAATCACTTTACATACCATAGAAATAGTACAGACCTCAGCACACGTGTAACCATGATACCCTTCCTAATACATGCATTCACCGTATTGTCACGCACATGTAACTCATATATTCACACCATATCCTACTACTTATAATTAGTATACCAATACATCTACACATACATAGTTACGGTATGCAATAGTCGTGTATATCTCATGGTATACACGCATACGACATCCCGTAAAAGCAAGCAATACCAATCAAAATTATAATCCCATTACCACATGTATATTACCTATAATTCATGCAGCAATCCACAACTACTTACGTCTAAGCACAATACATATCTACGTACGAGCACATACTCACACGTACAAGCACACAGGTCATATAATAGGCCTACTCGCTTAACTATACGTACACCTATTATTATTGCTCCCATCAACACATAGCTTTACCAACATATTATTTCAAGCATTATAAGCATTTTCGACTACATATGTCTCATTAAATAATCCAACGCTGATTCATATACTCAAACGTTCCTAGAGTGGATTAGCTACCCTCACACATATCTATAAATACTAACACACATACAGATTCATAACATCATGAATAACTCTGTGTAGGTATATATCACATAATAGGCAATCATTTTTATACCACAGGGGAGTACACTCATTCAAGCCCACATACACAACTTATGTACAAGCACCACGACAGCATCAGAAAGGTCCAAGGCCTACTTAACAAATTAGGGTTGACACAGACATAGACGGGCACTAAAGCCTAAGCAATAGAGGAAAACCTAGGTCGAAAGCGTGACGAGGGAAGGATCGATGAACACGAGTTCAGATAGGACGAATACAAGGAGACAGCTTGGTTAGGAACAACGACCCACTTGTGAATGTTGAGGTAGAGGAAAGGGAGGTGTAGCGATACTTTTATAGGGTACAGAAGTAAAATAGTGTAAGTAACATAAGCTAAAATACGGGAAAAATTGAAACTGCCGTACTTCAAAAGTTGGAGTCCTCATCTGTATAAAATATTTGGAGATCGATAAAACAAGTTGTTCGAACGAGTTTAAGTGCATAGTAATGTAAAACGGTTTATTGGCTTATCGAAAGCTATTTCAAAAAGTAAATCATGCATACGAACATTAAGGACGTAGTTTTAGAAAATATTATACGGCGGTGATTTAATAATGTTGGCAAAGTTTTTAAAATGAAATTAAATTAATTAAAGAATCTTAAACTCATGTTAAATACTTTCAAAGTCTTTAAGCCATGAAAAGCTTAAATAATCAATATTGAAACTACTTTTAGAGTAACCAGGATTTGCCAAAAAGAAATCGTTTTACACCAAGCTCTTAACATACGAGCTAACGAGCCTAGTACGGATATATAAAAATAATTGAAATTCAATTTAGTTTAGAAATTATTCTAAAAGCATATATGGTGAACGGAAAACTTAGTAGTAGGTTTATCAAAATTCGTAATAAGCTTTAAAACCAAATTATGGAAAGTCCAGATCAGAAAATGGTTACGAAATAGTAATTCCACAATAATCTGAAATAGGTGAAACGATGAGCACAACTTGGCTTGTTGGAAGCTGAAATCACATGTGATTCGAAAAGTATATTAAAGGAAACGCGATGAGTCATTTGTATGGCATAAAATAAGAAAGGGAAAATTATAAATCGAATCGGGCAAAATAAAGGTACGGTTCAGAATAAAATTTATATAAGAAGGGGCGAGGTGTTTTCATGGGTACGGAAGGTATAGGCTGGCAAAATACAATGGGTTAGTATTCCAAATTTCGACAAAAGTTTTGGGGTTTTTAAGTCAACGAAGGAGCATGAAGTATAAGTATATATATTAAAATTTCGAACAAATTTAAACTTAGGAAAAGGAAACCGAAAAGATACTTTCAGAAGATTCAAGATTTGCAACGGAGAGGTTCGAAAATATTATACGGCGGTAGTTTAATATAATATTTCGGCAAAAATTTCGAAATTCCAAGAATGAAATCCGATCAACTATAGTGTGAAAATTTAAGCCCATGCTAAATGCTTCCGAGTTTTAAAACTGAAGAGAAATTCCAAATAAATAATATTTAAAATACTTTTTAGAGGGAACCGGATTTGCCAAACAACTGATTTATACAAGATCTTTAAGTACGAGTACAATGAACCTAGGACTGATATATGAAAATAATTAAAGTTCTATTTATCTTGGAAGGTATTCTAAAGTAATCAAAATTGTAGTAAAGTTTTTAAAACCAAAATACGAGAAATATTGGTTAGCAAAAGATACGAGATTAAAAATTTCAACCAATAGACTTCAAAATCTACGAAAGGATTTTGACTAGATCGAATAGGGAGGAATTAAATATTTAAGAAGGGGGGGGGGGTAGTCATCAAGAATTGCTTCTACACGAAGCTCCGGGATATAATGCACATTGATGCACCAGAGTCAAGAGGACTCGTGCCAGAAATGTGCAAACCCAAATCACACCTAACAACCGGCCTAGCAATCAAACCCTATTCTAGCAAACATAACATATTCAAGCAACCAAACATATTCTAACAAACAAGACTGTCTAAGGGAAGAAGGCAACTAGACTGAGGGTTACCTGCAATAATCTCATCCACAGTCTCAGCCTCAACTACAGTCATCGGGGAAGCATGCCTCCTCAGCGGAAAAGCCTGCCAAAAAGCCTGCTTCTGTGGAACAAGGGCTGCCCCACGTCTAACAGCTACGGGTGCCATTCGTAGTTGAGCTCCGACTGGCGCTTTCCCCAGATGCCTAGCTCTCGGACAGTCCTTTAAGGTATGCGTTGCGGCGCCACAAATCAAGCACTGGCCCAGCTTCCGGTGCTTGCTGCTGCGGAACTCTATCCGACGCCTTCCGCAGTTGATTTGCATGCCGACAATCCTTCGTCGAATGAGTAGCACCACCACAAACCAAACACTGACCTAGAAAGCTTCTGCACTGCTCCTTGACGTGCACGGTCTTGCCGCAGAAATAGCAAGCCTTCAGAGTAGATCCACCACCAGCTCGGGTCTGACGTCTTCTAGTCATCTAGCGCCATAGAAACGGACCAAAATTAGACTCAAAGCTTAATGACTCGGATGTCGAACTTAGTTTATTGGACATTCTAATATTATTATCGTTATTCCGATAATCGCAGTTACAGAAGAGTGACCTGCATGGGCCACCAACAAAACCTGTCACGCCCCGCTTCTCTAAAATGGAGGCGAGACGTGAGAAGGTCCGCACAGACGTGGAGCTGTGAAGCCACACGCCTGATAAGCGTCAATAAATTAAATGCAGGTCCCTATAACCACGAACAGAACAAAGATAATAACACAAGAGAGACAGAAATAAAATCTCAAATCTCAGAATTGTCCAACATTAAAATTAAGTTCAACATCCAGAAAAGCCACCAGGCTAAAGGAAAGAGTCTAAAGGCCCAGAACAAGGCCAAACAAAGACAAACATAAACAGAGTATTGGTGCTACGCACCGACAACAAAACAGTCTAAAACGAAGAACACATGCAGCCTCTACGACTGATTGCCCGTGTCCACGTACTCCACAACGAACGCAGGCCCTGACTCAGCGTCAGAAAACACCACGTCCTCCGTAGCACTCTCAGGCTCGGGATCTAACATGTGTCACCCAAAAGAGTAAAGAGGCACATGTCAGCAAGTCTAAAAGACTTGGGCAAGGAAACTGAAAGAAGGTAACTAGCAACCTATCAGTTATAGTATGCATGACATGGCAGTTATGGTATGAGTGCACAAGTAAGACATGGTGAAACAATAAGTGCAAGAGAACAATTATCAGGGCATGTCAAGAGTAGCCAAGCTACTAACAATCTCAATCTTTTCACTAGTCACGTTTCAAGTTGTTTGTAGATGTTTACGCCTTACAGCTGAACTGTTTAACATTCACACTGAGTTGCCGCTTAACACTACCCCAGAACCCAGAGTTTACTACGCCTTACAACTGAAGTTGCTGATCGGGCAGACTCCCAGTTGAATGGCCGCTTAACCCTTACCCCTCCCACACGTAAACAAGCCAGGGTCCCTACACACGATGCTCAGTAAATGAGCCAGGGTTGCCCCGCACAAGAGCTTGTTTTCAGGTTCACAATTTGGCGTAGGGTTGTGCCCGCTAAAAGCAACTGCCTAGCCTCAATCAATTCACTAGGTGTAGCGGAGCTACGCAATCACGGAAACATTTAAAGAATGCAATGACATAACAATTAATTCGCGTACCGTTAATTGAAAATAAACATGACATGGTAGTTATGCAACATGATAAATGACGGATCTAGCTTCGTTGTCAAGCTAGATCCTGAAATTGCGCCTAGGCGAGTATCATTTCATCGCCTAGTCTCTTTTACACCTACAACAAGCAAATGGCCTAAGACATGGCCCAAAACCCTAAGTGGCAAGTTTCACTTGCCTAGCACCAAGGATGACGATCGACGGTAAAACGTCTCACAAACGCTAATCTACGGGGAAATTCGCTGTTATGGAGAAACAATAATCAAAACAACATTTATTTATATTAGGGTTTAACAAAAATCACAAAACGGGTTATGAGAACATTAAAGGATCGATCACTACCGTAGGAAGCGGAAGAACGATACCGAGCAAGCACGGCAACGGAAGAACGATCCGGGAAACTAGGGCTCAGATCTGGAAATGGGGAGAAAATATGGAGAAATGAGATTTTGGGGAGTTTTGGGGGTTTTGGGGGTGACCTAGAGCATGGTGGCCGGCCTAAATGGAGAGGGAGAGGGGCTCTTGATGAAGGAGGAAGGCTAGGGGAAGATGGATGATGATTTGGGGAAGAAGGAGGCTCAGGAGAAATGAAAGAAGAAAGAAAAACGTTTGGGGGGTTTAAATAGGAAAAGTCGGCGGCTGGGCAAACCCTAGGTTTACGACAGCGATTAGTCGGTCAAAGAAGGGTGGTTGACCGACTAGTTTAACAACTAGTCGGTCGGCCGACCAACTATGACCGACTAAAATCAAGCATCGAAAAAGAGAATAAATCTGGGTAGTGAATTAGTCAGTCTGTGAAGGCCCGTCGACCGACTAGTTTGCAACCTAGTCGGTCGGTGAGTGTTCATAAACCGACTAACGATAAACAGTAACTCAGGTAAAATTTATCAAAGGAACTAGTCGGCCTGAGAGCAAGTTCTGACCGACTAGTTTCACATCTAGTCGGTCGGTGGTTGTTCTTAGACCGACTACGAGTAAACAGTAACTCATGTACAATTGATTTAATGAACTAGTCGGTTTGAGTAGAGTTGCCGACCGACTAGATCTCAATCTAGTCGGTTGGTTCCCCTTCTTGAACCAACTAACGTGCACGAAAAGTGCCGAATTGAAGCGCGAAGCTTCGGGAAGATTTCTACGGCTTCTAGGATCAACCTATCTCTAAGATATGAGCGATTTGAAGTTCGTCATAAGTGACTTATTCCAAGGTCAACGATTTAAGGAAGAAGCTAGAAAATCACGACGAAACGAACGAAAACGAAGCTACGGAGATGAAAACCACGCATAAGGAGAAAATCCACCAAAAAATATATATATAATATAGATAATCCAAATACATGAAAACCAGTCGTTACAATAGGGGAAAATCTAAGAAAAAAGATTACTAAAATATCCCTTCTAATGTCTAGTTAACAGCTACTTAATTGGTCGACTAATAACCATAATAGTCGACTAATGGGCTTTCAGGGAAAGCATGGTTGTAAAGCATCGTTAGTCGATTAATTGGTGTATTAGTCGACTAATGAAGGTATTCGCCGACTAATTACCATATGTTAGTTGACTAAACTAAGCTCTGGAAACTAGTCTGAATTTCTGGAAAAATATGTATTCTCTATTAGTCGATTAAAAGTCATGTTAGTTGACTAATGACACACATGATTTTGATTACGAAGCTTGAAAACATTGGTCGACTAATTAAGTTATAAAAAAACTTGGAATTGAGGGGATTTGAAATGATTGATTTCATGATTCTTCTAAGCCTTAATCTTATGATTTTGTGTATGCTTGTTGCACAAATTTTAAATTTGATTTGGATGGATCTGCATGTTTGATCCATCCGAGTGGATCCTAGTCTCCACACACACACACACACACACACAAACACACACACACACACAAAGAGAGGAAACTTGATATGTGCTGTTAGCGTTAGAAATTTCATACGCTCAAACTAGAAAATATCCACTCTCCCAATTTTTTGAAGAATTGATGCACATATTCTAAAACCCAAAAACTCCAAGTATGGATGAACCCTAAGGGGATTTGACACTCTATCCACCCGTTACAAATAGTTATATTGTTATTAAACCATTGAATTCATAACAAGTGAATCGAGACTCAAATAGCTTTAGATTCACTTGATATTTGGTATGTTGATTATCCATGATGTGCAGAACATATTTGAAAAAAATTTAAAAAATAAAAATAAAAGGCATAAATGTGTGTCAGGAGGAAAAATTTCTCGTGCTGACAACACATATACATTATTCTGCGTGTATGTGGAGGAAACAGGAAATATGATGTCACATGAGAAATCCTCTCATGTATTGGTCAAAAAGTTTACTCTCCATGTGTTTTTAAAAGATGATCGGTACCATTCAAGTTGATCTTCATATTCTAAAACCTATAACCACCAAAGTTCTAGTGAACCCTAGGTTTTTTGTGCTTGATTTAGAAGGTGAAAAAAGTTGTATTGTTGCAAAACAAACTATCAATAATTCGATGCATATCTAAACAATATTCTAATCTCATGATTTTTTATTTATTTAGATTTAAGATCACATAGATTAACTTCAAGGGGGTTGATCATCAAAAAATAACGTGACAGTGGATTTTTACACCCAGACGAGAGACTCTATCATGTGACATTCTATTTTCCATTTTCTACACGCACATGGTGGTAACACATGGTTTTGCTTACATGCAACTGACATAACATCATCTGGTTAGATGGATAAAAAAGTATGGTATAATTCCTGCATATTTTATTCAATGATAGACCATCAAGTTAGTTACAACAAAAGAAAAGACTAATAATTACAATTTGATACCTACTATTCTCTACCGATATATAAGATTATAAGGGTTTATCTCAATATGTATTGACGATATGACCATCAGAGTCGATGCGCCCGGATGTCAAATGAGTAACAGACACTACTGCCAACTAAATTATCAAGATTATGGTCAAACATCCTATCTTGTGGGATATGACCAAGGACCTACCTCAATAAATGAGTCGAAGCAACCTTTGATTCATTTTTGTTACCTAGCAAGAGACGTGGTGGCAACACACACACATACATATATGTTTTATTTAATCGTGGAAATGCCGTGTAAGGTGCACCTATCAGAATCGGAACAAAACAGTTGCCAATCCACCCATCATTGCCGGCATAACCACATAGAACTCAGTCTGATTAGTAGGACTAGACCTTTGCCTATGACTTTGAAGGGGCTCAAGCCCGTTAATCCTAAAGGTTCTCGCTCCCATTTTGCTTTTGTCGTCGCCTTTCCCGTTCAAGGCCAAAACGTCGGGTTCTAGTGAACCCTGCAAATTGCAAGTGATGACGGGTTTCTTTTGTTAAACCCGAAGAATAAAACAAGACCCCTGGTGGATTCGCGTTGGAAGGTACATTGATTTTGATTAAACGCTATTCTCGCTCTCTCGCTCGCTCTCTCGCTCTCTCGATGCAGATTTCATTCTCAGACCCACGCGTCAAGGGACCCTTCGCTCGGTATTCCTCATCGCCTGGTATGTTCCCCTTTATTATCAAGATCATATCATTTTTTCGTCCATTTAAATCATTCAAATTTGGGTTTAAATTGGTGTTCTGATGTTGAGAAAGGCATGAATTTTTTTTCCTGCTCTTTTATATAATCGAGTCCATTACGCAGTTAGTGATCATAGTCTCTCGTTCACACAAACCAGTAGCAATCTGTGGGAATTGAGCCTCAAAGTTCTGTTTTTTTAATAGATTCAAATGCCTTTGAATATAGAGAGGGGCACCAATTAAGGTGGCGATGTTCTTCGTCCTCGAATTCTCTAGCGATGAGGTTCACAAGATCTTTGGCAGGTCAAATGTGGTCACTAACTGCGACATCCAAGCCAAATCGGCACAAGGTGGTTTTGATTTGATTTTAATGACATTTTGAAATTTATTTTTCCGTTATTCCATTCGTAGCTAAAAATGATGTCTTTATTTTATATATTTCTCAGGTTTTATCTGGTCAGAAACAAGAGATTTCAGTGTTAGAAGCCGGGTAGCTATAGCACTGACCTTTTAATTTCACATCAGAGCATTCTATTTTCAATGCACTCTGACGACAATTTTATTCATAGTTTGAACTTGATAACTGTCGAACTTACTAACCTGGTCTTTTTTGGGCACTCGAAGGTCTGTTGAAGAGATATATGATACTCTTGCTGAACGCCTTCTTCCCACGGTATCAATTTTGATGGAAGCCGACAATGTTAATTCGAAGTATGATTCTTTGCTCATTTTATATATGATTTGTTGGACTCTGAAATGTTGGAACGATTTAGGCATTGGTTGCATCATATCGATTGGTTCATTCTTTGGTTTCTTTCTTATTTATTTGTTATTTGTCTTTTGAAGTAAATGCCTGGGTTTTCAGGCAAATATCTGATAATTAAATTCTCATCATTTCATGCATTTATGCATATATTAATTGTTGTCTCATCAATTATGTTGATTTTGCAGTCTTTCGCTGTAATGCATCTTCTTTAATAATCAATCCAATTGTTAGCAGTGGTAATCTTTACACACGCAGACACAAAGGAAAAGGTGGAGTGTCCTGTTCCAATAAAGAGAGCATAAAATATGCGGGCCAACCATAATTAATTTAGGAAACCGACTGATGTATATGAGATAAGAAAGTAAGTGCTGTGCCAAAGAAAAATTCAAATAAAATAAAGCACAAATTTAGGGAGAACTTTCACTAATAATTTATTTCACCACACAAAACCAAATTTTCACAACACAGAACACTAACTAAATTCTTCAAATCATCGCAGTAAACACTCACAAATCCCCACATAACTCATTCTTTCAATTGAACCAAGGACCCCGTATTATACTAAACCAATGTTTCTTCACCATAACAAATTGCTACACATAATTCTGTAGACTCCTAATCAACATAGAACTCACACAGAACAAACACAATAAGGTAACATGCTTTATGCATGAGATTTTATAAAACCATTTGGTCTTTACTTTATGGTCACCCAACACCAAAGAAGGTAACTTGCTTTATGGTTCCCTAACTCGATCAAATCCATGAAGTGAACATTAAGTAGGTATCAACAGCTACTCAGTAAACCAATCAAACCATCATAAACAATCCATCATAAACAATCCAACGTAACTTTAATTTTGAACAAATTATTCGTTTTATTTTCTGCTCCTTTTTTATGCCTTTCTCGATCACGAACTCTGCACCATCACCATCCCATTTGGAAGATCTTTCACTAAAATGTTTACCACCCACAAAATTAAATTTTCAAAAGATACACAAAACTCTTAGACACACGCGCGCGCACACACACACACCAGCCCCAAAAAAACTACCACTATAAACTCTATTTCCCTCAATGCTTATTGACCCATTTGAACCCAACATCCCTTACTTAAACTAAACCAAAGACTCTTACACCAAAGAAAACAGTATTCATAATTATAATCAAATTTAGACTCCTAACCAATGTTGAACGCACATAGAAGAAAAATACTGGAAGGGAAACCCAAATTCAATTATGAGCCAAATTAGATATTGAGTCAAACATCATTAAGCAGTCCTTTTTAGCAGGGTTTGAGGTATCGGCCGATGCCATTAGGTATGTGCCGTATCGTATCGGTATCGACAGTTGACGATACCGAAACCAAGGGTTAGTTTCAGTATCGGCCGATACTGAATGGTATCGGTCAGTTTCGGTCGATACCGGTCGAAACTGTGAGATACCGGCCGAAACTGACCGATATCGTTCAGTACCGGTCGAAGACGGATGAAGAAGAATGTATAATTAAATAAAAATTCTCTAAAAAACCCAAAAAATTACGTGAATCAATAGGTTGCATAGAAAGCTCGGTTAAAAGAGAGGGAAAATCCTAGGGGTTCGGCTGGAAAAAGATGAAGAATTAGACGAAAAAGAGGCAGAATAAAGAAAAATTGCTGAAAAAGAAGAAAAATTGAAGTAAATGCCTGGGGTTTCAGGAAAATATCCGATACTTAAATTCCATCATTTCATGCATTTATGCATATATTAATTGTTGTCTCATCGATTAGGTTGATTTTGCAGTCTTACGCTGTAATGCATCTTCTTTAATAATCAATCCAATTGTTAGCATTGGTAATCTTTACACACGCAGACACAAAGGAAAAGGTGGAGTGTCCTGTTCCAATAAAGAGAGCATAAAATATGCGGGCCAACCATAATTAATTTAGGAAACCGACTGATGTATATGAGACAAGAAAGTAAGTGTTGCGTTAAAGAAAAATTCAAATAAAATAAAGCACAAATTTTGGGAGAACTTTCACTAATAATTTATTTCACCACACAAAACCAAATTTTCACAACACACAGAACGCTAACTAACTTCTTCAAATCATTGCAGTAAACACTCACAAATGCCCACATAACTCATTCCTTCAATTGAACCAAGGACACCGTATTATACTAAACCCAAGGTTGTAAAAAACGCTAGGCGCTAGGCGTTCGGATTGCTAGCGCCTAGCGCCCAGAGCATTAATCGAGGATTAATCGGGGACTAATCGGCCCAGGCGGATTTGCATTTTTTAATTATTTTATTTATTTTTATATAATATATTTATGTTTATATATAAATATATATATATTATTTAAATACATCAAATATTTAATACATACTAAATCAAGTTTACCTACTTTAGAGTATTTGTGTGCAATAAAATAAAATTTAAAAGATACTCTTGTGCAATTAAGCCATTTACCAAAACCGCCCAGGAACCGCTCAGAGCGCCCAGACACCGCCCAGAACGCTTAGGCGACCGATTAATCCCAAAAACGCCCAGCTTGACCGCCCAGGCCATACTCGGGGCGTTTACTGGCCGCCTAGCGCCTAGGCGCCGCCTAGGCGGCCGCCCAGGCCGATTTTTAGAACACTGACTAAACCAATGTTTCTTTACCATAACAAATTGGCACACATAATTCTGTAGACTCCTAATCAACATAGAACTCACACAGAACAAACACAATATGGTAACATGCTTTATACATGAGCTTTTATAAAACCATTTGGTTACTTTATGGTCACCCAACACCAAAGAAGGTAACTTGCTTTATGGTTCCTTAACTCGATCAAATCCATGAAGTGCACATTAAGTAGGTATCAACAGCTACTCAGTAAACCAATCAAACCATCATAAACAATCCAACGTAACTTTAATTTTGTTTTCCTTATGGTCGCAACAAATTATTCGTTTTATTTTCTTCTCCTTTTTATCACGAACTCTGCACCATCACCATCCCATTTGGAAGATCTTTCACTAAAGTGTTTACCACCCACAAAATTAACTTTTCAAAATATATACAAAACTCTTAGACACACACCCCCCAAAAAAAACTACCACTATAAACTCTAGTTCCCTCAATGCTTATTGACCCATTTGAACCCAACATCCCTTACTTAAACTAAACCAAAGACTCTTACACCAAAGAAAACCAATATTCATAATTATAATCAAATTTAGACTCCTAATCAACGTAGAACTCAAATAGAAGAAAAATACTGGAAGGGAAACCCAACTTCAATTATGAGCCAAATTAGATATTGAATCAAACCACATCATTAAGCATTCCTTTTTAGCAGGGTTTGAGGTATCGGCCGATACCATTAGGTATCGGCCGTATCGTATCGGTATCGGCAGTTGACGATATTGAAACCAAAAGTTAGTTTCAGTATCGCCCGATACTGAATGGTATCGGTCAGTTTCGGCTGATACCGGCCGAAAGTGACAAATATCGACCGAAACTGACCGATACCGTTCAGTACCGATCGAAGACGGAGGAAGAAGATTGTATACTTAAATAAAAATTCTCTAAAAAATCCAAAAAATTATGTGAATCAATATGTTGATAGAAAGCTCGGTTAAAAAGAGGAGAAAGCCCTAGGGTTTCGGCTTGAAAATGATGAAGAATTAGACGAAGAAGAGGCAGAACCAAGAAAAAATTGCTGAAAAAGAAGAAAAAGGACAAAAGGAAGATGATGAAAAAATTGAATCCACCTCATCACGTCGTCGCCTCGTCGAACCTGCCTCGACCATCTAGCGTGAGAGTGAGAGGGAGCAAAGAGTGAGATAGAAAGAGGTCCAAGTCACCTTTCAGGAGATGATGCGTTCTTTAAAAAAGCAAACTTGTAAATAAGTGGTATGTGCTTAAAGTAAAACAGTCGGTGCACATATCACGCAGATATTTTGTGGCAACCCTGTAAATAAGTGGTATGTGTGCAAAGCAAAATGGTGGGGCGCAAAGCAACGCCCAACGATTTTTTAGCTAACTTGTAAATAAGTGGTACGTCCGCAAGGTAAAACGGCGGGTGCACAATGTTAGTTCTTGGGTTCAAGACTAGCGTTGTTTTGATGATGATCAATACATTTGTTAGTGTGCTAATCAATCTTATGTTTTAGTCTCAGTTTATCTTAATGATTATACGTTGATGAGACAAAGCATAATGCTTAGAGGATGATGGAATGGATATATCATCCAAGCGTGATGGTGTGCTCAAGTTTAGATGAAGTCATGAAGATCATCTAATGAAGCCAAAGCTTGGAGCATGATGATGGATGGACATTGAGAGGAGCAATACCAAAGCTTGGAGCTTGATGAAGGGAAGCTCATTAAGGAGTGCCAAAGCTTGGAGATGATTGGGAGCATCAAGTTATCATAAGCTTGAAGACTTAGACTCTAGGAGCTGCAATATGTAATCCATGTAATTTCTATTACTTGCATTTCTCCTTTTGACTTTAGGATTATTATAATGTCTTGATAGATGGTCATACTTTCATGCAAATGCATTTAACCATCTTAATGAGCCTTAGAATTATCATTGATATCATCCCATTAGGTTCATCATGCCTTAAACTCTTATTGGAGTTTTTGGCTCTCCCAAAGTCGATTGATGGAGGCACGCCAGTCGACTGGATGACATCCAGGCGCTTAGTCAGCCTTCTACAGCCGACTGTTATGTACAGCTTAAGTCAACATTTTTATTGACTCTTCTTAAGCTTTTCGGCTCAGTCGACTGATGTTCAATTTACAGTCGCCTATGTTTCTACAGTCGCCTGAGAATTGATCTACAGTCGTCTGTGCACAACTTGCATTTTCTGGGCTTCATCCCAATTTGCAAGTCTGTCGACTGATGAAGTATTCACAGTCACCTGTATATTTACAGTCGCCTGTGAAATGGTCATCTATCGTGTGAAAGGCGTAAGTGCGAAAGTTGCATTTTCTCAACTCCTTTCCATCCCAAGTGACAGTCGCATGTTGAATGACATTCAGTCGCCTGTCTATTACAGTCGCCTGTGAATTGTTTTACAGTCGTTTGTGCGCAACTTGCATTTTCTGGGCTTCATCCCAATATGCAAGTCAGTCGACCGATGAAGCATTTATAGTCGCCTGTTTATTTACAGTCGCTTGTGTAGTCTTCTATAGTCGACTGTCCTGTCTCAGATTATAGCCGTTGGGAATTTTTTCGCCGTTGGCCAGTCGACTGTCAGTTGTTCATCAGTCGAATGTCTGTGCCGTAAACTGCCAAAATCTAGCCGTTGTAGATTTCTTCTTTTTGGTTTTTGGCAGGTTTTATGGGGTCTTCTTGGCTTACTATATATAGGAGATGACTTAGTTCATTTAGAACTCTTGGTTAAGATTGAATATCTTTGAGAATAAATAGCCACTCTTAATCTCTCCCATTTTATTCTCATGAGCACATTCCTCTTCATGCATTGAAGCTAGCTTATAGGAAAATTCTCGAAGGGATCTAATTCTCATTCCTTTCTTGGAGATCATATTTCTTCTCTTCATTTCATACACTCAAGTGAGAAGTGTTAGGATTCATTCCTAGAAGAGAGAAAGATCATCAAGTGCAATCAAAGCTTCATCTCAGCACTTGAGTTTCACTTGCATGCCTTCTTCATCACATTGATAAGATCATATCAAGGCATATGTAAGTGTTGTTTCGTTTCATTTTATGTTCAAAGCCCTAATTCTCTTTATGAGAATTAGTTACTCTCTTTGTGGGAGTTACTCTCTTTGTGAGAGTTTGGTTCTTTCTGTGTGAGAGAACAAATCCTCTGTGTGAGGTCTCTCTGTGTGAGAGTAAGAATTTCTCTGTGTGAGAATCCAAATCCTATGTGTGAGGTATCTCTGTGTGAGATTGTATTCACTTCTCTTGTGGAAATCATAGTGAATATTGGTGTGGCTGGACGTACCCCAGTTTTGGAGAACTATGATAAAATCCTTGTGTTTGCGATTGTTGTTGAGCACTCTGTTTAATTTCCGCTGCTTATTGAGCTTTAATTTTAGTAACTTTTAATTACGCACTTTGCTTGCCATTACACTATTCACCCCCCTCTAGTGTGTGTAGTCCTGCGGGTTCCCTTACATGCAATGCAAGCTTTATGGTCTATTCATTTATCTAATATTTAGTATTTAAGTACCAAACTTTAGGTTTTTAGTATTTGATATGATTACGACCTCAAATTTAGTTTATTTATTTAGTATTTTGTATTTGATAGTATATGATTAATATTTTAGTTTGTTAAGTATTTAATAATATTTGATATGTTTAGATTTAAGAACCTCCGAAACCATCACTGTGTGTATATAGTATATACATATTTAAAGTATCTCCGAAACCGAAACCGATACCCGAAACGAAACTGCCGAACCTAGTGATACAGATGAAACCGGAACTTGCTTCCGAAACCGTCGAAACGGGCGAAACCGAAACCGAAACCTAAATTTTGGGAAGAACGATACCCAGACCGAAACCGAGACTTAAAACCTTGCTTTTTTAGGCTCAAGTTTTGTGGTTATACTTTGAAATATTAATAAAACAATACAATTATTCATTTCTTTATTTATTCTGTTGTCTGCATATACAATTAAGAACTTTGACTTCTCTGGGAATTGATCCGAGATCCTTAATACAAATGAATTATGCAATCGAAGAGTTAACACTAAGATGTAAATCCATGATGCTAATGTTGTTTATATGTTTACATACAATTACATTTGCAAATGCCAAGTTCTTCACCATTCTTTCGATAGGACGAAGCAACTTATTTTAGATTAGATGCAACTTTTCTAGGAGCCTGTTCTAGAATTCAAAACCTTGATGCATGTCCCTTCCTCTGCGTCTTTATATTCTACACTCACGCCAACCAACCTATGAGGTTTGGTTTTCTTCTGTTATCTTATTTTGTTGTATTATTTAACTAATTCTGCATTTTATGGTAGGCAGTTGAATATGTCACCTGAAGTCAATGTCATAGTAAGAATATTTGTGAGCCATTGAGCCTTAGCTTATTGTTAAGTATTGATTCCCCGGATTTGGTTTTGATGATGAACAAACATAAATATCGTGAACTACTCTTTGTGAGCGCAGTTATGTAGATCATCGCCAAAATTCTATGTACATCAAAAGCGACGTCTCAAGACTTCTCAAAGCGCGTGATCGTGTGCCTGAAGCTTCGTTGAAGCTCTAGGAGCATTATTGAAGTCAAGAGATTCGGATTGAAGCTTTGAAGATTTCTATGGGCTTCTACGATAATACTGTTTCTCTTTGGATTTCTATGGGCATTATTGAAGTCAAGCACACGATCTTCAACGTCATAGTCTTCGAAGCTTTTGACTCATCCATTCCTTTCTTCTCTTTGGATTGAATCTCTATTCATTTGTTGATGCCATTGGCTTGATGATTGAAGTAGCCGTTGAATTCTTCAAGCAAATGCTTCACTTTTGTTGATCTACCAAGTCCTCCACTTGAATCAACACGTGTAGTCACTTTTGATCTTCTTGAATCTAATTGGTGACTTTTCAGCTAACTGCAATCACAAGAGTTAGTCACAATGATTTGTGTTTGATCATCATCAAAATCAAGGTGGAGAGTCCAATACTCAACACTTATATGATAATTAAACCAAAAAACTTGATGTTCGAAGCAAACTTATGGCCGTGCTCAACTTCCTATCAAATATTCTTTTTGTTGTTCAAGGATCTGTAAGGTGACAACAAAGGCTGATGTTGCTATGGGCACTTTCACATTGGACCATAATTTTCTCTCTCTTTTTCATTAGTTTTTGTATTTCTCTATGTTTGTTCCAAAGCAAGCAAGCAAGCAAGCACACAATTGATATAAACGGTACTAGATTACCACAATAATTATCTTTTTCTTGTCAGGAGCTAATTATTTTTGGCTAATTATTCTTGACCATTTGCAGATACATCATTGGTTTGGCTGGTCCTCCAGGTGCAGGTAAGACCACTGTAGCATCTGAAGTAGTCTGCCGCCTGAACAAACTTTGGTCCCAAAAAGCTTCAACACATTCTGATGCTGTTGCCATTATGCTTCCAATGGATGGCTTCCATCTTTATCGTTCCCAGCTTGATGTTATGGAGGTCAGTGTTACATTATTGTTGACTAGCGTCTTCCGCTTGCCTCCTTTCTTTGTGAGCAATCAAACCCCGGATCTCTTGGGTTTTTGCAAACCTTCTGGATTCCTTACAATGGGGTTACAGTGGCACCCATGGTTGTAAATCAATTACTATTACTGTCCTTTTGTTATTTTACATGTAAGCAAGTGTATCTTCTGCCATCAGACTGAATATTTTATTTTCTAATTGCTAGAACCCAGAAGAAGCCCATGCAAGAAGAGGAGGTGAGGGTTTGTGTAGTCCATTGGGATTTAAGGACCTTCTTATGAGAAGATGTACTAATTCTGCTACTCATACATTCAGCACCTTGGACATTTAATCCAGAGCTGCTCTTAAAATGTCTTCGTGCTGTCCGAAGTCAGGTGATTTTATGCCAATGTGCGATATTTTCCCCTAGTATTGTCTTTTAGGTGATGTTTTCTGTTCATGAAATTATTTAAGTCCCCCTGCAGTTATGGTGTACCTTAGGGAAGTAACACTTGAGTACCATTTATGGGATTAACATTTAGAGGTAGTGCTCAAAATTGGATTATCCAAGGAGGGGTATCTTTATGCTTTAGTAATCTAGAATTGATGACTGGTTTCAGGGTTCAGTGTATGCTCCATCATTTGATCATGGTGTTGGTGATCCCGTAGAAAGTGATATATTTGTTGGTCTCAAGTAAGTAACTTGAACTGTTTTGTATTATCCTTCCACGTCTGGCTGGAAATTTCTTTCATTGTTGAATAATGAATTGACGTTCGATGATATTTTGTAATGATTACAGTGAGCATTGGATCATGCATTGCTTACTTTGTCTTATCATCCTATTATGTTTTGTCAATCTATGATATTTTCATAAATCCAGTTCTATGATTCCTGAATCACTATTAGCTTCTATGGGATCGTTATTAGGTAGGAGATGTATTTTCATGCTACATGTATTTCTCAAATTCTTAAGGATGCTTGGGGACGTGGCCCTCACTTATGCTCAATTTAAACTTCCCTGCATATGACCTGATTCTCAAGGGCACATATACAGGGGCGTAACTACGGTTTGTTTGCCCTGGGCAAGAACAAATAAAACATATTTATATAGTTTAGCAACTTTACTCTTGCTTGGTTAAAGCATGATGGTTGTAACTAGAGGATCCCAGGATCAAAACATGTTTGGGTCATATCACAATAATTTAAATTTATTAAATTTTTCTGTAGTCATAAAAATCTAAAGAGAGGTGCTATGCAAACATACCTAATTGCTCAGTACCATTAATTAAAATTTTCTTTGGTCATAAAACTTCTGAAGGGAGTTGCTATGCAAACAGACCTAATTGCTGAGTGCACATACCATTTAATTTCTCAATTAAAGGAGTTCTTATGCAATTCCAAAGCATCTAAATTGTTTAGGGTTTTTTGTTTTATGCCTTTTTTTCAAATTTTCCCCGATAGTGCAGGATGGGTTTTGATATTGTATTTTGTTTTGAATTTGATAATATTTTTAGGGTTTTCACCTGCCAGTTATATATCCAATTGACGCCATGTCGGATATGCTTCAATCTATGATTATTTTGATTTACTTGAATTGGGGGGTTTCCCATTTCGGGTGTTTTTTGGGCTAAATCATTGATTTTTCAAGAACTAACTTTCTTGATTCATTCGATCCCGTATTTAGCTCTAATTACTTTAAGATTTTTGTTTGGCTTCGTTACCATTCAGTGCAAATTTATTATTTAAATTTTAAGCAACAAAACTTTGTTTTGCATTGAATTTGGTATTTATTTTAATATAAAATTAATGTTTTTCAATATTTTCTTTGATTTTTAGTAGAGATTTCATGTCTTTGTTTATATTTTGATCCTAGTAGAACATTTATTAGGAATGACTTTTTCATCTTAATTTTTAAACATTACCATTGGTTAATATTATCATTTTTACTTTTGCCTCACGAGTATGCTAGTTCTTTTCCTGGAAAAATAATTTCCAAAGCAACATCCAAATAAATATTATTATTATTTAATTAGTTACATAATTACATAAAAACATATTCTTAGATGTGATAAACTTTCATTATTATTGAAATTGTAACATTGTGATCTATGTTTGGCATAAAGCCCATGGTAGAGAGTCGATTGCATTTTTAAATATTATTCTTTGTGTAATCTTTATTTTCGCCCAGGGCAAAAAATAATCCTGGTTACGCCACTGCATATATACATGCAAATATGTGCTTTTATATGAGGTAATTTGGTGGGGTGTCCTTCAACTCGCTGGATGAGTGTCACTGACGTGGTAACATTTGGGACACAAATTTGTTTAAGCCTGTCTTTAGTTCATGCATGACATTTAGTTTGCATCTTGGATGTATCTACATCAAAGAGACTCCAAACGGGGGGCTGTAGCGACATGCCTGTGTTCTTCATATACATACACAAGTATGTTTTTAAATGCGAGTGTTCATGTTCACAGGCCACGTTGACATGTACATTGCAAGCACTTTTAGAGGAGCTGCTGTAGGAACTTCCTGCATGGAGGGTTTTTAGACTGCTGAACATATTTTGTACAACTCCACCCACCACCACCACCACAAAGCACACTCACATGCACTCCCGTGCACACTCACAGAACAGCCCACCCACATAGTGACATATAAACATTTGTGGGTGGGTGGGTGCACGAGTGTGCGAGCGAGTGTATTTGTGTGTGTTTGCACACGTGCGGGTGCCTGTTAAAATTTGTATACTTGGCTTACCATGGCACTCCAGAACTGGAAAGTGAAAGTTCGTTTGATCCAGAGGCCCGTTAATCATCCTGGTTTTGATGTGACCTGTTAATCATCTCTGTTTTGATGCTGTTTAACTTTTAAATAAGATCATTGCTTTCATGCAATTTTTATAGAATTCTCTAGTGAATACATACAGACAATTTTCTTTTTCTATGATGAAATGCGTCACACAGCCATTTCTCCTATTAGGGAAAATCCTCTAAACATGTTGGAGCCTCGAGCCTGTGTTTGCTCCTATTTCAAGCAAATGCCTCTGCCAGAAGTGCATGTTTTCTTCTTAATTGTTGAAGGATTTTTACTAACCATTTAAGGCATTGAATTAGTACAAGTGAGCAATGGTGATGGGGATCCGGCATCCGACAAAGGATTAACAAGGGTTTTATTATATTTTAGTGTTTGAATTGTTAGCTTTTAAGTTAGTAGATAGCTACAATGCTTAGCTAATTTTTATCTGAATTTCGAGGGATTTTTAATATTGTATGGAGTCCTTTTTTACTCTAGGATGTTTTTTGTAATTTTTATAAATTCTGCACTGTGTATGGGGTTTTCGGCTAGTAGGGGGTGTTTGTTTTGATATCAAAAGACCGTTTCTATGAAGATGCTTCCTTTGCCGTATTATAACTTGTGATTGGTTGATCCGACTAGTTGTGAATTGTCAACTATCTTGTGGATCGAGGATCTACCAGTAGAATAAATGGGTTATCTATTGGATTTTATTGTTTGAATTGTTATTTTTTGATTTTGAGTTAACGGTTGTTTGTAATGCTTAGTCATTTTTATTTGAATACATACATACATACATATATATATTCAATATTTTTGGTCCATTTAGAATTCCTTTTAACTCAAGGATATTTTTGTAAATTTATAAATCTGGTCATATATGTGTGTGACTGATTCAAGTTTCCGGCTAATAAGTGGTGGTTAATTGCATATGAAAATGTCATTTTATATGAGGTTAGATTCTTCCTTTGGCTTTACAACTTGTGATGGGTTCCATCCAATGTGAAATCTGTTGAGGATTGACTTCTCCTTACTTGGTTTTGATGATGAGCAAACATAAATATTTGTGACTAATTCCCTCCATGTAGTTAAGTCTTTTGCCAAATCTATAAATATGAAGATCAATTGCAATGAATGACAATCAAGCTCAGATCAATCAATGCTCAAAGAGATGATTAAGTGATCAAGACAAAAAGAGAAGTCTCAAAGATTTCGAGTTCAATCAAGAGAAATAAAATAAGCTGAAACTCATTGTAAATCTTCTTATTCTTTTATTTATTTCTCGTAGATTGTAGCCTTGAAGTAAAATTAACTTGGAGCACACACACATCACTCACTTTATCCTAGGAAACTCTTAGAATCATTTTCCTAGGACTCTAGACCATAAAACCCTTTATGTGCAATTTGGGTGTTTGACAGGCGACTGCCGAACAATCGCCAGGCGACTGTCTCGATACATGCGCCTTTGTTTTGTTCAACAGTTGCCTGTAATGCACACATTTTTGCTAGGGTTTTTGGGTTTCATTCTTCACTTCTAACAGGTGACTGCTGTACAAAGTACATGCGCCTGTCTTACGTTCATGCGCCTATGCATTGTTAATCAGTCGCATGTATCCTCTTGCCCAAACATCCCATTTTAGCATGTTTCGCTCTTGTGCTTTCAGGCGCTGTACGTTGGTTTTACAGGCGTCTGCCTATGACACAGACGCCTGTTCATTCCACTACAGGCGCCTGTCCATCCTTGACCAAATATCCCATTTTGTCAAGTTACACACTTGTGTTCTTTCAGGCGCTGCACTTTGGTTTTACAGGCGCCTGCCCATGGCACAAATGCCTATCCATTCCACTACAGTGGCCTGTCCATCCTTGTCCAAATTTCTCATTTTGACAAGTTACATACTTTTATTTTCAGCCGCTGTATGTTGGTTTTACAGGCGCCTGCCCACGACACATGCGTCTGTGTATACCACATCAGTCGCCTGTCCTAGCTTACACAAATCCTTGATTTTGTGCACTTTCGCACTTCTGCCTTTAAGATGGCTGCCTTTGGTTTCACAGGCACCTACATGTTTTACATGCGCCTGTTTAACCTTAAGCAGTCGCCTGTTCCACTTGATAAGTTACCGTTTTAAATCTCACCTACCCTCTGACACTGTTCAGTAGGCGCCTGATTGGGCTTCTACATGTGCCTGTCATGTCTGGATTTTTTATCCGTTGGCCTTTTTAATATGGGTTTGAAAGGGTCTTTGGGTAATCTTGTGGGGGTTGTGTGAGCCTATTTATATGAGTTTTACTGTTCCATTGGACTCCACAAGAGACTCTATGATTTAACCTAATCTCAAGCTCTCTTGGTCTCAAGCTTTCTAGTTCAAATCTCTCTTGCTCACCGATCTAGAATCCAATCCTATTCTTCTAGCCATTGGTAGTGACAAGCTGAGGTGCTCTTCTCTTCATTGAAAAGACCCACAACACACTCTCCACTCTTGCATCTTCAAGTTCTCTACTTCAAGGCATAGGTTGTAAGTGTGTATTTACATTTGAGTATTTCATAACTATTTCTTTATATTGTATTGCTCTCGGTTTGTGAGAGTAGTTTTGCTTGATACCGGGTTGTGAGAATCAAGGACATTAATCTTGTGTATTGATTTCACTTGTAGGGGTTTCTACAAGTTTGTTTAGTGGAAACTCAAGATAGGGTTTTAGCTTGAGTATCTGGGTGGAATCCCGGGTAGTAGGGACGTAGGATTACCGGGAACAAGTCGGCTTTGACTTGGGTAATCCGAACACTTGAACATATTGTGTTTGTTTTGCTCTAATTGTTGTTACTAAGAATTTCCGCATTGTTGTTTGGTTAGGATTTTAATTAGGCGTAATTCCTCTTTAATTTTATAAACACTATTCAACCACCCTTCTAGTGTTTTTCTCATAGCTCAGGGTCCTTATAATTGGTATTAGAACGAGATTAAGCTATGTCATCCACCACTACCAACAACAACAATGTTATACCACATTCCTCTTACAACCATCATGATCGAGATGGTGCTTCATCGGGTTTTGAAGGCCAATCTACGGTTAGACCTCCGCACTTCAATGACACAAACTTCGGATATTGGAAGTGGCTGATGGAGACATTTCTTAGGAGTGCTTCTCTATGGAGAACCATGTACAAAGAATACATAGAGCCAACGGAAGAGGATTATGACCAATGGACACCCTCCGAGATGTCCGCGAAGGTGAATAATGCCAAGGCAATGAATGCTCTTCATTGTGCTTTGGAGCCCGATGAGTTCAATAAGATATGCACATGTAAGAGTGCATATCAAATTTGGAATCATCTCGTCGTTACTCATGAAGGGACCAATGTAAAACGTTCAAAGTTACATGTTGCCGTGCAAAATTTCGAAATGTTTCAAATGCAGGAAAATGAGAAAATTGCTACGATGTATGCTCGCTTCATCGACATCACCAATGAGCTTGAAGCTTTTGAAAAGACGTACACTCAATAAGAAAAGGAGAGGAAGATCATCATAGCAAGACCTCAAAATGGGAAAGAAGAACCACGACGATTGAAGAAGTCAATGATGTGCAAAACTACATCGTGGTGAACCTCATCGGTATACTCATGTCTTATGAAGTGAGAAGGGACAATCACATGAAAACAAAGGGGATGATGAAACCAGCGGAGGCAAAGAAGAAAGCAATATCATTCAAAGCCACTTCTTCATTCTCCAAAGGCGATGAGTCCAGTGATGAGATGGACTTGGAATCTATGGCACTCATGGAGAGGAAGTTCCAACACATCTTTCGGGAAGGTAAATTTTCATCTAAGTCTAAATTTGATTCCACTAAAACTTCTTTTTGCTATAAGTGTAATAAGCCGGTACACATCAAGAAGGATTGCCCAATGCTAAAGAATAAGGGGAAGTGGAGAGCACCGAAGTACCACAAGTTGGACAAATTCAAAAAGAATAAGAAGAAAGGACTTGTAGGCACTTTCGATGACTCTAATGAAGATTCAAGCGAAGATTCGAATGATGCCAAGAATGAGGAAGCGCACATTTGTTTCGTGGCACACGAGGATACATCTTCCGATGAGAGCTCAAGTGAAAGTGAAAGTGGAGAACCAGAGGTAACCATGGATGAACTAAGATTTGCAAATGAACAATTATTTTCCAAGTACCAAAGACTAATGCTTAAATATACTAAGTCTAAGGAAATAATTGCTTGTAAGCCATCCATGTTTCCCGTCACCAACAATGACACCATCGTTGAATCACTCACCCTTGAAAAGCTAATTTGGATTCACAAAATAGCTTGTTGAGAAATGAGGTGAATTCCCTCAAGTTTCAACTTGATCGCGTGTCCATTGTGGATTGCAATGATCTTGAGATTGAAAATCTTCAATCTCAAAACATGAGTTTGGTTATTGAGAATGAAACTCTCAAAATCCAAGTACACGAGTTTCTCACATGTGCATCCAACTTGAATGCTACTATTCTTCAATTACGAAGAAATATGAGCTCATGTCTTCCAATGTTGAAAGATTCAACAAAGGGAAAGGAAAATTGGATGATTTGCTTTCAACTCAACTATCGTCCAACCATCGTGTTGGACTTGGTTATTCAAAGCAAATGCATCCAAAGCACGCACCACCTATAGTGATATCAATGTATACTTTGTAAGGCCAACCTCAAGTGCATCCACAAGTGATGATCACAACATCTTGGGTAGCAAAACTACCAAGAAAGTCATCACTTCTTACACTCCCTCCGTTGCAAAGAAACCCACCAAGAGTGGAACTCCAAGAAAGGGACATGCCTTCATGTACACCTACACACATCCACGTAGGAACACTCCTACCTCACATGTGGACACTTATGATGAATTCTATGCACAACACCCACAGACATGTGCAAACCAACACATGAGATATGCTCATGCATGTACTCCTCCACTTATGAATGCTCATCCTTATGCACCTCATCATATTTATGCTCCTTATGCTTCATATGACCACTTTATGTATCATGCTTATCCTCCGCCATTCACTTATGTTAGATCACATGCTTATAAGTCCCACGTACCACGTAGAAATCAATCTCTTATGCATGTAACTAAGAAAAAGACTCCCAAAACTTACACTATTTGGGGTCCTAAGGACACTAGCATACATGATGGAAATTCATATGTGCAATCCTATTTTAGAGATGTGATTTATTGTGAGAATTATGTTGGGAAGACAAAGTCCACTTGGACTTTGTTTCCAAAGGGCTAATACCATTAGACCCAACAAGCTTGGGTACCATGAGCTTAAGGTAAAATGTGTCGGTACCCAAGAAAAGGAAAAAGAGTAACAAACACAAAATGAGCTCTAAGAAGAAATGATGGATACTAGATAGTGGTTGCTCCAAACATATGACATGAGATCCCTCTTTGCTTTTCGAAGTAATCCGTATTAAGAACGGTGCAACAATGATTTTTGGAGGCGATGAAAATAGAACCATCACTGGAGTTGGTAAATTCTGTAATCCATCTAAACCTCTAATAGAAAATGTTTATCTTGTAGATGGTTTAAAACATAACCTCATTTACATAAGCCAACTTTGTGACAAAGGCTACAAAGCTAACTTTGGATAGGGTATGTGTAGCATTATAGATAATAAATCTAGTGTTTTGTTTTCCGGCACGCTCCATGAAGATATATATATATATCTTAAGTATGCCATAACCACTAGATCATTGCTTAGTTGCACACACTAATGAACAACTTTTATGGCATTGTCGTTTTGGACATGCTCATTTTAAACATCTATAATTTATCTAAGCATGATTTAGTTAAAGGATTTCCAAAGATTTCTTTTAATAAGAAAAGTTTTTGTGACTCTTGTCAATGTGGCAAACTCTGTAAATCGACATTTAAACTTAAAGATTGCATTTCATTTAAGAGGCCCTTAGAACTTCTTCATTTAGATTTATTTGGGTATACTAAAGTTGCATCTTTATGTAATGCCCATTATGGATTAGTCATTGTTGATGACTTTTCTAGATTTACATGAGTATATTTTCTAACATCTAAACATGAAGCTTTTGAAGAATTTACCAAGTTTGCTAAGAAAATTCAAAATCTCTTAGGAACCGCCATTATCACTATTCGTAGTGATAATGAAGGGGAATTTGAGAATGAGCTTTTCTCTAAGTTTTGTGATGAACACGAAATAACTCACAACTTTTCGTTTCCTCACGCACCACCACAAAATGGTGTTGTTAAGAGAAAGAATATGACACTTATTAAGTGTGCACGCACAATGCTCCACGTAGTCATCTTGGATTTCAATTTTGGGCGGAGGCGGTGCACACATCATGTTATGTGCTCAACAGGATCCTAGTGAGGCCCCGTACGAACAAAACTTGTTTTGAATTATTTTATGATAAAAAGCCACAAGTAAAATATTTTCGTGTTTTTGGTTCAAAATGTTTTATTAAGAACACGTATGGTAATCTAGATAAATTTGATCCAAGATCCGATGAAGGGATCTTTGTTGGATACGCCACACGTAGCAAAGCCTACTAGATATACAACAAGAACACTTCATCGATTGATGAATCGCTTCATGTTTCATTTAATGAAGATTTTGATGTGCCTCATGTTTATGATGATAGTTTAGAAGTTTTGTGTGATTCAATTAATAATGCTAAACTTGATGTTGTTGAGACTAACCCTACTAATGAAGATGTTGAGTTGTTCCTAGTGACCCAGGAGTATCCAAAGCATACCCAACCATTCGTGACCACCCATATGACCAAATTATTGGAGATATTGGAGTGGGTGTACAGACAAGATCAATGGTTGAAGAATTTACTCATTGCGTCTTTGTCTCCACAATTGAGCCAACGAACCTTCAAGAAGCATGTGAAGATAGCTCTTGGATCAAGGCACGGAAGAGGAACTCATCCAATTCGAAAGGAATGAAGTTTGGGAGCTAGTTTCTCTACCAAGTGGACATCAAGGCATTGGAACTAAGTGAATCTTTAAGAACAAGATGGATGAGAATGAAGTCGTCACAAGGAACAAAGCAAGGTTAGTAGCTCAAGGCTATCAGCAAGAAACATGTATTGATTTCGAAGAATCATTTACTCCCGTAGCTAGGTTAGAAGCTATTAGATTAGTATTATCTTTTGCATCACATAAATTTTTTAAATTATACCAAATGGATGTTAAAAGTACATTTTGAAATGGAATTGTTAATGAAGAAGTATATGTTTCTTAACCACCCGGATTTATTGATGAAAAATTTCCAAACCATGTTTTTAAACTTAAGAAATCTTTATATGGGTTGAGACATGCTCTTACAGCTTGGTATGACCACCTTAAAAACTTTCTTTTGGATTTGGGATTTAAAATGTGTGAAGTTGATTCAACACTTTTTACTAAGTTTTATGAAAATGACATTCTTCCCATTCAAGTGTATGTAGATGATATAATTTTTGGGTCTACTAACTATGATTTTTGCTAAGAGTTTTCAAAGTCTATGAAGGACGAATTTAAGATGAGCCACATTGGTGAGCTTAACTACTTTATAGGACTACAAATCCGACAAATGAAGGATGACATTTTCATCCTTCAAACAAAGTACACCTGGAAGCTAATCAAGCAATTTGGAATGGAATCATTTTAAGCAAAAGAACTCCCATGAGTACCATCACATACCTTCACAAGGATGAAAACGGAAAAGATGTAGACATTCGTCTATATCGTGGTATGATTGGTAGTTTACTTTATTTAACGCAAGTAGACACGATATCATGTTTTTCGTATATTTATGTGCTAGATATCAATCACAACCTAAAGAATCACATTTGATTGCGGTTAAACGAATATTTCGTTGCCTCAATCAAACTCTAGATTATGGATTACTTTATACTAAATCTAGCACATTTGAGTTAATATCATATAGTGATGTCGATTTTGCCGGATGCAAATCCAATAAGAAGAGTACCAGTGGCACTTGCCATTTTCTAGGAAATTCTCTTGTTTCTCGGTTTTATAAGAAGCAAAATTCGGTATCATTGTCCACGACCGAAGCGGAATATATTGACGCGGGTCTTGCATGTGCACAAGTTTTTTGGATGAGACACACTTAAAGACTATGGTATTAATTGTGATACTTGTCCTATCATGGTTGATAACCAAAGTGCAATATGCCTCTTCAAAAATCTGGTACATCACTCCAGTACCAAACACATAGATGTGAGATACCATTTTATAAATGATCATGTAGCTAATAAGGACATTATTCTAAATTACATTGAAATTCAAAAATAAATTGCCGATATCTTCACAAAACATCTTAAAGAAGATTCATTTGTGAGTTTGCGTGGACAATTAGGGATTATGTGTGAATCTGAAATCTAGGACTTCATTTTCATATGCTATACCATGTTTTGTGTTTATATGATCATTTTCATCTCGTATATCTATTGTGTCTATTTTCTCCCTATGTTTTCTATGTGATGTTTTTCTGAAATCTATTGTGTCTATTTTCTCGTATATCTATTGTGTCCAAATCTATATGTCAAGATGCAATTCTAAATATGCTAATGCGACACACAAATCGAGACTAAAAATTGTGTAAAACCCAGTTACTAAAAAATGTGTAATCGTTATAGCTCAACAAAATCAAACAAAATAATTTTTTGGAATTTAGTAATTCAGGATTTGATCAGATTAGAGGTTACATGAAGTGCGAATCAGCTTTGTAGTATCATGTAAGGCCTTTAGGACTTGTAGAGCTTTAGTCCAAATGATTGGAGCGGAAAATTTCGTGCAAATAGCTCGAGAAATCTCCAAAAATACGCTAAAAATATGGCTAAAATATGGAAAAAAATCCTCGAAAATTGTCAAACTACATTGTGCAACTGCGGCTCAGTCAGCAATCGGCGCCGCTCGATGTGATCAACGTTTAGTCGGCTTGAGCCAGCTCAGGCAACTCGAGGTTGACTTGGTAGCTCAGTGGCTCAGTGCGGCTTAGCGGCTCATTGCACCGTCAGGATTTGTGAGTCAAGCCGACACTGTAGCAACGTCGGCTCGAACGGTCTTGATCGAATTTTCTGATGATCATGACGGCAGTTGCTGCTAAATTCCGTTTGGGGGTCACATGAAGGCAAGTCTAATGGTGGGGTCGCTGGTCCCAGCCGTAGCCAGAGGCGGCACTAGCGAGTGTCGAAAAATCGTAACGATGCCGATTCTGAGAGATTTGAGCATTGTAGCGGTGTCATTGGCTGTTATTGACTGCGATGAAGACGTGGGGAGCGTCGGATGGTGACGATGGTCGTGGAAGAAGCAGTTGGAGGCGGCAGCGTTGGATGAAGATAATGCGGGTGGTTGTGGAGTTCTTGAAGGCGGTAATGAGGGTTTTCGAGGTAAGCAATGATGGATGGGGTTTGCGGTGGCAGTAGTGGCGTGCGTCGCTGGAGGAGTTGGATGACGACGGCACAAGTTTTGGTGGAAGTGGGAGCATCGGGAATTTGGGTTTGGGTTTCCGGGTATTTCCAGAAATTTTTCTTTCATTCTCTCTGTTTTTTTGAAGATTCTTTTTTTCTCTCTGTTTTTTTGAAGATTCTATATTTCTCTTTTTTAAATTTGTTTTTTCTTTTGATTTTTTGACACCTCTTTTTTTGAATATACTAAAAGAGATTTTTGATTGATGGATGAGGAAGAAAATAAGGCATTCCAGATTTAGCTTTGATACCAATCTAACGCATGATGGAAGTTGGAAGGCATGTGATGGGAATTCGGAGAAGAAGAAGACAGAACTTGATAACTTTTTGGATCTCGCAGGAAATTTTACGATCACCGATTCGCACGCCTCGCACGTGTAGATTCTTTGGATCTCTCGCCTAGGCAATCAAGCTCATTTTCGCATACCAATGCAAAAGATTTAATTTTGTGGAGAAACTAAAAGTTTACACCAATAACTATTTTGCATTGATTTTTTCCAAAACAAATAAGTTTATGACCTCTAAATAGTTTTACAACTTGACTCTCAAACCCAAATAGGACTAGAACTTCTAGAATAACTAAAACACTCAAAATAAAACACTCAAAATACCTAAAAGACTCAAAACAACTACAACTATCAGAATAACAGAAAGACTCAAACTAATTAGAAGTCTCCAAGGACTCAAACTCCATCATATATAAAATATTTAAAATTAAAAGACTCCTCAATTTTCATCTATATCACATGGCTTCATTGCTTCATCTTCTAAATTGTGTTTCATAACATGCTGTATGTTATTCCATATAAAATTGCGTTAATCCATGAAACAAAACCAAGATTTCAATACTAATTAGGAATAATATTGGTGAATATGAATTTTTCAACCAAATACATGAGCAGAATGACCATTATATATATATGAGAAATATAGATGAGTGCTGACAGCATAAGAAAATTTCCTACACTTACACTCACGTTTTAATAAAAGAAAAAAAGTTTTTTAATTTTTTTCCAGTGTTGTATATATTCTAAAATACCAAAACCGCAAATATGGGAGAACCCTTGGGGTATTTGACCGTCGATCCACCGGTTGTAAAAAGTTATATTCTTCCAAAACCGTTGAATTTGCAATGGGTAGATGAATGGTCAAATAGCATTGGATTCACTTCATTTTCGGTGTGGTGATCAGCAATTAGGTGTAGAAAAAACACAAAAAGCAATTTTTTTTAAATTTTTTTCAAAGTAAAACCGGCTGCAAGCATATGAAATTTTCCTATGCTGTCAGCGCGCGCTCACACACATGTATATGTATATATATGTATATGTGTGTGTGTATATATATGTATATATATGTATATGTGTGTATATATATGTATATACTAGCGAATACCCGTGCCCAAGGGCACGGTTCATTTAAGATTTTTCCCGCGAAATCTTTGTTCCCCCAAAAATTATTTCCACGGCCAAAATTGCGCAAAACAACAAATTAGCGTAAAAATATTTAGCGACACATGCGGCTTCGACGCGAAACAACAAATTCAACCCACGCGACTTCGATACGGAACAATAAATTTGGCACAGGCCACTTCGGTGCGGAACAACAAATTCGACGTAGAACAACAGATTCGGTGCGGAACAACAAATTAGCGTAAAAAAAATTTAGCGGGTGCCTTCGGCGCGGAACATCAACTTCGGCGTTGAACAATAAATTCGGCGCGGGCGCCGTAGGCGTGGAATAACAAATTCGACGGGCGTCTTCGTCGCGGAACAACAAATTCAGCACATGCACCTTCGACGCGGAACAACAAATTATCTTAAAAAATTGCGTGGGCGTCTTCGGCTTGAGAAATTATTCTCATCTTAAAATTAAAATTGTGCGGACGCCTTTGTCGCAGGTTCGATGCACATTAAAATTAAAATGTATTCTCGTGCCCAAAGGGCACGTTTCATTTAAGATTTCCCCCCGCAAAATCTTTGTTTCCAAAAAATTATTTTCACAGTTTCTTCATTGTCTTCTGTCAAAGGTATAAAAGAAGGGGTCCATGTCTATGTGGTCATATTATATACCGCGTGTATCAGGTTCCAAGTCTCAGATTGCGAAGTTCTTTCAAACTCTAAAAGAAGTTCAATTATTTCGAGTTCTTTTAATATCTCACATTGGTTGTTAGATCAAGCTACACAAAAATATCAAATTGAGAATGGAGAGAGAGAATTTAACACGATTGTAATAACGTTTCCAGTAAACATATGCTCCTATTCGGATCTAATTAAAATACTTAATAGAACTGATAACTAAGTTCTTCAATAAAGAATATAGTCGATGTAAACAAATCACCCATCACTATACAATAGTCAAAAAGAAAACCTACCTCATATCGCGAATTACCTCTTGCAGGCATGCCCCAACCTAGGCTTGCCCATGGACCAATCACAGGATTCAATCAAACATTTACTGCCAAAATCAGCAAGAATTTCTGGAGCTTACTCACAAAAATCAATTCAATTTAATTGAAGGGAAGCCGAAGATGCATACCCATTTTGGAAACCATGTCTCATACCAAATCAGCCTCGTTGCTGCCGTCGATGTACCCTAAGACGTCGCTCCTGGCAGGACCCACCCCGAGTTCGTCAGACTTCCATCCGGCTGTCAGAGCGTCATGCTGTCGGGCCCACCGCAGATTCCAAATGATGATGAAGGGAGTACGATAAGAAAAGGGGGAACACAATCAATTAAAAAGGTTAGATTTTTTATTTATTTTGAGACACAGTTTGGGTATTTTAATCTGATTCCATGGTGGGGTTTGATTCCAGCCATGACCATTCG
This sequence comes from Scilla litardierei, assembly GCA_030789695.1. NCBI lineage: Eukaryota > Viridiplantae > Streptophyta > Magnoliopsida > Asparagales > Asparagaceae > Scilla > Scilla litardierei. The sequence goes on along the minus strand of CM061139.1, from coordinate 37,796,818 downwards.
CTTGCAAGAGGTCGGGTGGAGAATTTGATGCTGATGAGTGTCAACAAAAAAATAATGGAAAAAAGATTGTTGACAAAGGACAAAGAATGGTGTTACCTTCAGTCATGGAGAAGAAGAACATGTAGAGGTCTCCATCTATATAACAAACTCAGCTTGAATACATGTAAAGAGCAAAAACAAACAAAAATTAGAAAGAGTTAAAGAAATGTCGCCATTCCAATCTGTTCTTCATAGTAACTATCACCAATCACCAGCAACCTAGTAATGAACAATGACGAAAAAGAATTAGCTTTAAAAAAGATCTCTACAGTCCAAAATCTCTCAAATAATAATTAATGCTATTTTCTAAGGGTGTGTTTCCTTCTCATAAATTAATGCTCTTTAGAAAGCAACGGTATTTGTAGCATCCTGAAATCAGCAACCTATGTTCCCAAACTGGGAAAAGTCTAATTTTTAAACCCAAATTCTCAACACAAAGGGTGTTGTAATTAAAAAATTGCTGCAAAGGATTTAGTTGTGAGCCCAAAAAGGGAAACCAATCACCCAAAACTCAGGCACCTTAAAAAATAAATCACAAAATTTCTACAAATAGCCAAAAATAAAAAGAAAAAAAAGGCAAAGATGCAAGCTGTTCCATTCGGGAAGGCAAAAAGCAATTCTCTCTCTAGTCACCGAAGTAATTATGCACATAAACACTTCAACAGTTAAATTAACTTAGAAATAAAAAATAAGGAAAAAGAACAAAGCATCGATTATGCAGAGTACCCCGTTATGCTAATAGATTCAAAGCAACCAAAAACATAAAATTTACGCAAAAAAGAAGAAATATTTTTATTACCACGGATCGCGTTGGTCAAATCGCCAGCAAACTCCATTGGACATTCCGTAACTTCGGCAGAGTTTGCAGAGAGGCGCTCTGATCTCCGACGCCATCGCATGAAGGAAGAGCTTAGCCCGATACCTTGGATCTGTTGCAGAGGTCGTAAGAGGATTCTTTAAGGGAGAATGTGCAGTCTCCGTCGAAGTAGACGGCAAAATCACCGGTGGTGCCATTGGGGAGGAGCCCCGACATTGAGGCTGCGTTGAAATTGTAGGCGGGAAATTGTAGGCGGCGTTGAGGCTGCCGAGGTGGAGGAGCGAATGCTGAGGAGAGCAAAGAGGGCGAGGAGAAAAGTTTGGGGAGCTGAGACATTGCGTGATCCTTTTCCCCCTAACAATTCTAATTTTTAAGGTATGCGATTCTTAGAGATGGAAATTAATGTGGGGAGGTCTAGCAGGCATGTGATCGATAGTTGGAAACGAATCAAGGATATATTTTGATGTGTGGTTTCGGTTGGGCGGCTGAGGCTTGAGTGTCCCCCAAAATTTTGGTTTCAAAATCAAATTTCAAATTTCAAATTCAAAAGTTTTCCTCCATATTTTTTTTCAAAACCTCATCCTAACCAGATTGTCCCTGATATAAGGATGTCCTAGTCATCAACCCTATGTCCTAGTCAGATTGTCCCTCTTATCCAAATTCTCTTTTCCCAATTTCTCTTATTCAATTTCTCTTGTCTTATATACAAATTGTATTAACCAACAATTGTTTTACCCAATTTCTCATCTTTTATCCAAATTCTCTTATCCAACTCTTATCCAATAACCCATGATAACATCCCTGTTTTATAATATAGATATGTGTGTGTGTGTATATATATAAACCATGATTGTGAGATACACACACATGTATATGTATATATATGTATATGTGTGTATATATATGTGTATGTGTGTGTGTGTCTCTCTCTCTCTCTCACAATCATGGTTGATCATCATACAACTTAAAATGCACATAAATAAGAACTGTCATTCTTTGATGATGGTTGTAAAAGTACTTGTTTCTCTACTCAAGATTTGAATTCATTTCAAGGGGGATGGGAACAAAAAATGATGTCTAAGCCGGGGTCAAAATAGGACCTCACACATCTGGATAATTCTTGTTCAGCATTAAGTCTGAAAACCACTTGACTAAGTTTTGATGTGAATTAATTAAAGCGATTTTGTTTAGCATTAATTCTGTAAACCATTTGACTAAGTTATCACTTAGTAAAATATATTGTGTGTAATTAACGCAGTAGATGGTCCATTGATTACTAGATGGTCCATTGATTACTGCTTTATGTTTAATACTTTCCCATTTACATCTCTGTTCTAAGTTCTGATTGTGAAATGTTATTTGCTTGCAACTATTTTTCCGGTGATCTTAGTTTAAGCTATTTTGGTTAATATTATCATCCAACTAAATTCTATCTTAATATTACAGGCACAAAGTAGTAATTGTAGAAGGCAATTACCTATTCTTGGATGATGGGGTTTGGAAGGAGGTCTGTTCAGTATTTGACGATAAATGGTAACATCTTTCAGTTCAATTTGGTATTAATTTAGCAAAAGGTCAATCTTTAGTTTGTACCTGAAGCATGAATATTTTGTAATTTACCTATTTCATTTGTTTCTTTTACATTCACATTCTTCATCTAGCATTGGGTTTAGATACTCTTGTTTCACTCTTTTGAAGGTTCCTTGAGATTGACATTGATACTGCAATGGAACGTGTTTTTAAAAGGCACATAGCTACAGGTATGTGTTGTCAGTGTATCTTCAACCCCCATTTATATGTAAGTGTATTTCCCATGCATGTACACATGCATGCATATGTGATGTATTTGGCGTTGTCTGTGCTAGTACATGCATGTTTTCATGTGGGTTTTGTGTGTCTTACTTGCATGTCCATCTTATTTTCTGATCTGCTACCTCATTGTCAGGTCGAAAGCCGGATGTTGCCAAATGGCGGGTAAGTCTAATGTTTCATTCCTTCCACTCTTATTTTATGCCTCACATATTTCACGTGAAACTGAATTGTTGACTGACTGAAGTTATTGATGGGTTTTCTAGGTCCTTAGGGCTTTAAAACCGACATCTGGCGCATGTCGCTCGGACGAAGAAATCAACTATGCAGCGGAAAAAAATCTTACAACATTTTTAAGAAAGCCCAAAAGAGATAAACCCTAGTCAAAATCTCTACTATCCCGGAGTTGGATCCGACCAACCCCTAAAGATAAATCTATCCAATAGCAATTATAAACGCATGTAAATTAAACTACGTACCTTTCACTTCGTTTTCGCAGAATACGAAGCGTCGTTTTCAGCAACATTTCTTTATATCCGAAGCAATGCTTCGCGCCGCTTCTCCTAAGCCGAACCGCGTTCTGAGGCGATCAACACGCTTGTCGCCGAGCCAATCACGCACCGAAGAAAGTCTCACCTTGAGTGGATCCTCTGTCAAGACTTCGGATCCGTTCCAAACTCCTTAATAGCTTTGCTAGAGTCCGATCAGGAGAATGTAAGAATTAGGGAGAAAATGGAATATTTATTTAAGCTTAGATCCGAGCTTGCTAACATTTAAATGGAGCTACTCAGATCTGGAGCTTGGTGCAAATTTTAAGGAGGGGGGTTGACCCCTATTTATATAGGCGGCTGACACCTCCCCTTTCTCAATTACCGATGTAGGACTAAAGGTTGGAGGAGAAAATTAACTTTAAGTTTAACCTTCACGAAGGCCAAACTTCAACGAATTTTTCCTCCCTCACCGATAAGCTTCGCAAGTGATACCATATATCAAATCGAAGAGCACTGAACGGTGAACGCATAGAAACATACATGGACTCATTCCGACTCTGTTTGACCCTTCAAACGTAGTCGCAAACTTGGCCAAAACACCGCTTTTTGCAGAAAAAATCCAGTCGACCAAAATAATCACATAGGGTTCGAAACACTAAATGTGTGGGGCCCATAGCGTGGGCCCCACAAGATTGACTCCCTCCCAGCTCGGGGGCGCTGACAGGGCACGTGCCCCCAGGGCGCTGACAGGTCACACGCCCCATTTTGGGCGTCAAGAAAATTAAGGCCCGGCCTTTTGGCCGGTCCTAATTAAAAGGGCCTCCCTTATTTTTGAAAAAAATCAGCTTTAACTCTTTAAAGCTTTTGGGCTTTATCCTTCTGGGGCCTTTTGTGCTCTATTTAAAACTCCTTTTAAATAGACTTTCTGGGCCTGTTTGGACTCCGATTTGAGCGCGGTTTTCTCCCCGACTTTCGTGTAAAAATTCTCTTCATTTTTATGCATTTATTATAAAATATATTTGTAACTGTTTTACAATATATATATTTTATTTTCTATTGTATCATATGCAATAATCCACATCAATAATATTTTAGACTTATATCGCAAACTCTTTGGGACTATATTAATTCCCATACATCATATGTATAATCTCCTTTAACACTTCCTACTACTTGACGAAGGTCTCACTCTGTGTGAGACTCTACAACCTGACTCTACTACAGGTGGGGCTCGAAACCCCAGACGACAGTGACCACGAGCAGCAAGTGCCGTCCATATTTCGGTATCATAATTATGTGGTTACTTCATTGACATGAGTATTGTTGGGATCACCCTGACCGTGTTCGTGATGAATGTCCAGTTTTAGTCTCTTCGTCAAAACTATGTCGTCTAGTCAAGACTAGGGTACGGTCAAATTGTCAACCCTAATAGCTTGAACTTGGTTAGTATCCATCGGTCTTTAGTTAAATAATGTTGGACTTCTTACAACATACTTTGGCTAAAGTTTTTCACTAAACACCGAACCTAACCGTGCAACACTAACTCTCCATAAACGGGAGAGACGAATCCCTCTGGGTCATTACTCTTCTTGCACGCTTCAAGTGTCATCCAACCAAAGACCTTTCTATAGGCATTGCCTCGATGCTAGGTCAGAGATTTAAGTGACACCGTTCACGTACATGTTCGTACAATGACCTTAAGTCTAAGGACCAACTTGTTTATCATCACTGAGAGTTATCACTGATAGATTAGTAATGTTAACCATGTGATAACTCTCGTTAGGTCGTTCAGTGAACTCATTCTTTAATGAGCATTTGTGTCTCGTCTCCGACTTCGCCAAGTTGAATGACCATGAGATCATCGTCACCACTATATGGTGAAGACAAAGACACAATGCTTTATCCGATGTATCGATATTCTTTTCTCGAAACATTTATGACCACGAACGATTTTAGACTTATGCTATTAATGGTCAAACAATTCTCCATGATCGAGATCCTCATCTCGATACTTGTTTGATCTTGCATTAAGTCTCAGGATTTTACCTAAGTTCTAATGTCGACTAGATTATTATTAACTTAGGTAAATTATTACCAAACAGCTTAATGATATTTTGAACAAGAAGTTTGTACATGTATACAGAGATAAATTGCCTCGAGGGCATACCCATCTCCCAACATCTTCCACTTGCACTCATGCCCATTTATCTCGGTATCTCATACCGCTTTTACACATAAGTCTCTCTAGAATTTTTGTGGTAGAACCTTTGTGAATGGATTTGCTAAGCCGTCTTTAGTATAGACTCATGGAATTTCTATGTTTATGTTAGACCATACATTTGAACCTTATCAAATAATTAACTTGGTCTTTTGGAATCCAAAACCTTTGACTTGCCTGGATCTCATCCAGCTTATTGTCCTCACTTGAGACTTAACACAATATCCCTTACGTATCTTACGAGAATAATCACTGGTCATCTGCACGGTTCATATCATTTCTGATAAACTGTCAAACTCTTTGATCACTTTGTTAAAACATATGTTCTGACTCATTGATGCCTCGCATGCTTTTTCATCACTTCCACTGACCTTGAAAACTCTCTAGCTGATTCATATAATTTTGTTGTTCTAAATCATATTTAGAAAACAAACTCTATATGTATACTTCAGTTTTCATGGTCAGTATGAGCATTTACATCGAGGATGATCCGAATAGATCTATACACAGATGTTGGCGAGAAAGTTTCATCAGAATCCATTTATAGGAGTTTTGATGATAACCATTCTTAACCAGCATAACTTGTACTTCACTATTATCCATCTGCATTAATCTTCTGTCTTGAAGATACACTTGGAGCTAAAGGAAACACTTTCCTTTGTCATGTTTTCTAAGGTCCATTCCTTATTTACGTGCAAGGACCCTTTCCGAGTTGTATCAAGCCATTTCTTAGAGTCACTACTCTGAATGACATCTTGGAAGTTGTCTAGGCCATCATCAACTATGATGTATTACCCGACTCCTTTGTCTTACGAGGCTCGAGTAATCCTTTAACTTCCTAACGATTAATTTAAGGAATATCAAGATAGGGTCCTCACAGAATCTCATAAAGAACCTAACATTATCATCTGGGGCTTAACCTAGGAGGATTGTAACTCAAAGTCACTTGCCATGTATTGCACCATGTCTAACAGAGTGCGATTCATGCTCTTCAACACACCGATGTATTAAGAACTTGGAATGTGAGAAAATCTCATTTTCTTTTAATTACGCAAGAATTACATAGCAAGGTATTCGCCTCTTTGATCTGATCGAAGCAGTTCAACTACTTTTGTTACTGTGTTCTCTATTCTATCAGACTTGTGTTTCATCAAGAACACGTGTCGTAATAAAATAAGAATGTCACATCTATGCTAATTTAGACTTGGGTCCGTGTACATCTGTCTGTACGAGACCATGAGTTCTCCAACTCGTTCTCCCACTGTCTTACAGAAGAAGTTATGGCCATCGTACCTTTGAGATAAGACTCACAAGTGTCTTTCGACTCATACTACGAGAGGCTAAGCGCCCTCTCTTTATGTGACTTGTCTAGTCTGTTCTCTTTGGTACGTCCTAGTCTATTTAGCCATAAATTAGTATTCTATAACTTGCACATTCATGTATTTCCACCTAATACAATATAGTTATACATATTACTAATTGCTTCGGAAGCAAGGTGACGACATTTGCCAAAAAGTGTTAGACGTCCTCTATGGTCCAAGAAACAACACTTGCTCCTTTTTCCAACATATAGGACAATCTATTCCTTTTGTATAACAATTATCCTGAAACCGTGACATTAATTATATCACAGTTTCAGTTCCTCGTACTTTTGCTTTTACTAATGATAGGTAAAACTTTCTTTCTCAATTGACTTTTCTGAATGCCTTCTTCTTTTCTAAATCTCATTTAGATATTACGCATCCCAACACAAATAATAGATGTGCAAACATCTCATGTATCCAAACGCTTGAGCTTTACAACCTTGATTATGCTCAACAAGTTGCTCGTCTCAAGATCCGGTTGGGATACATAATCTTGCACCGCTCATGAATTCATCTTCGAGCCAAACATTTTGCACGAAGTTCCACACCTTGCGGATTGAATTATGTTGGGTCTATGGCTTTAGGTAAGTCATTGTTCTTGAGCCAGTGTTAAGAAAGACACTTTAATGTCACTGAGAACATAGTTTAGTCTATCAAATAGAATTTGAGTTGATATTCCTTTAATCAATCTTCTTGACCATTTACCATATTCTTTTAGGATATTATGGTTGAGATTCCATCCGGTAAACATAGATAGAACTACCCTAGTTTTAGCATATGTTCAATTTTAAATATAGATAGAATGTCTTTTATCTAACTATATCCTCCCACTATTTTGGCGATCATCTTTAGCCATAATAATGAACGATTTAAATTAATTAAATTTAGTGGGAAAGTGATCCAACCACCTGAGCCTTACAACTTTGAGTGTGCTCAACAAATTGCTTGACTCTGCGATTGTAGATGATTCTTCATCAATCATATCATATATGATTCTCTTATTGGTTTTTACCCCTAGCCAATTATGATCATGAGTGTGCTCGTCCAAATCACAATGACTAGTCAAGTCAGACCCTTATTTTCGTGTCTAGCCCTAACTTACGCCAGCGCTCGGTGTATGGGCACGACGCGACGGTTTGGGTTAAGTCTAGACTACATCTCATGTAATAAGAAGTTGGTTTCCATAAGATAGCTATGCCATAGCTTGAGTGTGCTCAACAACTACAACATAGAACATATAGTTTCCAACCTCTAAAACAAAGAGGGCTATGGCTAATATTGAAGAAGATTTTAAACGTAATTGACTAGATGTGATCCATGGTTTCACATAATAACAATTCGCATCATTGGTCCAGCGGAACACAGTCAGGGATTTGGCTAGACCAGGATCACTATCCACAGTCGAGCTAGGGTGATCCACAACACTAGTCAAAAAGCGCTAGACCAGATCATGATCCTTTAAGGATACTAATTATTCATATGTGTGACATTGACTTGAAATGACATCATTAAAACTAGTTCATCCTATCAACTAGTTGAATCCTAAAATTTCAAATTATTAGGTTTGGTTAATAACTTTTATTAATGTCCTGATCAATTATAAGGATTTTTAGGGTGCTATCCTAATCGCGTATTAGAGATTTAAAATTCATATTGCAACAATTTAAATCATAGCCTTTTTCAAAATTATTGTTAGAACAATTAAAATAATAATTATTAGGGAAGGCTACCCTAATCAAATATTAGGAGTTTAATATATTGCAACAATTTTTTAAATCATAGCATGTCCATAAAAAATTATCTTTTAATTTTCTGAAAGCTTTTAATGGCTATCCTAAAAGTTTTTCTTGTATTATCACATAAATAACACGAAATAATACAACCATTAAAAATATCAACTAAACATTTTAGCATGATAACATATCAACAAAAATTATCTCATAAAATTTAGATAAACATGCTACTTAAAAATATCTCGTAAATTTAAGTTACATTAATAATTATCAAATAATTATAAAAATCTAATTTTTTAAAATTATCACATGATTTTTAAAATTAGATTTAATTCTCAAAAAAACAATTTTTCGAAAATAAAAACATCACATGAAACAACAATATTAATAGCTTAATAATCAACCACCATCTCATGGAGAAACATGATGCATCCTATGAATTTTATAATTGCAAAAACATAGATCATGGTAGACTGGATTTGATACCTCTGATTGGTTTTCTAGGTTCTTAGGACTATAAAATCGACATCCAGACCAAGTCGGTCGGACGAAAAAATTAAATATGCAGCGTAAAAACATCTTAAAACATTTTCAAGAAAACCTTACAGGGATAAACCCTAGCTAGAATCTCTACTATCCTGGGGTTGGGTCCGACCAACCCCTAAAGATAGATCTATCTAACAACAAACACATGTAAATTAACCTACATACCTTTCACTTCGTTTTCGCTGAATACGAAGCGTCGTTTTCAACAACATTTCTTTATCTCCGAAGCAATGTCCCGCGCCACTTCTCCCAAGCCCAACCACGTGAATAGGTATTGGTGTTTTAGACCAATATTATTTTGATGATGATCACAACATTATGTTGTGGCTAATGACTTTCATGTTTTAGTCTCATGTTTAATCAAATGAAGAATATCATTTCTGGAGACTAAATGCTTGGTGCAAGGATGGACACTAAATGGAGCATTGCCAAAGCTTGGAGCTTGATGAAGGGAAGCTCATCAAGAGGTGCCAAAGCTTAGAAGATGATGGGGAGCATCAAGGCATCAAGAGCTTGAAGCCTTAGACTCTAGGAGATGCAAAATATAATCCATGTGATTTCTTTTACTTGCATTTCTCTTTTTGAGTCTATATTTTTGTAATACCTTGATAGATGGTCATACTCTCATGCATATGCATTAACCATCTTCGTGAGGCTTAAGATTATCATATAATCCAATCCTATGGTTCCACTTGCCAAACACTCTCATTGGAGTTTCTGGCTTTCCAATAGGTGACTATTGAAGGAAGGACATGCGACTGGTGATCACCAGGCGCCTGGCCAGCCCTCTACAGGCGACTGCTGTGCACAGCTCAATTCAATTATTCTTGACTCTTCCTTGAGCTTTTGGTGCAGGCGATTGAAGTCCATTTTACATGCGCCTGTCTATTTTCAGGCGCCTGTATATTGTTCTACAATCATCTGTATGCCAAAGTGTGTAACCTGTTATTTCTTGGCATCACTCCTTCTTGTGGGTCAGTCGACTGATGTAGAGTTTACAGTGGCCTGTCATTCATCAGGCATCTGGACTTTGCTCGTCAGTCGTCTGTATGCACAAGTGTAAAAGTTGCATTTTCTCAGCTCCAGTCCATACTATGTGATAGTCGCCTGACGAAGTCTTTATTGACGACTGCACATTGTACATGCGCCTGTGTAGTCTTCTACAGTCGTCTGTCCTGGCTTAGATTATAGCCGTTGGGATTAAATTTAGCCGTTGATCAGTCGTCTGTCTTATCTTCAACAGTCGCATGTCGTTGCGGAAAAATACCAGATTCTAGCAGTTGCAGAATTCTTCCTTTGGCTTCTAGCTTGGGTTTTATGGGGTTTTGGGCTTCTTATAAATATGAATGGGCTTAGTTCATTTAGAACTTCTTGGATCATCTTGGAACTATTGAATATCATTAAGAGTCATTAAGCCACACTCCTAATCTCTCATTTTCCTCTTAGAGCTCTAATCCTCTTCATGCATTGAAGCTAGCTCAAGGGAAATTATCCAAGTGCATCAAAGCTCATCTCAACACTTGGAGATCCTCTTCCATGCCTTCTTCTTCATATTGAGTAAGTTCATCTTAAGGCATATGTAAGAGTATTTATTTCATCTTTGTGAAGTGAAACCCTAACTTTCTTTGTCAAAGTTAGTTTCTCTCTTTGTGAGAGTTTTACCCAAACTTTTTTTGTGAGAGTTAGTTGTTTTCTTTGTGAGAGTTTGGTACTCTCTTTGTGAGAGTTAGATTCTCTCTTTGTGAGAGAGCAAATCCTCTTTGTGAGATTGTATTCACTACCTTGTGTAGGATTATAGCGAATATTTGGTGTGGCTGAATGTACCCAAGTTGGGGAACCAGAGTAAAACCTTTGTCTTAGCGTTTGCTTGATTGTGTTGTTTAAATTCCTCTTGTACTTATAGTTACGCATTTGCAAGTTTAATTTTAATTACACGATTATTGCCATTACTCTATTCACCCATCCTCTAGAGTGTTTGTTAGTATTGCAAGGTATAGACGGTCCTTACAATTGGTATCAGTGCGAGGTTGAAGCATACTTACAATGATGGCATTCAACGCAACGGTCATCCCCTGCTCTTTGATGGAACGGACTATCCAATTTGGACGAGCAAGATGAACAATCACCTCAAGAAGAATAATCTCTTGTATGCCCTGACTTCGGATGTCCCACTTCGTGATGGATGTCCACACCAAAAGGGCTTTGTGCATCTCCACTTGGGATCATGAAAATGATGAAATTGGAGGTATGGAGACGGCACATAAAATGTGGAGCTATCTTGAGACCAAGTATACCGAAGGTGATGAGATTGAGTCAAGCGATAATGAGGCATTTCAAACTCAATCTACTTACAAGCTTAATGACATTAGTGATAAAAATTCTTTGATTGCTCATAAGTGTAGTGCACATACTTTACATGATAAATCTCATGATTGCACTTCTTTCCATGCTTCTCATATTGCTATGATTGATTCTTTGCATGACGAGAAAGAAATTTTTCTTTCTCAAATTCGTGAGTTACGTGAAGAAAATGCTTCATTTAAATGTACTCACATTTCCGATTGTGATACCTTGAGAAATGAGACAATTGCTCTTAAATCTCAATCTCTTGAGCTTACCTCACGTCTATCCATTAGGGATGTCGACATTTCTTCTCTTTTGAAGAAATGTGAGCTCTTGTCCACTCACCTTGAGAGTCTTAACTTGAGTAAGGACGTGGCTTTGGGAACTTCAACTTTGAAGGTAACCAAACCAAGCTCTATCTCTAGAAGCACCGAAAACAAATTTGTGGGGGAGCTTTCTAAGAGGTGTGTCACAATCAAGTCATTCTTTTGGCCAAACATCAAAGTCAATTACTAAGCCAAAGAAGAATCATGCATATTTGTATACTTCATTGTATAAGAAGCCTATTCTAGAACCTATTCGTGTGAATGCTTCTTCATATGTTGATATGCATGATAATTCTATTCATGGGAATGAGCTACATTGCTTGCATGCTAGAATTAATGCTAATCCATTGCATGCTTCACATGTTCCTGTGCATGGTAGAAATGCTCGTGCGAATGATTCTAATGCTAAATTGCATGTTTCACACACGGGGCATACCAATGTTTATGTTCCACCTCATAAGCGTGCATCTTCACCTCTTACTCATGCCTTAACTAAACCTCTTCCTAAGAATCCCAAATCACTTTCTTTGTGGATTCCTAAGAATGTTTCTCGGCTTGATAGGAATGCGTATATAGAATCATATATTGTCATGCTATATTTTCATATGACTATATACGGAAACCAAACTCCACTTTTGTTTGGTTTCCACTTTGCTAGCTAACTCACTTTGTTATTCATTGCTTGCGTTCCTTGCTTGTATGTTTACATTTTGTAACCATATTTATGTGAGTATGATCTTTACTCCCAATTTTGCATGTTTTGTATGATTATGGGAGAGCATGATATTTTTGCTTGCTAGCTAATGTTTTTCTTTTCATATGTCACATTGGATGTCATTCATTATGTTTGTGCATATGGGGGTGGTTATTTCTTTTATCCATCTTGGTTTCTTTTTGTTATGCCAATGTGGGAGAGAAATATGTTATGTATAAATGTACCTTATACTTTGTATGCATTATTATCTTTTGGTACTATTTATGCATAACATCCATCAATATGATTTGTGCTTATATTTTGTGCACTCTTGCATATTGATTTGGGTGATTACGTTAGGAATCAAACTCTTTTTTGGGGTTGGTTCCCTCATGTTTAGGTCTCACACACATGTGCATATTGCATATGTATTGTGCTTATTTCTATATCTTAGCATACCCATTGATTGTGTGTGGTTTTTCATGATTTTGAAAAGTCCTTCAAATTATTTTTCATGAAAATGGGACAGTGGATTTCATTGTCATACAGCATTTGTTGATCCATATGTATGACAATGAGGGAGTTAGTTTGATATATATGTTTAAAATTATTTTAAAACATATTTTTACTCTCATTTTGGGTTATGCTTGAGATCATAATTTACAATTGGTTATCATGGTCTCGAACTTAACCCATTGATGTTGCCAACATGTTTCATGTTATACTTTATATTGGCAATGTAATTTGTATCAATGATGCTTGATTTAACTATATCAATGAGTTGATACAATTTAGGCCCATGGCTCCAAGTATTATTATTTTCAATTGGTAAAGATTTCCTTTCTTTTACAATTGGTATTAGATCCTAGAAGTCAACTTTTTGACCATTTCTATGATCTAGGAGCAGCATGTGATAGTGATTGATATCCACTTAAATTTTCAATTAGGTATTATACCTCTATTATCTCTTGGTTATTTGTCACATTTTTAAAAGGGAGTTAATGACAAGAGTTAATTCTTGTATGTTTGATGTCTACCTTTTTGACAATGACAAGAGGGAGAGGGATATGGATTATGTAAATCTTACATATGCATTTATGGGGAGAGGGTTTCTCATACATGTGAAGAGTGTTATTCATTTATTACAATTGGTTTATGTAATACATGCCTATTATATGTCGCTATTGCTCATACTTAGATTATTTACTTAATCTTAGTTTATTTACAATTGCTTATGTATGTTCAATTGGTGCATATAAGTAGGGGGAGCTCATTAGCATTGTGCTTTATTTCTTTATATTTTTCATAATGTGTGTCAGCACAAAAAAGGGGGCGATTGTTAGGTATTGGTGTTTTAGACCAATATTGTTTTGATGATGATCACAACATTATGTGGATCCTCCGTCAAGACTTCGAATTCGATCCGAACTCCTTCGTAGTTTTGCCAGAGCCCGATCAGGAGAATGGAAGAATTAAGGAGAAGAGAGAATATTTATTTATGCTTAGTTCCGAGCTTGCTCACGTTTAAATGGAGCTAATCAGACTTGGAGCTTGGTGCAAGTTTCAAGGAGGGGGTTGGCCCCTATTTATATAGGCGGCTGATCCCTCTCCTTTCTCAATTATGTATGTGGGACTGAAGGTTGGAGGAAAAAATTGACTTTTAGTTTAACCTTCACGAAGGCCAAACGTCAACGAATTTTCTCTCCCTCACCGTTGAGCTTCGCAAGTGATATCTTATATCAAATCGAAGAGCACTGAACGTCGAACACATAGAAATAAACAGGGACCCATTCCGACTCCATTTGACCCTTCAAACGTAGTCGCAAACATAACCAAAACACCACTTTTTGCAGAAAAATCATGCAGCCCAAAATAATCACATAGGGTTCGAAACCCTAAATGTGTGGGGCCCACACGTGGGCCCCACAAGATGACTTCCGCCAAGCCCAGACGCGCCCCAAGGGCGATGCCAGGTCACGCGCCCACCAGGGGCGCGTGCAAGGCACTCGCCCCTGGTGGGCGCCAGCGCCCTATGTGGGCGCGTGCACGCGCCCATGTGTCGCCAGCGCCCACTTTGGGCGCCGAGAAAATTAAGGCCACAGCCTTTGGCCGGACCTAATTAATAAGGCCTCCCTTTTTCCTTAAAAAATTCAGCTTTAGCTCTTTAAAGCTTTTGGGCTTTATCCTCCTTGGGCATTTTGTGCTCTATTTAAAACTTCTTTTAAATAGACTTTTTGGGCCCGTTTGGACTCCAATTTGAGCGCGGTTTTCTCCTCGACTTTGTGGAAAAATCCTCTTCATTTCTATGCATTTATTATAAAATATATTTGTAACTGTTTTACAATATATATATTTTATTTTCTATTGCATCATATTCAATAATCCAATGCAATAATATTTTAGACTTATATCACACACTTTTTGCGACTAAATTAATTCACATACATCATATGTATAATCTCCTTTAACACTTCCTACTACTTGACGAAGGTCTCACTCTGTGTGAGACCCTACAACCTGACCCTAATATAGGTGGGGCTCGAAACCCCAAACGGCAGTGACCACGAGTAGCAGGTGCCGTTCCTGTTTCGGTATCATAATTATGTGGTTAACTCATTGACATGAGTATTGTCGGGACCCCCCTGACTGTGTCCGTGATGAATGTCACGGTTTTAGTTTCTTCGTCAAAACTATGTCGCCTAGTCAGTCCTAGGGTACGGTCAAACTGTCAACCCTAATAGCTTGAACTTGGTTAGTCTCCATCGGTCTTTAGTCAAATAATGTTGGACTTCTTTCAACTTACTTTGTGCAAAGTTTTTCACTAAAGACCGAACCTAACCGTGCGACACTAACTCCCATAAACGGGAGAGACGAATCCTCTCTTGGTCATTACTCTTCTCGCACGTTTCAAGTATCACCCAACCAAATACCTTTTATCAGGCATTGCCTCGAAGCTAGGTCAAATATCTAAGTGACATCGTTCATGTACATTTTCGTACAATGACCTTAAGTCTAAGGACCAATTTGCCTATTATCACTGAGAGTTATCACTGACAGATTAGTAATGTTAACCATGCGATAGCTCTTGTTGGGTCGTTTAGTGAACTCATTCTTTAAGGAGCACATGTGTCTCATCTCCTACTTCGTCAAGTCGAACGACCATGAGATCATCGTCACTACTCCATGGTGAAGACAAAGACACAATGGTCTATCCGATGCATCGATATTCTTTTCTCGAAGCATCTGTGACCACGAACGATTTTAGAATTATGCTACTAATGGTTAAACAATTCTCCATGATCGAGATCCTCATCTCGATATTTGTTTGACCTCACATTAAGTCTCAGGATTTTACATAATTTCTAATGTCGACTAGATTATTATTAACTTAGGTAAATTCTTACCAAACAGCTTACTGTAATTTTGAGCAAGATGTTTGTACACGTACACAGAGATAAATCGCATCGAGGGCACACCCATCTCCCAACAGTTATGCCCTTTTTCACGTGAGATATAACCGCTTTAATTAAAAGCCTTAATTGGATCACATACACCATTAAAATTGAAAGAGAACACTTTCAAGCTAGATCACTAATTATTTTTGCTAATTATATGATTCTAGTCCCCTGATTTTTTGGGCATTTACCCCATCTTTTGGTTACAACCAAGCCCTTTATGTTTCCTTTTTGCACATGCATCCTTCTAAAAGTACATGTTATGCATGACATCATGGGGCACTTCCTATGTTTAAAGTACTCCATACATCTCCTTCCACCCTTTTCCATCTCAATTAGCTTTATGGTTATTTTTTTGGGAAAATTCAAACAAAATTCGGAACATTAAAAAATTAGATTCAACAACCCACCAGTGTTCTAAATATCGGATATCGGTCGCGTATCGGCCTAGGAAATTTGATATCAGATTGCAAATTCTGGGATATATCGGGGATATTGACTAAATATCGGAGTGTCATATCGGAGGCTTAAAATGATGACAATGCAAGCATAGATGCATCTAAGAAGATATAAACTATACTAACTCAAATAAAAATATGTTTTGTTTACGCATTTCTTGTTAAACATGAATATCAGAGATATTGACTAAATATCGAAGCTCAATCAACTAAAAACCCCAAAATTGGAAGGAAAGAAATCGAAAAAACTGAAAAAATTAAAATATAATGAAAAAAGGGAAGGTATACTTACCTTGATCGAAAAACCCTCCTTTGCAACGATTGAACACCGAAAGGCAGAACATAATCGACTTTCGCTGGAAAATTTCAACTGACGGGGATGAGCGAAGCGGCTTGAAGAGCATATCGACGTGCGGAGCTGAGCGGTGATTACGGCAAACTCGCGATTTTCTCCCGAAAACCCCGCTGGCCTTATGTTTTAACTGATGGATTTGGGTCGGGTTGGAACCACTTTTCAGTGGACCAACCCGCTAACCGAACTTTAAATAAATAATGAATAGCGGCCGATAATTCAAAAGGAAATATCGGCTGCAATATCGGTCCAAACCGGATATATCGGCGATATTTTCTCAAATATCGGAAACCGCAATAAAACAGCTTATATCATATCGGCTCAGTGATAATTCCGATATTGCAACCGATATATCGGACATCGAACCGATATTTAGAACACTGCAACCCACCTTATGATTGACATCTTCTCAATGTTTCACCTCAAAATTAAAAATGAAATCATGAAAGGATTAACAGCATTAATCCAAAAGTCTAAATGCCTTCTAAATTCTAAAGTTCACTTTAAAATATGAACATGATATAAATTTAGTGGGATGATCGCAACATGTTTTTGTTGGAGAGGGTGTGGGAAAGGGGCACATGGATGGTAAAGGAACATGGGAGACGGGAAAAGAAAAGGCAGTTGATGAAGAATAATGGATATGATTTTGCCTGGGTTTGGTTTATACCAGTTAAATATAGTATTCATATATTTGTATTGTTTGGGGTGCTTTATGTAAAACTGGGTTATATTGCCAATATGTATAATAAATCATCTGGAAGAGAGAAGGTAACTAACACTCTTTAACCCTTCTTCCCAAGACATCTCTTCGCTAAAACCTAATTATAAGGTTTGACATCTGATCGCTCCTTATTTTACACCTTTTTTCTGCATGTTTTCATGTCATTTCGTTCGCCCATATTGCGTTTTTCACGATTATTCGACGATATCACGTTGCTTTTCACTATTTCTTGTTTTTATCGTATTTCAAGAAATATGGAGCGATCTGGAGCAAAAATGAGATCAAGGTACTTTCACGCGCACCGGAGCATCGCCCACGGCCTTATTGAGGAGTTAGCAGCGCGACAGGGATTTTCTCCCGAAAATCATCCGACTTAACTGGAATTTGGAGAAGACCCACTTGGCCGAGCAAGAAAGCTCACTCGGCCGAGTTAAGAAGACCACTCGCCCGAGTGTGACAGGGTGACAGACCCCCGAAACCTTTATTTCTCTGTTTTTCTTTGGGTTTGTCACTCGGCCGAGTGAAATGTTCCACTCGGCCGAATGGCGCAGTCCGACTGTGTCGCGAATTAGGGTTTTTGGCTGCGCCAGGGGCAAATCTGTCAGGAATTTCTGGACGATTTTGACTTGTATTTAAGGCTGGTTTTATTCCTAGTTTTAGGAGAGACTTGAATTTAATTTTGACGGCTATTCTTATTGTAATTTTCAGCGGGAGATCAAAGACGCGCAATTTGGTTTGTTATTTCTATTTAAATTTCTAGTTTTTATGAATTGTTTTCTCTCAATCATGAATTGTGCTAGGATCTTATTCATTTTTTCTGAGATTGTTATGATCAATTGTGAGTAGTTTTGTTGTTCTAGGGCATGTGGATGAACCCTATGAGTCCGATCTTAGAATTGTGATGAATGAATTGAATTGTTGCTAGGATTGATAAACGGTTAGGTTATGATTGATTTACTACGAATAGCTAGGAATTTCCATTGATTGGGGTTTGCAAGAGATTGGATTTCAATCGATGGGAAGGCCTAGATATTCGATTTAGGTTTATAATCGAGATTCTCTAGACTTGGTTTGTAAGAGATTGGACCAAAGTTAGGATTTTTATTATAAATCTGTACTAATATTCATTTGCAAGAGATTGGACAAATACGAACTATCATAACCTAGATCGTAGCTCGAGTTTGCACGAGAGTGGGCTCGAAGTGTGATTGGACGATGATGTCGATCTTCATGCTAGTGGCTTCGGTTTGGGTTCGCACGAGAGTGGGCTCTAATCTAGGTTGCTATAAATCGGCAATAGCGCGAGAGCGTGAGCTTGGTTCAATATTCAGTTACGACTAGTTCACCTTAATTCAAGCCTTGCAAATAGAGATTCATGATCCACAAGAATAAGCGACGATCCGTAGTGGGGATTTCCTAGACCTAGACGCTTTTATTATATAGAATTCTATTTGTTATTTGAACGCCAGTGACATTATTATCCAAACCATTCCATTCTACCATCAATAGCTAAGTGATCAAGATAGAGTATTGTCATTTGTCCTCACTGTGTTCGATACCAGCTCGCAACTTCGCCGTGCGCTTGCGGTAAGACTACAGTCGTTTTTCGGGTGTATATCCGGGCGCGATCAAATTTTTGGCGCCGTTGCCGGGGAGGCGACGGTATTGTATTTTCTTTACTTAGCTATTTCTTTTTATTTTTATTTTCACTCTTTTATTTCTCTATTGTGCTAACAATTCTATCTAGACTCTCTTTTATGTGCATGTACACGAGATCAAAGGCTTCACAAGAAGACATATTATTTGATCCTGAGATCGAGCGTACGGCAATGAGGCTTAGAGCTGATAGAAGATTTGATGTAAAGGAAGATCATATGGCCGCGCCGGAGACACCAGAGGAGCTAGCAGCGCGCATGGCTAGGTTTGTCTCCATTCGAGATAGGCTACGGCCCAAGACCACTTCTACCACCTCTTCTATAGTGATGCCGGTGTTGGCGGCTGATAAGAACTTTGAGCTAAAGACAGGACTTGTAGTGTTGATGCAACAAGACCCATTTCATGGGAACTCACAAGAAAATCCTCACTACCATCTGCAGTTCTTGTCCAAGTGCGCCACTTTTCAGATGCCTGGCGTGCTGGCCGATGCTATTCGACTACGCCTCTTCCCGTTTATTCTTCGAAATAAGGCATTGTATTGGTTGAGGACGCAAGTTGAGGAGATCTTTACTACTTGGGATGAGCTGGCGAGTGCATTTGTCAACAAGTTTTATCCGACATCCAAGACTATCAAGATACGAAGCGCCCTTATGTCCTTCAAGCAAGGCCCTCAAGAAACTTTATATGAGGCATGTGAGCGTTTCAAAGATCTCCAACACCAATGCCCCCATCATAGCATTGAGCCATGGGAGCTTGTACATAGCTTTTATAACGGATTGCAACCAAGCACAAAGCAAATAATAGATGTTACCGCCAATGGAGCTACCTTGTCAAAGACACCGGACGACGCTACGGCTTTACTTGAGGAGATTGCTTCGAATAATCAACAGTCGGCCGACGAAAGGGGACATTCTTCGTCATCCTTGAAGCCGGCGAGTATTTATGAAGCAAAGGCCGTGGTGGAGCTCTCTTCAAAGTTTGATTCTTTTCACAAGGTCGTGGAGAGACTATAAAAATTGGTTAGTGAACCGCATGGAGCCCCTACCGTTTCTACACCGGGAAGAAGCATGAGCGACTGGCAAGATTAAGCCCAAGTTATGTTTGTTGGAGGGGAGCAGGAAGATGGAGCCATGAAGCAAGCTCAATATGTTGCGGGGAGTACCGGTTATTGGATGAACCGGCTACAAGGGGTCACCCCGGATTTTTATACGCCAACAATGATGGAGCCTTGAATCCACCACCGTAACAATCACAAGCCCAGCCTCCATAACAACCGCAACAACCACAAGCCCGGCCTCCACAACAACCGCAATATCAACAAAGATCACCCCAACAACAAAACTTCCTATCGAGGCAACAAGCGGGGCCCTATAGACCCCCGGGGTACAATCAAGGATGGAGGGCACCCAATCTACCGCAAGCACCGCCGAGGTCGGATCATGAAGCAAGGGTTGAAGAGTTCATGACGGCCCAACAAGATTCCCTTAACACCGTCGTGGCACACTTTTTGGAGCAACTAGCATTGCTCAACAAGAACAATCAACAATTGCCGGCTCAACCGGAACAAAACCCACGGAGCAATACCGGCCCACATCAATGCCGTTGTGGCAGTAACTACAAGAGGCGGAAAGGACACTACCCCTGCCATGATTCAAATTAAGGAGCGGGGGAAGAAATTTTGGATGATAAGGAACCAGTCAATGAAGAGGAGGGCCCAAAGGCGCTAAATGACGGTGAAAAATCTGACATAGAGAAGCCACTTGAGGAGCGAACTTATATGCCATCGGTACCATTCCCATAACGGTTGGCGAAGGCGAGGATTGAGAAAAGGCTCGTCAAATTTCTGGAGTATTTGCGAGGTGTGAGCTTGAATATTCCATTCTTGAATGCCATCATCGAAATCCCGTCCTATGCTAAGTTCCTAAAGGATTTGATCACGGAAAAGAAGCGAAAAGAAAGGATCATGCTTGCCGAGCAAAGTACGTGGTTTGCTAAGAAGGAGAAAGCGCCGACCAAGTTCAAAGATCCCGGTAGTTTCCGAGTTCCTTGCACGCTTGGAGGAGTCCCACTTTAGTAAGCTTTGGTAGATTTGGGAGCAAGCGTGAGCCTCATGTCCCTCACAATGTTTAAGAAATTGAATACAGGGACCGACCTAAACACAACAGACATGAAGATACAACTCGCCGATGGGCGAATCACTAGGCCGGTGGGGATTGCTGAAAACATACCACTACAAGTACCGGGTGGACTTTGCTTGGCATGCCACTTCGCGGTGATGGATGTTAAGGAGGAAGGTGATACGTCGCTGATTCTTGGACGCCCTTTCTTGGCCACTGCCGGAGTGATTGTGGATGTGAGGGAAGGAACCTTGTCCTTAAACGTCGGAAATATCGAAGTTGAACTCCACATTCCGAAGGCAATGAAGCACATGCCTTGGCAAGAGGACGTGGACTATGTGGACCTCCTCGACGAGGTGATTGACGACGCCATGCCATTTGCCATCGGAGCCAAGCATGATGACGGCCTCGAAGAGGGCCAACTTGCCAAGGATGGAGAGATGATGGGAGACCCACCGGACCCTCTTATGGATGAGGAGTATGTCGACGCTGATGTCGTCAAGATTAGAGAGCTATGCAAGCTCTCCATGGCGAAGCATATGAAGAAAGCTCTACCGGACAACAAATCTTCGCCGCCGGCCAAGAAAAAGGATGTCAAAAGCTCAAGCTTGGGGGACTCATCCCCCACCACTACACTTGATGAAGGGGAGCCGAGGAACGCCGAAGTAAATCAACAACTAAACCCAAGCGGCCTTCCCGTCAAGTTTGACGCGCGCATCTCACATGCGCCGAACATCAAGCTTTAATTGCAAATCTTAAGGGGTCGAGCTGAAGACCTTAAACAAGCGCTTGTCGGGAGGCAACCCGACGGTTCTATCTTATTTTTGGTTGAATTTTTCCTTTATTTTTGTTTTAGATTTTTATTAGTGTTTAGAGTCAAGTGTCGAAGAAAAACCTGACAACGGGCAATATTTTTCATTGCAGAAGATGGAGAATAGGTGACCATATGAATGTAGGATGACCATGGCAAAGGAGAGCGCTCCAGGAATGCGCTCAGGCGTCATGAGAGGGAAGAAAATGACAGGGAGAAGAAAATCAGAAAGTGGAGCAAAAACAGAGAGTTGGAGCTGAAAATAGCAGCCCACTCGGCTGAGTGAAATTTTCATTCGGCCGAGTGAAGACCCTACTCGGCCGAGCAGAGTACTACTTAGGGAAGTTTCGAAAAACCCCACTCTGTCATTTATATGCCACTCGGCCGAGTGACTTTGTCACTCGACCGAGTGAATCAGACACTTTCAGCACTTGAAAAGCTCGGAGTGGCCTTGCCACTCGGCCGAGTGAGCTTTACTCTGAATAATGCTATTGACAGTCTACGCCTGAGCTTTACGTGCTCTACGCGATGACCAGAGCGAGAGCTTACGGGTAGGTGGAGATGTCTTACTCCCCGCCGTTCAGATCGATATAGCTAGTTGGTATCTAGATCGCATCATTATCTCTGTCGGCGTCAGGACGCCTATTTGTTGTGGCGGTCTGATTACCCTTCTGGCTCCCATGTGCGGAGTTGACCTCCCAGCTGGTTTGCTACGACCTCCGGGCCCACTTCCCTTTCCATTGATGTCATGACCCGCATGAGGATGTTGCGTCCTCATGGTCAGCACCACCGGGGTTTGGCTGCACGGTCCATTTGGCACAAAGTACATGGTGCTTCCGAGCACCGCTCGGACCCACATTGGACCCGCAGGAGGGGTGTGGAGACCAGAGATGGACCTCCTCATCCCAGCTACGTACGTGCTAGAGCCTGAGGACGCTCAGTAGGAGCCCCTTCTCCACCCTCTGGACCTCGAGATCCCGATCCCTCAGCCTGCACCTGATTTGACCGCTCCTCCTGACACCTCTGTCCACACTTCTGTCAGTGTCGGGAGCACACTTGCTGAGTCCACCACCACCTCTGTACCGCTGGCCATTGATCCCATCTCATATGTGAGTTTCGAGAGCGCCCCCACCATTATTCTTGAGAGAGACGAGCCTTCCTTTGTTTCTGCAGCCGAGACCCTGTCCATACCAGATTTCTCGACCGCTGGGGAGTCATTTTCAGTTGATCTCACGACCTCCCCAGTCGTCACTTCCGTCTCTACTGTCGCTGTCTTCACTGAGAGTGTCGTGACGTCTGTCCTTATTTCTGTGTCAGCGACCTCTCTGTCATTCTCGCCCTCTATCACCGCTTCAGATGCTGCTGCTGCTCACACTTCTGCGAGCATTCCTGCGTCTCAGCCTCCCACAGAGGCTGATCGTCTTTTAGTGAGCACAGCACTGCACCTTTACCCCGTAGCGGCACCACTTGTCCACGGTAGCCGTGCTCGGCAGCCCCGATCACCACCCGTTCGACCCTCTGCCTCTCCTCCCCCGACACCCTAATTCAGCACCTGTGTGCTCTAGAGGGGGGCCATTAGTGGGCTCAGAGGAGATTTTCGGGCTCTCTCCGCAACGGTTAGCGCTGTACAGTCTTGCATCGCTCTACACCGTTGTGTTCAGGTCACCTTGAACCAGATTCTTACGCGACTGCCACAGCCTCCTCAGCCTGCCGCTACCCGTCCCATTTCACAGCAGCCTCCACCACCACCCCCACCACAGAACGGTGCTGGTGCTCCACCACCTGCTTAGGCGCACACTTGATGCATCCCATATTTTTGCCGCTGCCGTGATTGCTATCATCTTTTCTGTTGATTTTGCGCATCTCCTCCCCACACATTTTGGTCACTTTTTGTTCAGATTTGTCTATACCATCCTGGGAGAGAGGAGGTATTTCTGGGACCGCTATATTGCTCCATCTTGATCTCTGCATGCATCATTTGCATTTCCATCTCATTTTCTTTCATTTTCATACTTTATCATGCATGCACAATCATCCACCCAAACCATATCATATCTCTCCTTGTGCCACACTTAGCACATTGAGGACACTGTGCGGTTTAGCTTGGGGGAGTGAGTGTCTCACGCACTTTTCATTTTCTTAATTTTTATTTTCATTTTTCCACGTTTCTTTATTTTCCACTTATTTTCACCCACTTTTTCATTTTTTCTCATGCATCACGTTTTCTTATTTTGTATGTGTGCTGCATATGTATAGTAGTTCTTATTTTTCTTTTATTCTTGTTCCTTTTATCTCTTTTTGCTAGAGATGAATTTTCTGTGATGACGATGACCTGGAGCTAGTTTACTTATATGCATATTCTCTTGTCATGCCATCGTTTTTTATTTCAGATATCATATGCTATACTTTGCTGTGCATTTGAGAATAGTAACCTGCACCTTCATTATATGAACGTGAATGAAATTCTACCATTAGCTAAGTCTGATGATTTATCTTGTATACTTTTCATAGAAAACACACCAAGCTTCACGCATTGATTGCCTATATTTGGAGTACTGCTTTGTTGTCTGCTATCACTTCTTTTTTGTATGAAAATTGTACGCTTGACTTCCAGGTTGATTGAATGTATGCCATTTTGATATAACTGGATTAGTTTACTTTCTGAAATCGAACTGAGTAGTTTACATTACTTTGCTGAAAGTTGTCATGCACATTCTAAAAAGTGAACTGAGCGTTGCATATTTTTCTTTCTCCACATATCTTGAACTCTATTTCTATACTTAAAATCATTGGTGAATCTCCCTTTAGCAATTCTTATATTGACATCTTTCCCCCGCTATAAATTCCATGCTCAAACACCCCAAAATCAAAAAGAAAAAAGACATGCATATCTATCTATCTTTTGATTTGGGATTGTTATTGTGTATATGAGTTTATGAAAAAAAGAAAAAAAGAAAAAAAAGAGAAAAAAGAGAAACAAAAGAGAAACAAAAAAAGGTACATACACGATCCCATTTCTTTCTTTCTTTCTTCCCTCTTTTATCTTTATTTTTCTTGGAGCTTGAAAAATGGGGAAAGTTGTATTGTTCCATTTGATGCCACCACGCTTATAGATAAACTTGGGGGAGAGGATCCAATGATGTGTGAGAGAGTGACCACTTGTCTGTGCATGACGACCTAAGCTAAGTAATTTTCTATATTCAGGGAGATTACTAAAAGTATTACGAAGTCCACGAGTTGAAATTTGGTATGCATTTCATGAATACCACTTCTTTCTATTCTTATTGCTCCATATTGTGTGATACCTCTTATACTCCAAATGGAAAGCGATTAATTGAAAAGTGTGCGATATATGATTATGTATATTACTTTGAATGCATCAGACGATGCTTATTCTAAAATGATTTCATATTTCATTTCGTTTTGATATTCTTGGGTTTCTATATCGAATGCACACATATATATGATCATGATATCGAGATAAAAGTCTTTGACATGTTTTTATTCGTCGTATGCTATTTGAGTAAGCAGCTCCACGTCCTGAGAAAATGATCTAGCACCTCCCTCTTCGTTTTCTTTTCTATTTTCTTTTTCCTTTTTCCTTTTTTTCCCGCCGGGTTTGCCTTTTTACTCATCTTCCTCGAGGACGAGTAAGAGGTAAGTTTGTGGGAGTTTGATCGCTCCTTATTTTACACCTTTTTTCTGCATGTTTTCATGTCATTTCGATCGCCTATATTGCGTTTTTCACGATTATTCGACGATATTGCGTTGCTTTTCACTATTTCTTGTTTTTGTCGTATTTCAGGAAATATGGAGTGATCTGGAGCAAAAATGAGATCAATGGACTTTCACGCGCACCCGAGCATCGCCCACGGCCTTATTGAGGAGTTAGCAGCGCTAGAGGATGAGCGGAAGAGGAAGAAGTTCGATAGAATTGACGAGGAAGCGTGGAGGAAAAGAAAGAGACCCAGCAGCAGCTCCTCGGCTGAACTGACAGTTCACTCGGCCGAGTGAAGGACTGCGTTCGGCCGCGTAAAACAGATACGAGATCGCCTGGATTCAAAGTTCACTTGGCCGAGCAATAAAGTTCACTCGGTCGAGCAAGAAAGCCCTTTCGCCCGATTATGACAGGGATTTTCTCCCGAAAATCATCCGACTTACTGGAATTTGGAGAAGACCCACTCGGTCGAGTGAAGAAGACCACTCGCCCGAGTGTGACAGGATGACAGACCCCCGAAACCCTCTATTTCTCTATTTTTCTTTGGGTTTGTCACTCGGCCGAGTGGCGCAGTCCGACTGTGTCGCGAATTAGGGGGTTTAGCTGTGCCAGGGGCAAATCTGTTAGGAATTTCTGGACGATTTTGACTTGTATTTAAGGCTAGTTTTATTCCTAGTTTTAGGAGAGACTTGAATTTAATTTTGACGGCTATTCTTATTGTAATTCTCAACCGGAGATCAAAGACGCGCAATTTGGTTTGTTATTTCTATCTAAATTTCTAGTTTTTATGAATTGTTTTCTCTCAATCATGAATTGTGTTAGGATCTTATTCGTTATTTCTGATATTGCTATGATCAATTGTGAGTAGTTTCGTTGTTCTAGGGCATGTGGATGAACCCTATGGGTCCGATCTTAGAATTGTGATGAATGAATTGAAATGTTGCTAGGATTAATAAACGGTTAGGTTATGATTGATTTACTACGAATAGATGAGAATTTCCATTGATTGGGGTTTGCAAGAGATTGGATTTCAATCGATGGGAAGGCCTAGATATTCGATTTAGGTTTATAATCGAGATTCTCTTGAGATTTGGTTTGCAAAAGATTGGACCAAAACTAGGATTTTTATTATAAATCTGTACTAATATTCGTTTGCAAGAAATTGGACGAATACGAACTATCATGACCTAGATCGTAGCTCGATGTTGCACGAGAGTGGGCTCGAAGTGCGATTGGACGATGATGTCGATCTTCATGCTAGTGGCTTAGGTTAGGGTTTGCACGAGAGTGGGCTCTAATCTAGGTTGCAATAGACCGACATTAGCGCGAGAGCGTGAGCTTGGTTCAATATTCAGTTACGACTAGTTCACCTTAATTCAAGCCTTGCAACATAGAGATTGTGTTAGACCCAGGCGTGTCTAACCCCAGCCGCACCATGGGCCAAAGCCCATGACCGGCTGCATGCCCCCTTTGCCCTAGTTATTCTTATATATAGGGGGGTAACCGTCTAGTATTTTCCCATGCTTGATGAATGATATTTTCTCTTGAGCGTCTTTAGGTTAGATCTAGATTAAACGAGTGCGGACGTCCTCTTCAGCTTCTTGGAAGGAGAGCGCACCTCTTTTGTGCTCAAATATCTTGTTATTTTCATTGTTTTATCTATTAAAAATCGTATCTTTGTTGGTTTCTAACATTTTGGTATCAGAGCACGTGCCGATCCATGGTGGCCACGACAAGATCGCACGACAAAATTGAGGCTTTGGAGGCAAAGTTCACGAGCGAAATCGACGGAATCAAGAAATCGTTGGCGGCAAACGATGAATCCATGGCAAAGTTGACGGCTTCCATCAACCAATTGGCGGCGAATCAAGCGAAGCACGACGAACAATTTGCGCAATTGGTGGGAACCCTAAATCAATTGGCGGGAACCCTAAATCAATTGGCGACGAACAACAAAGGGGATGAGAACCCTAATCCGACACCAAAGGCGGCATCTTTGAAGAAAGAGCAGGAAAAAGACGAGATTTTGACCCAAAATCAACCCTTTTTGGTGGAGGAATTGGACGAGGACGAAGACGAGGAGCCATGGAGGGTCGACTACCGCGAGGAGGTACGACGAAAGGCGGTGGAGATCCAAAGGGGCGGCGGAGGCTCTAGCCGCCGCAATTAGGAGCAATGCGCCATCAACGAACCACGGCCGAACCCCCAAAACAGCCAGGGGTTCGGCCGCCGCAGGAAGGAGGCAGGGAGCCCTTCCCCGCCTCAGGCGACCCCGGTAGGGGGCCAGGCCCCGCCGTAGGTCAGCGGGGTCCGGCGAGTTGGGCCAGGCCCTGCTGGAGGTCGGCGGGGTCCGACGAACTCGCGGACCCCCGGCAGGGCCCGCCGGCCCAGCCGGAGGCACGACGAGGCCTGCAGGCCCTCCGGCATGGCCGGAGGGCCCCTACAGGGTCCCGCTAAGGGCGGGAACCCCGGTCAACTGCCAGGGGGGTGGGGGCCTTTCGGCGAGCCCCAAAGGGGGCGGGAACCCCCTGGCAACCGCCAGGGGGGTGGGGGCCTTCCGGCGAGCACCAAAGGGGGCGGGAACCCCCTTGGCAGCCGTCGGGGGGTGTGGCCGGCGAGCCCCAAAGGGGGCGAGAAACCACCTGGCAGCCGCCGGGGGGTGATGTTCACGGCCAGGGCTGGGGGGGTTTCGAGCCCCTGGGCAGCGGACAGAGGTCAGGATGGTGGATTTCAGAGGGGAAGACCCCCGCGGACGGCTTTTGGGAGGGTTTTACGACCCTTTGGGACGGCGGCCAGTAGCGGTGGACCACTTTTACGGAGACGGACACGGTGTGGACCATTATTATAACGGCGGGGGTGCCTACGAGGCAAAGTTCGGCGATGATGCAGGTTGGGACGACTATGAGGGCCAGTGGGGAGATTATCGAGGAGACTATGGGGGTCGCGGAGGAGGACCAACCAGGCAGTATGAGACTCAGGACGAGAGGAGGCAGCACTACCGGCCACATCACCGAGAGGATGGGAGGCCCGAGCAGGGGCACTTTGGAGGAGATTGCAGAGTCTGGAAGCTGAAGATGCCGATATTTTTTGGGGAGAATCCACACGCCTGGTTGTTCACAGTGGAAAGATATTTCACGGGTACCACATGACTGAGGCCCAGAAGCTGGAGACAGCAGCCATTTGCATGGAGGGGAGAGCTTTGGGGTGGTTCCAGTGGAAGGAGAGGATGCAGCAGATTCGGAGCTGGGAGGAGCTGAAAGACTTTGTGCTGGAGAAGTTTAGAGACCCCCATTTTGGGAACCTACACGAGCAGCTATTTGCCCTCAGGCATGAGGGGCCGGTGCGGGAGTACATCGAGAGATTTGACACTGGCAGGGCGAGTTCATGGGGTGTCGGACGAGTCGCTGGAAGGCACCTTCCTGAAGGAGTTGCGACCTAGTCTTCGAGCTTCGGTGAGGCCATACAAGCCTCGGGGGCTTTCAGAGGTCATCGAGATGGCGCAGATGGTGGAGAACTCCCGGACTGAGGATAAAAGAGGCGGGGGCAGCTACAGTGGGCAGTTACAGCGGGGCTCCTCGACTGGAGCAGGTGGAGCGGTGGCCAATACTGAGGCAGTACAGGTGGGACTGGAGAAGACGGGAGAACAAAACAACCCCCCACCAGCTGGCGGCCCATTCCGAAGGATGACCGATGCGGAGATGAGGGAGAAAAGGCAAAAGGGGCTCTGTTTCAGATGCGACGAGCGCTTCACTCCCGGACACCGCTGTGTGGATCGAAAGCTGCAAGTGTTGATTGCGGAAGCCGACGAGGATGATGACGTGTAGGATGAATGTATCGGTGGGGAGGACGACTCCCACTCGGATTAGCACCGCCGGGACTTGCATGCACCACCTTGAGGACAAGGTGGCTCTTGGGGGGAAGTATTATTAGACCCAGGCGGGTCTAACCCCAGCCGCACCATGGGCCCAAGCCCATGGCCGGCCGCATGCCCCCTTTGCCCTAGTTATTCTTATATATAGGGGGGTATCCGTCTAATATTTTCCCATGCTTGATGAATGATATTTTCTCTTGAGCGTCTTTAGGTTAGATCTAGATTAAACGAGTGCAGACGTCCTCTTCGGCATCTTGGGAGAAGAGCGCACCTCTTTTGTGCTCAAATATCTTGTTATTTCCATTGTTTTATCTATTAAAAATCGTACCTTTGTTGGTTCCTAACAGATTCATGATCCACAAGAATAAGCGACGATCCGTAGTGGGGATTTCCTAGCCCTAAACGCTTTTATTATATAGAATTCTATTTGTTATTTGAACGACAGTGACATTATTATCCAAACCATTCCATTCTACCATCAATAGCTAGGTGATCAAGATAGAGTAATGTCATTTGTCCTCCCTATGTTCGATACCTGCTCGCCACTTCACCGTGCGCTTGCGGTAAGACTACAGTCGTTTTCCATGTGTATATCCTGGCGCGATCAACTACTCGATCGATACCAATATGTTGCTACCTATAAAACCCGGGTGATACCATTTATACTTATTAATACCAACTAACATAAGAGAAGATTTAATGTGTTACTTACTAAAATTTGAAATATTTTATTATTTTATATAATGGAGCTAAAAAAAATCTTATTATATGATCAAAATCGATGTTCATAATACTAGCTTGAATCGAGTGCGTTTAAAAAAAGACAAATAATGCCCTAGATGACTAATGGGTAATAGATAAATAAAACACTCATCTAAGATAATGTCTATGTACCTAATAACTACTTTAAGCTAATGCAACAGATATATAAAGTCTAGTACTTTCTGCACATATCTGATATTTTTTATATAACCGATTTCATACTGCAAACCACCAGCTGCTACCGAGTCTGGAACCGATTTTTTACAGCTTGTCTAACTATTTTTTTCTACACCTAAATTAGTTTAGCCTTAATCAATCCACCTCATCTTCAACCATCACTTTTCAGACCAGATAATAGTCAACCTCAATAAGCTTTGTATGCTTATGAAAAATTGGATTCTTTGTAATATGGATTGCCGCCTTGTTATCGCAGTATAGTTGCATAGGTAATGAAAATGTGAATTGAAATTCTGTCGTAAGATCCTTGATCTAAATCAATTCACATGTGACATTCGTCATTGCCCGAAACTCAGATTTTACACTTGACTGACAGATACCACATTGTTTCTTACACTTCAATATTACAAGGTTATCAGCAATAAGGATACAATCCTATGTGATGGATCTCTTATCAATAGACGATCTTGCTAAATCAGCATATGAAAAGTTTTCAGCTTTACCATATCCATAATCTGACCATGTAAGTTCCCTACTTGGTACCTGCCATTGACCCTTACATTAGCATGATAGTAAGAAAGTATTTCTTCATGATGTTCTTGATGAGAGTTTACATGGAGCAACTATAGGCTTTGTTGATTAGGAGGAATCTATGAAGGTTTGCAGTTAAAGCGATGTATGAGTGATGGAATCTCCACGGGTATGGTTTAAGCAATTTTCGATAGCACAATGCCAAAAAAGGACTAGTCAATTGAGTATATATGGGAAAACGTATTTGGTAGATTGTTTATATTGACGATATAGTGATATTAGAGATGATGCTAAGGGGGTTGTAGCATTGAAGGTATACATGCAGGCTTGTAGCGACATTTCTAGATTAAAGATTTTGCATCATTGTTTTACTACATTGGCATAAAGGTAACCATATCATGAGAATAGAGTTATTGTCACAGAGGAAGTACGTATTGTATATCGACCTAGAGAATATGTTATCCAAATATCGATCAGTTAACCCTCTTATGGACCCAAATTCCTATTATGCACCCAAATTTGAAGTTCCTATCAGATCAGGGGCTAATGATCCTAGGTGGTACATGAAACTTATTGAAAAACTAAACTCTCTTACAATGTATTGGTTAGATATTATATAATTTAGTAAGTGTAGACAGTCAGTTAATGTCAATCCTACGAACAGACCATTGTATTGTAAGATGGCACTAAGGATAATGATAGTCTGTTATCTGAGGGGTATACTAGATAGATGACACATATATTTTAAACATTGACATAATAGAGTTGATGCATTTTCATATGTTGACTGAGCTTGATTGTATTTTGACAGGTGATCTATAACAGAATATTGGGTATTTGTTGGTAAACTTGTGGCGTATAAAAATAAGAAGTAATGTGTTTTCTCTCAGTTGAGCGCAGAATCTAAGTTTTGGGCCATGGAAAATTCGACTTGTAAGCTGGTTTGTATCAAGGATATTATGATAGAACTTTAGTTCATAATTCCATTGCCTATGTAGCTATACTATGATAACAAGACAGTAATCAATATTGCAAAAAAGTCCAACTTTTAATGGACGTATGAAGTATATCAAGGTTGATTGTTATTTGGTTCGAGAAAAGATGGTTGGAAGACAAGATTAGGAAAACTCTTTATGTAGCTCAGATTTATTTATCAAGCTGCTTGGTGGTTTTCGTGTTTACTTGTGACGAGCTGGGCATGCATAATAAATATGATCCAGCTTGAAGGGAAGTTAGAATATAATATTTATATATCTATGTTGTAAGGGGTGTTTTATGTAAAACTGGATCATATTACATATATATACAATAAAGCATCTGGGTGAGAGAATGTAACTAACCTTCTCTAACCTTCTTCCCAAAACACCCCTTCTTTACCCTTTTCAAGACCTTTTTTAAATATTGACTTAACTAGGAAAATGATCCTAAAGCCTTTTATTAATTAATGGAGTTTTAAAATGAGCTACTAAGAGAGAAATATGAGGCTAAGCATGTTGAAAGTAGAAAAATAGGCAGGGTTATTTACCCCTTCTATATTGGTAGTTCATTTACGGGAATGAGCTAGCTCATTCATATTTTCTTAGTTATTAAATGAGGTTACTTACACTTGCTTGCAGAAACCTACGATTTGATAAAACTATGAAGATAGGTTTATCTCAAGGATCAAGAATCTTTCGTAACATTATTCAGTTTATGTTTTAATTCTTATACGGTTCTCATGTTTGTTTACCCAAAAATATTGTTAAGATTTATGCAGAAATTTGTTATTGTGTATTGCATACATACCCAACCTATTATTGTATTTATAAATAGTCAGTAAAGTAAGGTAGGTGTATATACCTTTATTATCAATTTTGTTTCTCTTCTTTGATTCGAACATGATATTAGAGCAGGAAACAAACCATAAGTGTAAAATCTCTCTTTTCTCTAAAGAGTTACTGTTCACTCAGAGTTTCTATTCACTTAGGATCCAATTTGTTTTTCCACCTTTGCTACCCATTTAGATATTGCCAACCTCGTTTCTTCAGATCTCGTTATCGTTCCATCTCTATGATCGTTCCTTTAAATCTCGTCGTTGTCATTTCTTCTTTAGATTTTGTCATCGTCATATCTTCTTAAACCAACACTACAACTAGCCCATCATCCTTCATCACCACTGTAACGACCACTTTTCGTTGTACTTTGTTCGTGCACGTGCTTTTGGCCGTGCACGTGTTTATTTTAGACTTTGTTTGTTTGTGAACACTTTGTGTGATATGCCGTTGTGAACGTCTCTGAGAGTATTAAATAGTGGCACTAATTTGGAACGACGTTTCTCGAGTCGTTTTCCACAATTTAATCTTATTCGATGAGACGTTGCGATTTTCACTTTTGACGGGAGACGTTTCTATTTTTAGTTTCGTCGTCCGACGTCAAAATTGAGATCCGTCTTCTTAGTTAGCTCACTTTCGTCATCACGATCACCCCGATATTTATTTTATAATTTTTAGAGTTTATTTGACCACTTTTATATTTTTAGCAAGGTTTAAAATATTTTTAATAATTAAGTTTTAAATTATTTTCGGCCAAGTAAAATTTATTTGAGTTTTAAACGTTTTAAATAATTTTTGAGCCGAATTCCAGCTCATTTGGGCCGCTTGCTAATCAAGACTAAAATCAGTATTTTTAAAGTATTAAGGTAACGCTTTGCACCCCTAGGACCCCCAACCCACTTGCATGCTAATCAAGACTAAAATCAGTATTTTTAAAGTATTTTAAATGTTTTAGAATTCACTAATCAAGATTAATAAAACGGATGTAGGCCGGTGGACTTGAGCGCGTAGGAATTGTGACTTTGGACTCGTTGGACGGTGTTTCTCGAACGTTGTACTTGTAGGCAAGTGAAACTTGCCAACTCTTGTGTAGGGCCATATTTTTAGGCCACTTCTTTGTTTTTAGCGTAAAAGAGACTAGACAGTGAAATGATAGCTGTCTAGACGCACTTTTAGGGTCTAGCTTGACAACGAAGCTAGATCCGTCACCCTGCCATGTCATGCATGCATTGATATCTGTCACGTTTAAAGTCCTTATCTGTACGTACTTTTAACTGCCATGCATTGCATTCTACATGTCATCCAAGTTGTTTATTGCATTCGTAGCACACGCTACAATACTTGTACTTCCTTGACCGGCTAGGTGCACCCCTAGGCCATCATGTTAAAACACTTCCTGGCTCGTGATCCAGAAGCGGGCCTCATGTGTTGGTCAAAATCCAATGCCCGATACACGTGGAGGGGTAGGGATAAACGATCACTTGAGCTTAGGAGTTGGCCCGCGCAGCCACTCTAGCCAAAAAGGCGGAATCTCTGTGCACGAGGTGCTTACTTGACTTGTACTTGTCGTTGTGAGTGTTTCATGAAAATATTGTCATCCATGCCATGTTTAAATGCCATGCTCGTACTTTACTTTACGTGTCTTTACTTTACTTTACTTGTTGCACTCATTACTGTAACTGCCATGTCATTGCATCATGCTAGAACTGCTAGGTTGTTTTACTTTACATACTTTCAGTTTCCTTGCACAAGTCTCTTGTAGACTTGCTGACATGTGCCCCTTGCTCTTTTGGGTGTCACATATTAGACCCTGAGCCAGCGACAGTTGTTGAGGACGAGGTGTTTGCTGACGCTGAGCCTGAGCCTACGTTCGTCGAGGAGTTCGAGGACACCGGAGACCAGTCTTAGTGACTGTTGAGTTGCTTTTGCTTTAGGTTGCTGTTAGTTGTCGGTGCTTGCACCATTACTTTGTTTTCGTACTTTGTACTTTTGTTGGCCATGCTGGGGCCTCTTTTAGACTCTTTTATTTGAGCCTGGTGGCTTTTCTGCGATGTTGAAATTTATTATTATGGATATTTTGAGATTTATTCTTTGTCTCATTTCCTTATTATTATCTTTGTTTCGTTTCGCGTTGCAAGGACATGCAGTTTAAAGTGATTGACGCTTATCGGACTTGCAGCTTTGTAGCTTCAAGTCTGAGCGGACCTTCTCACGCTTCGCCTCCACGTTTTTGGGAAGCGGGGCGTGACTGGTTTTGTTGGTGGCCCATGCAGATACCTTCTTGCGATTGCGAACTAACGGAACAACGATAATAACGGAATGTCCATTAAATAAATTGCAACATCCAAGTCATTAAGCTTTGAGTCTAATTTGTTTGTTCGTTTTCTATGTCATTAGATGGCTGGACGACGACAGACCCGATCTGGTAGTGGGCCCAATTGTGCTGAGGTACCGGATAGAGAGCCCACCAATGCTGAGATCATGAGGATGATGCATCAGATGATGCAGGTGCAGCAGGGCATGCTCCAGAACACTCAGAGTGCTCCTCGCCACGAGCCAGGAGCGAAGCAGTTTCGGGAGCTGGGCCCGACTTACCTTGATGGATCTGAGGGACCGTTGGCTGCAGAGGAGTGGATCAGGAATACCGAGGATAATATGAAGATGTCGAAGGTCAACCCGGCTGGATGGGTTGATCTGGTGAAGAAGCAGCTTAAGGGTAATGCCCGAAACTGGTGGGATGCAGAGGAGGAGCTGTTGGTGAGCCCTATACCTTGGGCTACTTTCAAATCTAGGTTCGATGAGGAGTACTTTCCGAAGGCTGCTAGGAGGGAGATGTTGCAGCGCTTCATTGAGCTGAAGCAGTGGAATCTGACGGTGGACCAGTACCACCAGGAGTTCACTAGGCTGAGTCGCTTCGCGCCGAAGATGGTGGATGATGCTGAGGAGAAGGCTCAGAGGTTTCTGCAGGGTCTTTCCCTAGACTTGCAGAGTCTGATGTCTACGACGGATATGGAGTCATATCAGAAGTTGCTGGTAGCTGCTCGGAGACAGGAGCTGATTGCGAGGCAGAAGAGAGAACAGATTTCTGGAGCTGGGAAGAGGCATATGGAGCAGGTCAGAGGAGTGGTTAGGCCTGGGTCCAGGCCTAATCAGCCAGTGCAGTTCAAGAGGCCAGGTGTGCCTCCTCAGAAGACTTGCTATTTCTGTGGCAAGGCCGTGCATGTTAAGGAACAGTGTAGGAAGATGTTGGTACAGTGCCTGATTTGTGGAGATCCTACTCATGCTATGAAGGAGTGCCCGAAGTCTAAGCTACCTTGGAAGGAACCAGTCGCAGCACAGCCGTTGCAGCAGAGAGCACCTGTACCTGCAGGTCGTGGAGCACCTCTCGCTCCACAGAGGCAGACTTTTCAGCAGGCCATGCAGCCGAGGAGGCAGGCTTATCTGATGACGGCAGTGGAGAGCGAGGCTGTGGATGAAGTTATCGCAGGTAACTCTCAAACTAGTTGTTTTCTTCCTTAGATAGTTTTGATTGTTAGCTTATGTCTGTTTGATTGCATATGATTGTTTGTTAGAATAGGGTTTGATTATTAGACTGTTTGTTAGGTGTGATTTTGGTTTGCACATTTCCTGCACGAGTCCTCTTTGACTCTGGTGCATCGATGTGCATTATTTCTCGGAGCTTCGTGGAGAAGCATTCCTTGACGACCTTCCCTCTTCCCAAGAGTTGGAACATCGTTACAGGAAATGGCGTGATCTCGGTGCATCTCGGGTGCAATTCTTGCCCATTGGTGGTCTGTGGACATGAGCTTTACGCTGATTTTATTGTCCACGACATCATCAATTACGATGCAGTGCTTGGGATGGATTGGCTTGCGAGTTTCTATGCTACGATCGATTGTCGGAGGAAGAAGGTGGTGTTCGAGATCCCCGGACATCCAGTGTTTGAGTTCAGCCGTGGTAGCAGTTCGTTTGGTCCTGTCAGGTTTCGGGCCAAGCCGGTGGAGATTGTTGCTATGCAGATGGAGCAGGATAGACCAGCTGTGGTACGTGAATTCGATGATGTCTTCCCCTAGGAGATGTCTGGACTGCCACCCGATCGAGCGCTCGAGTTTTCGATCGATCTTGTTCCGGGAGCGCAGCCTATTTCGAAGGCGCCGTATCGGATGGCTCCAGCAGAGTTGGAGGAGTTGCGTAGGCAGCTGGATGAGCTTCTACAGAAGGGTTACATCAATCCTAGTGTGTCTCCGTGGGGAGCACCGGTATTGCTGGTAAAGGAGAAGGATGGTTCGCGTCGCATGTGTGTGGATTACCGGGAACTGAATGCTGTGACTATCAAGAATAAATATCCCTTGCCTCGTATAGATGACATCTTTGATCAGCTCGGGGGATCGAGGGTGTTCTCTAAGTTGGATTTGAGGAGTGATTACCATCAGCTTAAGGTGAAGAAGGAGGACATCCCGAAGACAGCGTTCAGGACGAAGTATGGTCATTACGAGTTCGTGGTTATGCCCTTCGGTGTAACCAATGCGCCCGCAGTCTTTATGAACCTGATGAATCTGATCTTCTACGACTTCCTAGACAAGTTTGTCGTTATCTTCATTGACGATATTCTGATCTATTCAAAGTCGGAGGAAGAGCATGCATCGCACTTGAGGACAGTGTTGGAGATCTTGAGGAAGCATCGTTTGTATGCTAAGTATTCCAAGTGCGAGTTTTGGCTGGATAGAGTTGCTTTTCTCGGGCATGTGGTGTCTGGTGATGGAATTTCTGTGGATCCCGAGAAGATTATGGCTATCAGAGAGTGGCATGTTCCGCAGTCAGCGTCCGAGATCCGGAGTTTCCTTGGGCTTGCAGGATATTATCGGCGTTTCATTAAGGACTTTTCCCGGATTGCTGAGCCGATGACCAGACTGACGCAGAAGGATGTGCCATATGTTTGGTCTGATGATTGTGAGAAGGCTTTCGATGTTCTGAAGGAGAGATTGACGACTGCCCCTGTTCTTGCTGTGCCTGATCGGAGTGGAGGATTCGAGATCTTTTGCGATGCTTCTGGCAAAGGTCTTGGGTGTGTGTTGCATCAGCATGTGCATGTGGTTGCGTATGCTTCTCGTCAGCTTAAGGCTCATGAGAAGAATTACCCGACACATGATTTGGAGTTGGCTGCTGTCGTGTTTGCGCTGAAGATTTGGAGGCACTTCCTGCTGAGTGAGAAGGTGAAGATCTTCACCGATCACAAAAGCTTGAAGTATATCTTTACGCAGAAGGAGCTCAACATGCGACAGCGTCGATGGTTGGAGCTCATGGCAGACTATGAGATCGATTTACAGTATCACCATGGCAAGGTGAATGTGGTTCCGGATGCGCTGCGCAGACTTCCAGCGGTGATGATGTTGACTTCGCAGTCGAGATTGCAGCAGGATTTTTGCGAGACTGGTATCGAGATTATTCTTCCTGGCGAGACTTCTTCGTTGATGAGTATGCAGATACAGTCGACGATCGTGGATAGGATCAAGGCTGGACATGCTGGAGATGCTAAGCTTGTGAAGATTCGGGAGCAGGTGGAAGCCGGTCTGCGGACTGACTTTTTGATTCACGAGGATGGTTCGTTGAGATTTGGAGCCAGGTTGTGTGTGCCAGCTGGAGATATCAGAGATGAATTATTGGTGGAGGCACACAGTTCGCCGTATTCTGTGCATCCTGGTGGCACCAAGATGTACAAGGATCTTCGCCTGAACTTTTGGTGGCATGGTATGAAGAAGAGTGTGGCTCGGAGTGTAGCCAAGTGCTTGGTTTGCCAACAAGTTAAGGCGGAGCATCGACGTACGGCAGGGTTGCTACAACCGCTTCCGATTCCGGAGTGGAAGTGGCAGCACATCACTATGTATTTCGTGACTGGACTACCTCGGAGTCCGAAGCAGAATGACGCGATTTGGGTGATCGTAGACCGATTGACCAAATCCGCGCACTTTATTCCCTTCCGAGTAGGACAATCTACTGAGACGCTAGCGAGGAGATATATGTAGGTAAATTCTTTTACTCTCCGTCTTATTTCCTTGTCCTAGTTTAGATAGTGATGTAACGTGAATCGTGCAGGAGATCATACGATTTCACGGAGTCCCTGTGAGTATCGTGTCGGACAGAGACACGCGATTCACATCTCAGTTTTGGCAGAGTCTGCAGAAGAGCTTGGGTACGAGTCTGAGTTTCAGCACGGCGTACCACCCGCAGAAGGATGGCCAGTCCGAGAGGACGATTCAGATTTTGGAGGACATGTTGAGAGCGTGCATGTTGGACTTTAATGGATCTTGGGAGGATCATCTCCATCACGTTGAGTTTGCTTACAATAACAGCTACCAGGCGAGTATTGGAATGGCGCCTTTCGTCGCGCTATATGGAAAGAAATGTCGATCGCCACTGAGCTGGGATGACATTGGAGATCGGGGCTGTTAGGACCTGAGATGATCGTGGAGGCCGTGGATATTGTGAGGAACATCAGGGAGAAGCTGAGGATTGCGCAGGACCGCTTCAAGCATTGGGCCGATGCCAAACGGAGGCCTTTGGAGTTTCAGCCTGGCGATCACGTCTTTCTGAAGATTTCTCCGAACCGCGGAGTTATTCGATTTGGGAAGAGAGGCAAGCTGAGTCCGAGGTTCATTGGGCCGTTTGATGTTCTGGAGAGAGTTGGAGCTGTGGCTTATCGCTTGGCGTTGCCATCGTCGCTGGTGGGAGTTCACGACGTATTTCACGTATCTCAGTTACGTCGATACGTTAGTGATCCATCCCATGCTGTGGATTTTTTGGAGATTACAGTTCGTCCGGATCTGTCTTATGATCAGCAGCCCGTTGAGATTCTGGATCGTCGACAGAAGCAGCTGAGGAATAAGACCGTCGACTTGGTTCGAGTGCAGTGGCGTCACGGTTCCCCTGGTGAGTCCACCTGGGAGCGTGAAGATGAGATGAGAGAGCGTTTCGCGCACCTTTTCCCGAGCAGTGCTTGATGTTGATTCCGAGGACGGAATCATTTCTAAGGTGGGGAGGATGTAACGACCACTTTTCGTTGTACTTTGTTCGTGCACGTGCTTTTGGCCGTGCACGTATTTATTTTAGACTTTATTTGTTTGTGAACACTTTGTGTGATATGCCGTTGTGAACGTCTCTGAGAGTATTAAATAGTGACACTAATTTGGAACGACGTTTCTCGAGTCGTTTTCCACAATTTAATCTTATTCGATGAGACGTTGCGATTTTCACTTTTGACGGGAGACGTTTCTATTTTTAGTTTCGTTGTCCGACGTCGAAATTGAGATCCGTCTTCTTAGTTAGCTCACTTTCGTCATCACGATCACCCCGATATTTATTTTATAATTTTTAGAGTTTATTTGACCACTTTTATATTTTTAGCAAGGTTTAAAATATTTTTAATAATTAAGTTTTAAATTATTTTCGGCCAAGTAAAATTTATTTGAGTTTTAAACGTTTTAAATAATTTTTGAGCCGAATTCCAGCTCATTTGGGCCGCACCCTAGCCTTGGGTGAGTTGGAGATGGTGAGATTTGAATTTTAAATATTTTTAAACTTCTAATCCCATTAGGATTAGCCCTAGACCTAGTCAACCAATCTACACTATATAAACAACCTCTAGGAAGACATATTTTCGCAAGAAATTAACCCAAGCCGCTTCCAAAACCCAAAGTTGACGTTGCGACGAATCGTCGCAACGTTGCGACGAATCGTCGCAACGTTGCGACGAATCGTCGCAACGTTGCGACGAACTTCTCCCGCACCGACCGACGAAACAAG
The DNA here is from genome assembly GCA_030789695.1 of Scilla litardierei. Taxonomy (NCBI): domain Eukaryota; kingdom Viridiplantae; phylum Streptophyta; class Magnoliopsida; order Asparagales; family Asparagaceae; genus Scilla; species Scilla litardierei. The sequence continues at coordinate 37,756,195 of CM061139.1, read as the reverse complement.
CCCATTTTCCCCGCTCCGACCGAAGCAGCCGCCCGCACCAAGCTCTCGCCCGCACCCGCTGCTGCCGCCCCCCTCCGTTCGCCCGCTCCGACAGAGAGAAGCTCTCGGTCTGACCGAGAGCTTCGCCCGCATCCCGCTCCGCACAGCCGCCCGCTCTGTCGCTCCGCACCGCACCGTGCACGACCGAAGCCCCCGCCCGCACCGACCGCTATCCGCATCGTTGCAACGGTTGCAACGTTGCAGCGCTCCGCTCCCCCGCATCCAAGGCGCCCGACCGAGACCTTCCTCCGCACCGACCGAGAGCCCCGACCCCGCACCGACCCGCTGCGCTGTGCAGCGCCATTCCCAGTGTCTGACCGAGCCAAGTCCCCGCACCGAGGCTGTCTGACCGAGGGCCAAACGTCGCAACCCCGCACCCGTCGCACCACTTGCCACCGTGGGCCCCCCAAGTTCTCCAGAGGTATTGTGGGTCCCCCATTGGTCCCTAGGACTACTGTGGGCCCTACCTAGGTGCTTTCTCTTCGAGAAATTGCCGTGTACGACGTTGCGACACGTCGTAGCCCGTCGTCGCACGTGCTAGCTTTGGAATCTGGATTCGTTGCTCCGGTTGATGCTCTGAACTTTCCAGCGAGGAATCTATATTGGAATCAGGACTTGGAGCGCGTTCTTTTATTCCAACCCCTGGCGTCGCTACCCGACGTCAGTGTAGCTTTCGCGTCGTGTTAAGGTAACGCTTTGCACCCCTAGGACCCCCAACCCAATTGCATGCTAATCAAGACTAAAATCAGTATTTTTAAAGTATTTTAAATGTTTTAGAATTCACTAATCAAGATTAATAAAATGGATGTAGGCCGGTGGACTTGAGCGCGTAGGAATTGTGACTTTGGACTCGTTGGACGGTGTTTCTCGGACGTTGTACTTGCAGGCAAGTGAAACTTGCCAACTCTTGTGTAGGGCCATGTTTTTAGGCCACTTCTTTGTTTTTAGCGTAAAAGAGACTAGACAGTGAAATGATAGATGTCTAGACGCACTTTTAGGGTCTAGCTTGACAACGAAGCTAGATCTGTCACCCTGCCATGTCATGCATGCATTGATATCTGTCACGTTTAAATTCCTTATCTGTACGTACTTTTAACTGCCATGCATTGCATTCTACATGTCATCCAAGTTGTTTGTTGCATTCGTAGCACACGCTACAATACTTGTACTTCCTTGATCGGCTAGGTGCACCCCTAGGCCATCATGTTAAAACACTTCCTGGCTCGTGATCCAGAAGCGGGCCTCATGTGTTGGTCAAAATCCAATGCCCGATACACGTGGAGGGGTAGGGATAAACGATCACTTGAGCTTAGGAGTTGGCCCGCGCAGCCACTCTAGCCAAAAGGCGGAATCTCTGTGCACGAGGTGCTTACTTGACTTGTACTTGTCGTTGTGAGTGTTTCATGAAAATATTGTCATCCATGCCATGTTTAAATGCCATGCTCGTACTTTACTTTACTTGTCTTTACTTTACTTTACTTGTTGCACTCATTACTGTAACTGCCATGTCATTGCATCATGCTAGAACTGCTAGGTTGTTTTACTTTACATACTTTCAGTTTCCTTGCACAAGTCTCTTGTAGACTTGCTGACATGTGCCCCTTGCTCTTTTGGGTGTCACATATTAGACCCTGAGCCAGCGACAGTTGTTGAGGACGAGGTGTTTGCTGACGCTGAGCCTGAGCCTACGTTCGTCGAGGAGTTCGAGGACACCGGAGACCAGTCTTAGTGACTGTTGAGTTGCTTTTGCTTTAGGTTGCTGTTAGTTGTCGGTGCTTGCACCATTACTTTGTTTTCGTACTTTGTACTTTTGTTGGCCATGCTGGGGCCTCTTTTAGACTCTTTTATTTGAGCCTGGTGGCTTTTCTGCGATGTTGAAATTTATTATTATGGATATTCTGAGATTTATTCTTTCTCATTTCCTTATTATTATCTTTGTTTCGTTTCGCGTTGCAAGAACCTGCAGTTTAAAGTGATTGACGCTTATCGGACTTGCAGCTTTGTAGCTTCAAGTCTGAGCGGACCTTCTCACGCTTCGCCTCCACGTTTTTGGGAAGCGGGGCGTGACAACCATCATCAATGTATCTTTCTTCTTCGTATTTTTTCTCTACCTCGAATTTAGATAGGATCTAACCTAAGTCTTACATAATAAAAAAGATACTATAGAAGATCAGATCAAACCAGATCAACAAGATCTAATCTGATCTGCAACAGTAAATTTGTTTATGTATGTATCATAGATATACCATTGCTATCTACTACAGTTACATATTACCTAATGTTGCTGCCATTACTACTACATACTACTACCTATCACTGCTGATCAAGAATCATAGATACTTATTATGCTGTTCAGTCAATTTCTTCCATAACATAATCAATCTTTAAGACTGTCCTTTATAAACATCAAGTTTAATGGTCTTTATTTGGGCTCGCTCCATCAAATTTTTCATTAGGCCGCACAAGAAATTGCACCATCTTACTGATGATCTACTAGATTTCTAGTCAGAGTATGTTGACTGGGTAGCGATTGACGTATGTGCTCACTTGAGTAGTGAACAACATGAAGGACCAAGTAAGTGCTAATGTGACGTTTATATCTACAACCAAAAAGGTTTGGAACCAATTTTTACGAGATGTATCCTAATAAACAAAACATCTTTAAGGTGGTTGATACGATCAGCTGTTCTCTTTGTAGCAAGGAGACCATGTTCTTTCTTACTACTATTTTGATCTGAAGGGTATCCTTGATGAGCTATACTTATATTGCCATACTGTCCTTGATTTGAAGACTCTCATGTGATATCTAGATGAACTTGCATTTGCAAAACCTTAACAAGGATGAATTTTACTCTAGCTAGTTAGGTACGAGGATAAATACTTGGTAGAGATTTAGTACCTTCTCTCGCTGCTGAATCTTGCTTGTGCTCGGTGAATGTCTACTGGCAGTTTAGTTCTTATTTGTTCTACATTGGATGGTGAGAGTTTAGCGATAATTGCTCAATGTTATGGCTATGGATGTGGACGTGGGATAGACCGTGACAGTGTTGGTGGTTGTGGAGTCTGTACTGTTAGACAGCTACTCTCTTCCTTATGAAGGGGAACTTAACAGTTCATCCACTACGATTGCATCAACCATATTTTAGAGAAGTGCTAGTATAAGTATGGTAAACCGATTTGGGCTTTAATTACGGATACCAGTCTTCCTCTAAACACAGCCACTGGTGAATGATCCTTATCTTTTGGTGCTACAATGCAGACACCTTAATTTGAGTATGAGGGACTTCTTCTATTACAATCCACTCAATTAATGCATTCAGATGCTCATGCATCTGCTTTCGGTACTAGTGTACTTATTGCCACCCATGATATATATTGGATTTTAGATTCAGGTACTTTCAATCACTTAACATATATTGAGCATATATTTCATTCGTTATTACCTACTCATTCTATTGCTTCCATTTTTCATGTCGATGGATCTTCCACTTTTGTACTTGGTTGTGGTACTATAGATGCGATCTTTAGGTTATATTTAGATAATGCACTATATGTTACGAAAATTTCTTGGTAGATTATTGTCTATTGGTCACATTACCAAGCCTGAAAATACTTGATTACATTCTTTCCCTCTTATTATGTGTTTTAGAATCTACGAATTGGCATGAAGATTGGTTTGGGCTACGAGAAGGGTGGCATATGGTACTTGGATACTAGTATCTCTTCAGCTAGTTTGGTTGCTGTTTGCTCGGTGATAGCATTGCAATTGCTTCAATGTTTATGTCATCCATTGCTGTAGAAGCTCAAACAACAAATCTTTGTTAAGCCTTCAGTTGTATCTTTAGAGCATGAATCATGTGAGTTAGGAAAGCATCATATTGCTTCCTATCTGAGTTGTTCTATTAGTAGGAGTTACGATATTTTTAAGTTGGTTCAGTACAATATCTGGTTTCTTAGTTGTGTCATTTTTGTTTTTGGATTTTGTCATTTTCTTGTGTTTGTAGATGATATTTAGATTTAGTTAGGTTTATCTCTCGAAAGATCATTCTCAGATTGTTCAAAATTTCTATAATGAAATAAAGATCAATTTTCTGTGTTAATGACTGTAATTTATGCATAAAATGTTTGATTTTTTGTGTTTCTCATGGTATTTTGCAGTGGACTACATGACCTCACGCTTCCTAACAAAATAGGGCTGCTGAAAGAAATATAGGCACCTTCTAGATGTTGCTATAACTTTGATGATTGCAATGCATGTTTCCAAGTATTTATGGACAGATGTAATTGTTGGATATTGAGACATCCCAAGTGTGATTTTGATAAGGATTAAATAAATAAAGTGACAATCAAGATTTGTGAGTGTATAGGTCAAGGTTTGAGGTATTGGCCGAAACCCTAAGGGTTTGGCCGTTTCGTCCCGGTATCGGAGGAGAACAATACCGGACCTAGGGTAGTGTATCGGTTTCGGCCAAAACCCTATGGTTTAGGCCAGAAACTGAGTAAGAAAGTAAGAAAGAGAAGAAGAAATAGACCCTAAACCATAGCCCCTAACCCTAAACCCTAAACCCTAACCCTACAGCCCCACTGGTTTCCCCGTGAATAAACAGTACCCATGATTCTGTCTGTGCCTGTTCATTCACGAGGTGGCGTATTGTTCATTCACGGGAGAATGTCACTGATCATTCACATGGGAAAGTGAAAAAAATTATAAAAGGAGGGGATGGGAGATTCAGCTGCTTACCGAATCTCATCCTCGTGAGTAGAGTAGCTGTGCTGAGGAGCTGAAGCGATAATCCCATCGAGCTTAGCACAAACCCTAATTTCATCTCCCGTTGCTTTCGTGCATTCGAAGGGAGAAATTGCCGCTGTGAATCGTCGACGAGGCCTGTGAGAGAAGGCTACGGAGGCGTCGAATCGTCGACGAGGCCGTTGGAGGCGTCGAACAGGCGTCACAGCCGCTGGGAGAAGTCGAGACCATCGTGTGTCTCGCTGGGAATTTTCAACGAAGAGAACAGTGCGAATTATTCGTCGCCTGGGGTGAGGTAAGTACATAAATGTCACTTAAATTACCAAACTGCAAACAAAGTTTGGTATATCTACAACTTCGAAATGTTAGAAAAACCTAGTAAAATATGGGTAATGGCATATTTGTAAATAATAAGAAATCCAGGGGTAATGTTGAAACTTAATGTGTAGTGCGGTTTAGTTCAATGACCAAAATACCCTTTCTGTTCGATATAATTACAAGTTTGACTTAAGTTGAAAACACAAGTAACATAAAGAATGAAAATACAGTGGAATTCTGAAGACTAATAAGTTAGTGCGGAAAAATACTTTAAAATACATAATAAATACGAAAAATATGAGAAATACTTAAAAATACATAATAAATACGGAAAATTACGGAAAATTACGGAAAATACTTAAAATTACATAATAAATACAGAAAAAATACTTTAAAAACATAGTACATACGGAAAAATACTTAAAATACATTCTAAATCCTAAAATAATAATATTTAGACTCCTAAAAAAATACTATTTGTCTAACATCAGTTTTATTACCATATATAATACGAAGTTATAGGAAAAAAATACTTTAACATACTAAAAATACCAAAATTTCTTAATAAACAGAGGTTAGAAATACTTAAAATACTAAAATACTAAATTACTAAAATACTTAATACTTAAACTACTAAATAAATTAATGTTGGTAACTATAAAAAATAGGTTAGACAACTATCATAATTTTAGTAATTAAATATGTTCATATAATTTTTTATATTTTGCTATAAATGTTTGCATTTTCACTACAATTTCTAGAAAATACTAAAAACACTAAATACTAAATACTAAAAATACTAAAATTTCTAGAAAAATGTGATTAGATATTGTAAAAAAGAGGTTAGGAAAATACCGAGTAAAAGGAAAAAAAATAAAAAAATAAAAAAAGTAAAGTACATATTATAATCCTAAAATGTCAGTTTTAGTATACGCCTAGTTAATTAGAATTAACTAGGAAAAATGAACCCAAATTAAATCTATTTACACATTTTATTTAGCTGGATTCTTATGGCGTCCACGAACCGGTGTCTAGAATTGTTTGCGCTTAGGGCTTGGATCACCCGATCTTTGACTGTGGATAGTACTAACCTAGCCAAACTTGTCTGGCCGTGTTCGACTGGATCAAACTAGAATGCCTATTATCATAATATGACTACATCGATTATATAACTAGGAAATATGAATCTAAATTAAATCGATGTTACGCATTTTAATAATCGGTATTCTTAAGGCGTCCATGAACTACTGTCTAGAATCATTTGCGCCTAGGGCTTGGATCACCCCAGCTCTGACTGCGGATATTGATTCTAACCTAGTCAAATCTGCCTGGCCGTGTTCGACTGGACCAAAGTAAAACGCCTATTATCATATGTGACGCGAAATAGACAACATCTGTATTGGACCCTGTATGCGGCGCATTGTATTGACTTGATATTTTCTGATATGACAAAAGAAGTAGTCAAAAATATATTCGCACAAAGTTAGATGATAATATGATTTATATACAACAAACGATGAGTGCTTAGCTTGATGAGAAGAGAGACGGGTGGAAAAGAGTTGATCATGTCAGCGATCACAAGATTTGTGACCCACTTTATTGGTTTGGACTCTTTGTACGTGCATCGAGATGACCTATAGAGAATGATTACTCCAGGGAATGGTCCGAGAATTTTTCAAGGCTCAAACCAAAAGATAGGACCGTTGGAAACGTATACGATCTGATTCATGGCGATGAATTCTGGCAATATATCTCTAATGTTTTCGTCGTATTTGAGCCCCTGGTGAAGGTTCTCTGAATGGTCTACAACGATGATAAGGCCGAGATGGGGTATCTCTACGAGGCCATGGACCGTGTAAAACAGGAAATTCAGACGAATGTTGGTAGATGATACAGAAAATGGTGGGACATGATAGACAAAAGATGAGATAAGCAGCTATATTAAGATATTCATGCCGCATGCTATTTTCTGAATCCTTGTTTCCAATACTCCTCCAATGCAACAAACGACAACGAGGTGCTGGTTGGGCTCAGACGTGTGATCGAGAGGCTGGAACCAGACATCTTAAAGCAAATTGACATAGACAGAGGTAAATGTAATTCGTATATTTTTATTTTGATATATGATTCGATGAAGTAGTTCACATTCTAAAATTATGATTGATAATTGTTGCTGGAGGCCTATAAGATGAGAGTTGGTTATTTCAGCTCTTGTACGCAGAAATTGTGATAACAATGGTCACTCCAGGTATTTATGATGATCTTAGATTTCTATATGTTCCGCATAAAACGATCCATATTTTCTAACCATTGGAACTTTTGTAGCTCAATGGTGGTTAAGCGTTGGGATAGAGCGAGCTCCAACTCTTACACGCTTAGCTGTGCGTGTTTTGAGTCAAACATCTCTTCTTCCAACTGTGAACGAAACTGGATCACCTTCTCACTCATTCACACTAAGACACGGAACATGCCAACAATGGAACACCTTAAAAAGCTAGTCTATGTGCATTATAATATGAGACTGAGACAAAGACATGTGAGGAGCGAGATGGATGACCACCAACCAATTGACTTGGATCCGATTTTTCATGACGATTGATCCATTGCAGGAATGGACCAGGAAGACAGAAGACATGGTGCTTGATGGCAGAGAAAATTCTTGGTTTGACGAGGCACTTGCGGAAGCAGAACATACAAGAAGCAACCAGCCGCGACCAAGTCACGCCCCAGTGAATATCACGTACAAGCGAAATAAGGCGACCAATCAGGCTCGGCATGATATCGATGATGATCGTTTCCCGATGACCAAGGTCCTACAAATGGAGGTTGTGGTTTGTCGGTATCCGTTTTCCCTACTAAGAGACATGAGGACCATGCTTATGATACACCACATTCGAATGGGTATAGAGATCATGATAGGCAGCACCAAAGTGAAGAACGTGGGACGATACATACGATAGACAATTTGAATATCAAGGGTATCAACGTTCTTATTATTATTATGGAGGTTATGATATTCCTGTCATTCATGAATTGTATTCTGGTTGGTACTCAGGCAGTCATGTCGGTTATTTCGTAGCATACAGACACTCTGATGTCTATACGGATTATGGCAATTAATACAGGTATCGTCCGAACGTGATTGAGTTGTCCAGTAGTCAAGGCAGTCATGACGCACCTTTCCTCAAGCGGAGCCGTCCCTCAGCATATGATAACATGATATCATTTTTAGGGCCGGAACAGATGCACTATTCCTATCCTCCATACTACCATGCACCATAGTCGGATGATGAGAATTTCGAATGATATTTTTGAATCTTTTTATTTATTTTCTTCAATTTTGTATCTTTTGATGTATTTTATTCAGTTTTTGTGTTATGATGTCATATTTATGGTTCATCAATTTTTGTTGTTGTTCTTTTATAATAATTAATTAGTTAATTGTTGTTACAAATAAGTAATGTGAACAGAAAATATAGAAAAATACATGGAAAATACATGAAAAATTACAGAAAATACAGAAAAATACAGGAAAATATAGAAAATTATAGGGAAAATACAGAAAATACAGGAAAATACAAGAAAAATACCAGAAAATACAAAAAAAATGCAAAAATGTCAGAAAATACAGAACAAATACACAAAAATATTTGCAAATATTTAGAGGTATTTCATAAACGCTAGCTGAATTTCATACTTGTTATCTATATTTCATAACTGCTTATAACTTTTTACATGTTAACTTGTTATAGGATTACAAGTTTACAAGTTAACCATCGATGTGATGAAATGTTCCGAAGCATCGAAGATGGGCGTATAGAAATTTTTCAAAGTGAAGTGTTCAAGTGTTCGTGTTCCTTTTTCAAGTCGAGGCCAGGCCCGGTGAGAAAAGATGGCACATTTAAATACATAGTCTTGACATATTTCTTATATGTGGTTATCTCTCATACCTTCAATTTAAAAGAAGAATTTCAACGGTAGGTCACCCGAATACTTCAGTAATACCGTAAAAATGACCATTATGAGGCGTATATACAATAGAATTATGAAGCATGTAATCTATAGTTTAAAATGAGGCATGCACGTGGACATATGTAGTGCTTATGATACTGGTCTTTAATCTATTAATATAGAAATCAACTTAGTTGCTTTTTCCATTAATGAGGTTAAAGACCAGTGTCATACACATGCACATCTCATTCAACTTACAGATTTCATGCTTCATAATTCTATTGTCTATATGCATCATATTGGCTATTTTTATTGTTTTAATGGTATTCGGGAGGGTTGCCATTGAAATTTTGGCTTTTGAATTGAAGGGATGGGAGATTATAACATATAAGAAATATTTCAAGACTCGGCATTTAAATGTGCCATCTTTTTATTAGATTTGGTTATTCTTTGACTTAGCATAGTCAATATAGGTACGTGATGCGGCTAGTAATTGGAAGGAGGTGTATTTGAGTAAATTAACAAATAGGGGTGTTTTTCTATTTAAGGGGGTTGAGCCGGCCCTAATTGGGATGCGAAAATTGTTGAGTGAATTTTATTCTACTTTATTATTCCTTAGATGAAATGTATTAGGCTTTCCTATCCTCCTAGATTAATTCTTATCTAGTTGCTATTTAATTTCGTAGTCGTTAAATTAACAGGTAGCCTCTTTTTAGCATTAAATAGTTATTTTCAGATCTGGATATCCAGATCCAGATCTAGGATCACAACAAATGTTTGGTAGTTAAGAAACATGTCCAAAAGATGAGTGTAGTCTAAATGAGAATGTCAAGACGTATGAGTGAAAGTATGCTAAGAGATATGATAAGAAGTAAGTGTATTTGGAAGAAGTTGGAGGTTGATCCTATTTAGTATAAAATGAGGGAGGACGAATTACGCTGGGTTTGTGCGTGTGAAATGTAGATCAACAAGTGTGCCAGTGCAACAAGAACTAGTGGTAGGCCAGAACAAACATGAATAAAGGCAGCTAGGAAGGATACTGCCGACTTTATTTTTACCATGAAGATTGCTTGATAAGAGGATTCATGTAGCACACACTTCAAATTTGGGATAAAGGCTTTGCTGTTGTTGTTGGGTGGGTGGGTTGGGTGGGTGTGGTATTAAATTGCTAATTATTTTTGGATACTTACTTAAGTGTTGTTTCCAAAATGTTCTACATTTATCATTTATTCCCTATCTCCGCTGACACAGCAGGAGTTTTGAATTAATTTATTTCTTGTGTTTGTTCAGATCGAGTATAATGATCGTCCCAATGCAGAGATTATCATGAAATCAAAGATAAACGCTGATTTTGTGATTCGGTCAGTAGACTTTTGAGCTAAGTTAATGTTTTCAAGAGTAGAACATTACTCATGAATATATAGTATGGGAGGTGTCATTCCAGCTCAAAATTGTTAGCCATGTAAGTCCTACAAAGGAAATTTTTTACGCAAGTAAATATTTTTCTACTGTTAACTGTCATTTAATAGTCCAATCTTCTGCTTTGTTAAATTTGTTGGCTTTGAGGATAATTTTCTTGGACCATCTACTTTCAGGGATAGCCTTTACTTAATTTTCTTTTGTACTTTTCTAATCAAAATGTTAAACATTGATAGCCTTGTCATCAAACCCTTATCTAGAGACGGCATAGTATCTTAGATCCCCAAAACCCGACCATATTGTATGAATGAGGTGGCTAAGTAGATATCCTGATGCTTCCAAATGTACTCGTCTGGCTTTGTAACAGTGCAATTTACTCTCTAACTTCTGTACTCTTCTTTTATGTAGTGTTCACTTCTAGGTATAGAACATTCCCCCAAACCATTGTACCCAATTGTTTGTAGAACATCACCATCATCTAAACCTTTTGGCATCAACAGAAATGAACTAGAAAGCTACAGTCCATATTGAGATATTGCAATAGAGGTTTTGGCTTAGCTAACAGCCAATCTGACATCAACTTTTGAGTTTTGGTGCCAAATTCCTGACCAGGTTATCCACATAAAAGACAGCAGTTTGCCTTAAAAGTTAATAGCCCAGGTGGCTGGGATGAGGTCCTACTTTTTGGGTAATTCAGTGTAACATTATGCAACCAAGGAGCAACTCCTCAAAAAATTTTCCTTGGACTAAGAGTCATAAGCATAAGCCATCAAGATTGTAAAATTTCTATGGGAATTTAGTTCATCTTTGAATCATCTCTACTATATCAACCCGAGAAGGTGAAGCTCTACAGTCGGAAGGACAGATATCGAGTTGGCAAAAAGAAATTGTGGGCCTTCTTGAATGCGTGGGCGGGCATATGTAGTATGATAGCTTCATGCCAGAGACCAAAAAAACAAGGCGGTCCCCATCTCTGTGACAAGTCAGACTCAGATGCCTCTCTGGAGTCGTTGACGTTTGCGTGAGCTTTAGGCCATGAAAAAAAAACAAAGTGGCCTCCATCTGCAGAATGAAGTGTTAGGTGATCTTTTTTGACTATAGCTAAATTTACATGCTTTAACTAATTTTGATCCCACAATCCATGTATCGCAGTGGCGTAGAGTCTTTTAGGCTTATCGTAAGTTACAGACTGTCTAAAAGAATGGAGTATAAATGTGTAATTAAATTAAGTTATGGACCGTCTAAAAGTGTGGAGTGTAGACTGTGTAGTCTTAGATAACAACCATTTCAAATAGATTTAGTTTCTTATAAAGACTCTCTATTACATTTATAAATGATCAATTTAAAATTTTCAAAAAAAAACCTCACTCAAAAAAGATTTTAATACATTATTTGTTTTAAACAAAACAAATAATGTTTGCCATGCATGTATAAACATTAATTTCATTTAACAATAAAAAAAAATACTAATACATAGTATGTGCAAAACTTCTGGTGAATTTACTCTTCATAAAAATTTCTCTCTTCCGATAAGTTTCTTTGTTAAATGTTGTTCATTGCATTGGAGAATAGAGTAAGGATACTTGTACACAGGGTTTGTTGACTCGAGCGATGCGACCTGGGTGAGATGGCTTGATTGATGATTGGAAACCCGGGGGGGGGGGGGGGGGGGGGGGGGGGGGGGGGGGGGGGGGGGGGGGGGGGGTTATGGATTCAAGTTTTTATTTTTTTATCCTTCTCTGATCAATCATGGCGTGAGGCTTGCTGATATTGAGTATGAGAAACATTATTCTTGAAAAAAATATTCCAAATCTTATATATGTTCTATATCATGTTCAAAATGTTATTTTATTTTAATTACACTTTTAAATTTATTGATTTTACTTTTATGAGCATGTGCAGAAAACTAGTGATATTACGACAAGGACCCAAACAAAATGTCGTTCATGATTGATCGTGTAGCACGTGAAATACCGGTACAACAAATGGAAAGTAAAGCATATCAACCAAACATTTTAAACATGAACACAACTCACAAATTACATCAAATCCCACTTAGATTGATATATTGGTCTATTCGGCCATGATGGCTCATTATATCCAAACATGTAGACTGTGGCCTAACCAAATTCATTGCAGTATCACAAAATTTAAGACAACATTTACCCTTCTAGTTCTAGAGCTTTGTGATTAAACAAGCCAGGGACAATATCTTACTGGCTCTGGCCACAATGCTATCTTGAACGTGGTGGTGCCTGGGTGGGGCAGGATTCTTCCACTTGACTACTTTTTAAGAAAATAATAAATTTTTTTTTGGAGAAATAAAACCTACGATATCCATCAGGTAACAAGTGTTGATGTTAAGACTCTATGCATTTTAAATGGTTGGTAAACTACCAAGACTGCAAGTTTTTGCACAAGTTAACATCTTCTGATCTTTTTACGGTTGTTTATAATCTATAATCGAGGTTCTTTTATAATTGAGGTTCTTGCTAAAACTATAGTTAGCAGAGAACCTAGACATGCTATCTCCTTAGCACATTCCTCCAGCTTCGCCATTATATGCAACATACTAGAATAGCATACACCAATCTTATTTGTTTAGTTCATCGTAGGCCTGCATGGTGTATACGTAATGTTATTAGTAGTGCGCAGTCCATCCATAGCTGATTAGAGATTCACAAAGTCTGTAATTTAGCTTTAACAGTCTGATTGTATATTCACCTTGCAAATGACACATATATTGGCTACACAATCTTTTAGCATAACATGTCCTATGATGTTTGGAATACATACTAAATATTCTTCCTGGAATGTTTTGAATGCTATCTATATTCCAGCTTGAGGGGGGAGTGTTATAATTATTTATGTATACAGAGCATTTGGGTATTGGGCATTCAGGTTGGGTAGTTATAGACCAGTACCCACATCTTGTTCATTTATGTTGAGATAAAATATATAATATGTTAGATAACTAGTAATAACCCGTGCCCTAAGGGCACGGTTCAGTTAAAATATTGCCCCCTCAAATATCTTGGATCCCCTAATTTTAAACGAATAACAATAATTTAAGCTCAATAATTATTATTTAGTTGTCCAAAAATTTTAGTTCTATCCAAAATTAGGCCTACAAAATTTTCCAAAAATTTTATTTCATCCCAGAGAATTTAGTTCACCCAAAAATCTTAGTTCCTCACCAAAATTTAGTTCCCCCAAAATTTAGTCATAACCAGTGGCCATATGTCACGGGACATTCAAAATATTTCCCCGAAAAACTTCAACCCACTCAAAATCTCCCCTCAATTTTTTTCAGCATCTTCAAAAGCACAAAAAAAAATTTGTATCCACCTTCAAAATTTTTTAGGAAGCTTTCTAACCAGTATCATTTCTTGGACTCCATAATCACCAAGCCCATCAGAACCAAAATGCATGAACACCTCTAAAAATTTAAGCATATAAGCAACAAAATTTTCAATTAACAGCCAACTTTCTGAGTTAAACATAGAAGAAAAATTGAGGGCCTTGCTTGTCTTAACTCATATATGGATATCTTAACTTAAGAGTTCCAATGCCTTAACATGTGCTTCTGGTGTCTACATGTTAGAAAAGAGCTTAAAGCAAGTAATTTTCGAAGGATGTTGTTGATACCCCAATAGAAACGGTTGAACCATTCTACTCTTGCACTTTCATATTCAAGATCAGATGCAACAATCCATTCAACTGATGGTTTGAAAGAGCAAGAAACACATGCATATGGAAGAGCCTGAAATTCCAAGTAAAATAAACATATTAACCCTCATCAAAATTTTCAACCATTATAAATCTTTGCAACAGAATTTATCTCATTATAACATTAGCTCTTCATATCATTTTCTTCTTAAGTCATGTTCACCCCACAAAATTTAAAAAAAGAAAAAGAAATGTTTTGATGTTCTCCTACACCCAATTAACTAAAACCAAATCTAATTCAAGAAACCCCCTCTGCCTACAACAATATGTAGCAAGTAAAAAAATCCAATCTTTAGAACTCTCCACTTCAACAATCCCTGTTGTGAAGACATTTGTGAAATTAGAAAAAAAATCCCGAAACCATACAAAAAAACTAGTTGTGAAGACGTTTCATGTTTTTCTTAGCTTTACACAAAATTCAAATGTCAAATCCCACCTTTAGCCAACCTTACTAACAATTGGATTCAGAATTGGCCCAAAACTCCCCCCAAACGCCCTGCACAAAACCACGAAATCCGTCTTCGAGTTAAAACCTGTTGTGAAGACATTTCATGTTATTTTGATTACAATAATCTTAGCTTTACACAAGATTCAGCCGTCAAAATTCCACCTTTAGCCAAACCCACTAACAATGTGACCCAGAATTGGCCCCAAACTACATGATCAGAGGAAACGAACAATGAAATTAAAGAAAAGATGAAACCATACATAACTTTAGTGGAGGGGGGAAAGAACGCAAAAATTAAACCAATGAGATCACACATTTTGATTCAAACTCGAATCAATATTTAAGGCACCTCAATAAATCAACAAATTAATCAAGAAGTAAGAACCCCAAACTCGTTTTACTCAGCCATTTCTTATCCAAGCATCATCATCACATCATAACTAATAACTACATCCCAAAAAACCTAGAATGAAGAGACAAGAAATACAGAAATTTTTTTAATAAAAAAGATGGATATTTAAAACTCCTATTTTTTTAATAAAAAAGATGGATATTTAAAAATCCTATTTTTTAATAAAAAAGATGGATATTTAAAAACTCCTGAGATGTCGATCCAGTCTCACCGGACTTCACCTTCCCCTGTTTTTTTGGGCAGCAGCATCTGATGATGAATGTTTGGCATCACTTCGCCATTAGAGATAATGATCTCAGCCAGCAACTTCATGAACTCATCATCGTCTCTCGCCGCAATCCCAGCCAACTCCAAAACCTAACATACAAATCACAACTTCAAAACACCACAACTTCAAATTTATCTTACGATATATACGATAAGATAATCATAGAAAATGATACACGATATATATTATTATACTTTGATGCAACATACTAAACAACAGCTAGAAGGTGAACTTGACCCTTTTTCTATACATTTTTATTTTTATTTTCAGATTTTAATTTTTTATATATGTATGTATTTATTTTGATTTTTGAGTGCCACTACATAGCTAACCCCAGTTTGATGGAAAAGGGACATGATAATGGTTATGAAAACTTTCTTTTAAAGTTCTAGCATCAAATTTGGCTCTAATCCTAGTAATGTAGCAGCTAGGTCTGTTCAAACTTGTTAGTATATATCATCCTTTTTTATATGAAACTACATCCAAGAAAGTTTTTCAAATAAACATAAAGAGGACATAAAAATCATAATTATGCAGTGTATTAAGGTTGCATTAAGATTTCTATGCTCATGCTAAATTGCGGATGCTTATAGATTGAGTGGAGGACATGATCCCATGGTTTTTACACAAGCCCTTAAAAATCGATTAATTTGCACGCACGGCAAAAAGCTTAACACAATATAAAAACTAACTTATTCACAAAACATTCCAATCATGTTTTTTAATTTGCAAGCATGTGGTTTAAATGTCATGCATTTGCACGTGCCAAAAGCCTGGTATACAAATGAAGCTAATTGGTGATCACTACAATGAACCCATATTAACATTGGAGTGTACCTCAAAGTAGACAAACACACTTTTCAATAATAAGATATCTTAATACATATGGTCAAGGCTTTAAAGCTAATTGATAGATGGATGGATGGATGGATTGAACATTTTAACTCTAATAATAATAACCTGAAATACACATCAACTGATAATATTAGCAGAAGGGGTTATTCAGGGGAAAACACACAAGGACATTTGAAATTATGCACATCAGTGTTTCATAATTCATGCTACATCTCAACCTGTGATCTAGTTCGTGCATTCCCATTCATTGTCAGTCCCAGTTCAAGAGATGCCATTGCAGTTGAACAGAAAACTAAAAGAACACTAATGACAAAATTTTATTCGGTGGATGCTTCCAATGTATTTTGCCTTACATTTAGTATGTTTTTAATAAATCTAATTTTGTTTTGGCATTTAGTATTTTCTTAATATCTTTAATGGTAGTTTTCAAGACTTGTACTATGGCTTAGAAGTTTCAAGTTGGAACTGAAGTGTTTAAATCATGGATTAAGGTTTTGGCCAAAACCTTCAGGTTTCGGCCGTTTCGGATCGGTCCCGGAGGGGACCGGTCCGAAACCGTCACGGGTTTCTCGGTATCGGCCGAAACCGTCCAGTTTCGGCTGGTATCGGCCAAAACTGGACGGTTTCGGCCGATACCATCCGATACAGTAACAGTAAATTTAAAAAAAATAAGAAGAAGAAGAAGACGTCTCCAAATCAAAAAAAAGAAGCAAACATCAGAAAATCAAAAAAAAAAAAGAATAAGAAGAAGAAGTCAAACATCAGAAAATCAAAAAAAAAGAAGAAGCAAACATCAGAAAATGAAAAAAAAAAGAATAAAGAGTCTTGGATGAACTTACCTGGGAGCCTCCTGTCGCTCTCCGAGCTGCTCGAGAAGAGAGGGGGCCGCCGCTCCAATCTGCAGAAGAGAATAGAGCGCGCACGAAACACGTTGTGGGTGAAGCGATGTTCACGTGGGTTCACGTGGTGGGCTGCTACTCACATCATACGTTTTGCTAAACACATTGCAGTTATTAACAAGTTTGCCATTCTCTTTCAATTTTCATGGCAAACTTGTAAATAAATACAATATCTTTAGCAAGACGTGTGATGTATGTAACTGCAAATTCAAATAATTAAGAAAAATTAAATAAATGCAATAGATTTAGCAAAAGGTGTGATGTGAGTAGCAGCAAGTTCAATAAATTACGCAAACTTGTAAATAATGTGTGATGTGAGTAGCAGCTGGTTCAAAGAATTAGGCAAACTTGTAAATAAATGCAATATGTTCAGCAAAATGTGTAATGTGTGCAAAGTTATTTCTGGTTATAAATAAATATGAATACACAAGTATTTGAAAACAACCGATACCAATGAACCGAAACTTGCTTCCGAAACCGCCGAAATGGACGATACCGATACCGATACCCAAATTTTCGGGAGACCGAAACCGAAACCGATACCGAGACCTAAAACCTTGGTTTAAATACGGTTAGAATAATGATATCTTTTTCAAGCTTCCAATTTTTTTTGAGAAGTATCAAATCATTAATCTTAACATATATAGACAAAAACATGAGTTTCTATTCGTAACTTCACAAAAAGTTCATGCATAAGTATCATTATGACCCTAGAAAACGTTCCCAGATATATCATGATCTAAAATACTGATCCGATTAAGATTAAGCTTACATCATACCATATACCATCCAGGGTAGGTTACCTCATTCCCATACTCATACTACAAATCTGCTAACTTTGACCCAGATCAAATGAAGATATGAGCTTCAAAATGAAACAAATACATTATCTTTGCATTGTCTTTAGACTCTAAATGGTTTTGAGTTTTATAGTTTTGAACTTGCAGAAAAATTTTGAGTTTTTTATGGTCTAACTTGTTTGCAGAAGGCATCAATTCAGCTAACTTGTTTGCAGGAAGCATCATTCAACTAACTTGTTTGCAGGAAGCATCAATTCAACTAACTTATTTTCTTGGCATCCAATTCATCAAGTTAACCATGCATTCCAAAGAACTTTAATTACCCAAGAATTTTCGAAGTAGAAACGGTTTCCATATGCGATAAAAGAACCTTAGGATGTTCACCTCAACATGAGCAAATTCAATAAAGGGAAGCAAGAATGGAACTTACTTAGTATTACCAACACTCACATACAATACGATTTATTTTGAAAGCCAAGCATAAGAGAAAGCATATGAAGAGGACTTCAACAACAGATGTATACCATGATGAAATGATGTTACAAGGAAAGAAGAGCGTAAATTGCATTTGATTATGCATGTGTGTATTGTTCACTCTTTCCTTCAACAATAATTGCTGAATCACCAAAGCTACTCCAATCATATGGTACCAAGCAATGAAAATTTAACATTTTCTAACATCCAAGATAGAAATTCATTAATTAGACCAAACCACAAAAATGAATCAAAAGAAACCTTTAGGTTGCGGCCGATGGAAGCGAGTGCTGTTAAATTGAAGCAACTCGTAATCATCCTCTTCAAGCTCATAGTTTTTCTCGGTCTCTCTACCAAAACATATAATACAAAATCATTACCAAAAAATGAAAGTTTTCAAGTTCAATACAAAAATCGAATTCAAGATGCTCGTTGTTATAACCTTCTCCTTTTCTTTTTTTCTAATGCCTCTCCGCATCACTATCCTCTGCCTTCTCCTCTTCCTCTTCTTCAACATCGTCCACTATGAACCCATCTTTCTCATACTCATCCTCAGCCTCTGAAAAGCCAAAAGGAAACTCAAATGTTAAAGAAAAGAATGCCAAACCCTAAAAACATGAAATTGTTCAAAATTTACCTTCTTCGTCCTGATCATCGTCGTCTTCTCTCTCATTGAGATCGACGCCTTCTTTCTTCGCTCTTCGCCCATCATCATCTTCTTCAATCTCGTCTGCAAAATTCATTACACGAATCCGAGCAAAATTTGTTAAAAGTTTGAATAGAGATGTGACGAAATTACGGAGGATCAAAATTTCACCTTCGTCATCAGAGACCGCAATTTTTCTGCCCACTTCGAATGTGCACCTGAAACTCTAACCAACAACTGTCGATGTTAAAGTTCGTTAGAGAGCCAAAGACAAATTGGAACCCTAAATTCAACGGCGATGAAAGACAAAACAGGGAGAAGGTGGGGAGAAGGTGAGTGATTCGGGTTTAGGGTTTCTGATGGGATTTTTGTAAGGGGAATCTTCTGCGGCCGCTGCTGTTGAGAGTGATCTTGGGGCCGAGCTTTTGCCTACAAAAATTTCGGTTTTGAGAGAGGGGGTAGAGGAGAGCGAGAGAACTTTCCTAAGAGAAACATTTGGGCTGAGCTTTGATGAGTGTTTATTGTATATAGTTTTTCACTCTTTTTATGAATGTTTTACACCGTTTCATTCTCTATTCCTCCCCGCTTTCCTCGTTTTTGTCTCTTCTTTTGTTTTTGTGGTGCCTTACGTACTTTGCAGGAAATATTTGCCGATCGGGGATCATATGGCAAGATCTTAACGTAAGGAGGCGAAAGGAGCAAAGACAGGGAGTCAATTGACGCAAAGGAGAAGACTTTGTGAGCAACTGCCCTTGACGCGGTCGCGTCACCATGTCCACACGGCCGCGCTAAACTGCCAAAGAAGCATCAACTACGCTGCCGCGTCAATTTCCACCAAACGGCCGTGTCAGAAGGCTTATAGAGTCAAGAACAAGATTGAAGATGAGAGACTTTTGTGGCCCGCGTAAACGAAGACGACGCGGCCGTGAATTTACGGCATTCAGAGAAGAACGACGCGACCGCTGCAATAGACGACCCGGCCGCGTAACCATTTTTGACGCGGCCGCGTATCTATTGGCGCTACCGCGTCGCTGAGCCCCCAGGTCCCCTACTCTTCTAGGAAACGACGCGATCACGTCGTTTTTTGACGCGACCGCGTCAGGCCTATTTTCTGCGGCTGCTAAGGCAGATCTAGGGGCTATTTTGGTCTTTTGGGCGTGTGTATATAAGCGCCCCTTCATCCTCCTGCGAGAGGAAACCTTCTTTTTGCTGTTTTTCTATTATTTCTATGGTTTTGGGCAAGTTTGTAAGAATTCTAAACTTCTTTATTTAATTGTTTTCATTATTCTAATTGTTTATTAGTGTAATACTCTATCTTTGCTTTATAGAAATTTCTTCCCATTTTTATTCTCCTGTTTTATCATCTATTGATATTATAATCTGAATCTATGGCTTTGGATGCCTACCCATTGCTAGAAAGCTCTTCTATTGCGATGGGTAGTGAGTAGTTTTCATATAGGGCAATGGGATGAACCCCATTGGATTTGGGCCATGGGTTGAACTAACTATCTGATTGATTGCTGGGCTAATTGAGATTAGGTGTATATTGGGATGATTATTATCGTCGTAGATTCGACCTACTCCCTTCGGGGTGATCAGATTGGCCGCCGACCAAAAGTCGGGACCGATCATGTGATCCGATCCCTATGACGATCTATACTATCGGTGTAACTGAACACCAACGTGCATCGATTAAGAGCTCTCCCAATGTAGGTCTAATCCCCGAACGCCACTGTGGACAGGAGGAATATTGGGGATATTTGTCGAGCGTAATGCGCATAAGGTACACCGATGCATCGGAGACCACTGACATCGGTGTAGGTTGGGTTGACCTATTATTGCATCACGACAGCGGGGGGTAGGACATGACACAAGGGAATAACCTATCATGCATCACGACAGTGGGGGATATGCAAATGCTCTTAGGTCACACGACCTCTCCCGAGTCCCAATGAACCCGGCAACCGGTTGATTATTAGTTCAACATTAACCTTAGTCAAATGGCGGGGATTCCCCACGCCCTAGAGCTTTTATCCCTTGATCACACTCTTTCCACCATTCACCAACCAATCACCGCGACCATCGTGTAGCTTTCAATCAGACCCCTAAAACCGATACTCATTGACCGCCTCCTCGTGTTCGACCCGTAAGTGACTACACACGACCTGTGCGCTGCGGTTTTATTAGCATCGACCCCAGTGGGACGAACAGCTTTTTGGCGCCGTTGCCGGGGACGCACGAATTGATATTGGTTTTAGTCTTTATAGAGAGACTACGTTTTTCTTTTTCTTTGTTTTCTTTTATTCATATTTCCTTTTTCATCGCCTCTTGGTGCTTTTGATGTTTCCTTTTGGTGTAGACCTTTTTGCATGAACAAGAGATCTCAAGGCATAGCCGACTTGCGTCTACTAGTCCCAGAGATTGAAGCTATCGCGAGAAGGCTTAACGCCGAGAGGAGGAGGAGAAGCCTTCGAGACAATGGATGAGATACTTAACCTCGAGAATGGTCCACCGCCGCCGCCACCACCGCAACCGCCACCGGCTAGGTCGCTCCTTGACTACTCAATGCCCCATAATAGGTCGACCTCTAGCATTCAAAGGTCGGTGGTGGAGTCAAATAATTTCAAACTCAAACCATCTTTGGTTGATTTCGTGCAAAGGAACCAATTCTCAGGGCCTCATATGGAGAACCCGAATGACCATCTTAACACCTTGGAAAAAATGGATACTTTGAAGATCAATGGCGTCACCAATGACGCCATCAGGCTAAGACTTTTCCCTTTCTCACTTAGGAATAAAGCCAAGGATTGGCTTAGGAGTCACAGTCCCAACATGTTCACTACATAAGACAGTTTATCTCTTGCTTTTCTGAGAAAGTAGTTTCCTCCAGGTAAAACTGGCAAGCTGCGCAACGAAATCACCAACTTTAAGCAGTCGGAGCGAGATCCTTATATGAAGCTTGGGAGAGGTTTAAGGACCTCCAAAGAGTGTGCCCCCACCACAGCGTGCCGAATTGGCTACTTATTCAGGCCTTCTACAACGGGTTAACGCCGTCGGTGAGGATGTCCTTAGATGACATCGCTAATGGCGTCATAATGAGCAAGACTCCGGCTGAAGCAAAGAGATTGCTAGAAGTAATGGCTGAGAACGACGACTCCTGGAGCAACGAGAGGAGCATCTCCACGAGGGGAGGTAAGTACGACGTCGACGAGGTATCATTACTTTCAGCTAAGTTTGATGCCTGAACTAAACAACTTTCCCTTATTGGACTTGATGCTGCTAAACCGCCTTCGTCGGTAGTTTTCGAGGTTTGTGCTATGCAGGGGCACCAGAGCACCGAATGTCTATCACCTATGGCGGTGCCTCCGGATATGACTATCGAACAAGCGAACGCTTTATATGGGAACAATCCGAGACCACCGAACAACCCGTATTCCGGCACATATAATTAAGGGTGGAAGAATCAACCCAATTTCTCATACCGTACACCGGGATTGCAAGCTTTCCCTCCATACCATCAGCAGCCTCAAGAGTTTCAGAGTCCACCGCCTCAAGGCCAATTTCAGAATTTCAATCAGAGTCCTCCAGTGAACGCACCCCCATCCAAAAGTTAAGTCTGGAATTGCTAATCGAGAGTCACATCCGGACTCAAGGCCAAAGGAATGATTGCTTTCAAAACTTTATCCATCAGCTAATGACGACAACGCAACAACTTGCGTCACCTCACAGCAGCTGGCGAGGGCCAGAAGTCCATGGAGACCACAATGGCGCAGATAGCGCCACAGCTCTCCCAGCTCTCCAAGGCACAAGGGAAGTTGCCGGGGCAAACCGAAGAGAACCCCCGAGGGCATGTGAACGCAATCATATTGGGAAGTGGGAGGAAGTTTGAAGGTCCCACCATGCCCGTTGTGGAGAAGGATGCTGAAATAGAAGAAGAAGCTCATGTTGAGCTTGAATCTGGGGATGGCAAAGAAGTTGAGCGTGAGGAAGAGCCTCTGCATTCTGGATCCTCCAAGGATAAGCAAGTGGAGAAAGAGCTAGGGAAGCCCGCTGACGAGCCTCCCAGGCCATATATGCCTAGAATCCCATTCCAGTCGAGATTGGCGAAGGCCAAGTTAGATGAAAAATATGGAAAGTTTTTCGATCTTTTGAAGCAACTAAACATCTCCATCCCTTTTCTTGATGCCATCTCTGAGATCCCTACCCACGCCAAATTCCTTAAAGAGATAATTACCAAGGGCGGTAAGAGGGCGAAGGTGGTATTCTCTGTAGAGTGTAGCGCCATTATTCAGAGAAAGATGGTGAAAAAACTAGAGGATCTTGGGAGCTTCTCCTGTAGGGGTTTTGGCGGACCCTCAGAGCTCGGATCTGTGTCCGTCCTAAGTCGGACAGACCACAGAGACATAAAGCGCAGTGAAAAATTAAAACTTGCTAGCTAAACAATTTAGCTAGGCCCTGAGGGAGCCAGAACCTAGCCAGATCTATGCCAACTTGGGGTGGATCTGACAACCCCAAGAGGGATCTATCCTACTGCGACGAAATTAAACTATACTAAAATTACTAGAGAACATACCCGAAATCTCAACCCTGTGCGGGCAAGATGTACCGCACCGTCTTCTGACGCTCCTCGTAGCCGAACCGCCTTGACTCGATCCACCCGAGCTGCCTCGCACCTTCGAATTGATCTGTCCGAGCCGACACCCACCTCCAAGCCGATCACACGCGGTAGGAGGTTTCACTTGAGTAGACCCGCGTTTTAGACGCCTGGATCCAAATCCAAACCCCTTTCGTAGTCTTGCTAGGACTAGTCGGGAGAACAGGAAGAAGAGAGAGAATATTTTAGTCATAGATCGAGCTTGCTCTAAAATCCGGAGCTACTCGATCGAGGATTTGGTGCATTTTTCAACGAAGAGAGTGCACCCCTATTTATATAGGGAGTCGGCATCTCTCTTTTCGTTGGGAGCAATGTAGGACAAAAACAAATAGAGGAGAAATTAATTTAGCTAATTTAGCTTTAATTGAAGTTTAGCAAGCTTTTCATAAAAGCCAACTTCAACGAATTAATTTTTCTTATCCATTAAACTTTAGACACCAAACAAGCTATCAATTCGAAGGGCTTCGAATGGTGAACGCGTAGGAACGAACGGTGATGAATTTCGACTTCGTTTGACCCCTCAAACAATTGCCTAAAGATGGGCAAAAAGGCAATTTTCATAGCCGTCAAAAGGTGTTTCAAAAACCCTATTTCCACTTAAGTTGCGGGCGCGCCCGCCCACGGCAAAGGCGGGGGGGGGGGGGGGGGCACCGGCCCGCTGTTGCCAGCGGGCGCGCCCGCTGCGACCATCGGGCCGCACCTACAGTCGCAGCGGGCGCGCGCCCGCTGTTTCTAGCGGGCTGCGCCCCTTAGCCCTTTGCGGATGGACCCGTTAGCCCAAGTGGGTCTAACCCACTTTGCCTTTGACTGTTTTTGCGTTTCTGGGCTCGTTTGAGCTCCGATTTGGACACGGTTTGAACTTGAGTTTAGACCGGGACGATCCCGTTAACCAGGTAACCTTTTCCAAAGCTTTTGTTCCTACAAATATTGTCGTAACCAATTTTCGACACGTTTAATCTTTGTTTGCATCAAATGCAACAATGTCCATATTGCATCTACGACTTAGTCTCACAACTGGCTTGTGAACATTAACTATTCCATTTCATCGAATAAATTTCTCTTATTAATATTCCTATCACTAAGACACGAACGCTACTCGGTGTGAGACCCTACAGACTGACCTTACTACAGGTTGAGGCTCGAAACCCCTAGACGACTGTCACCATGGGCAGTAGTTGTCGTCCCTGTTTCAGAATCATCATAACATGATCGACCCATAGACAAAGGTATCGTTGGGTTTACTTTGGCTGTGTCAGTGATGAATACCGTTAGCTATAGTCCATTCTTCAAGACCGTGTCTCTGTTGGCCTAGGGTATAGTTTACTGTCAACCCCTTTAGACAACATTGGTCAGTATACAACGGTCTTTGTTGTATTCATGTTGTACATCTTACAACGTATCCCGGCCGAGGTTTAACACAAATACCGTACTGAACATGTGACACTAACTTTCCTTTAACGGAAGAGACGAATCCCATCTTAGTCATCTACTCGCTTCGAGAGTTTCTGGTGTAACCCAACCTAAGATCTTTTAGTAGGCCTAGACTCGAAGCTAGATCATAGGTCTAAGCGACATCGTTCATTCACAGGTTCGTACAAATGACTTCAGGTCTTTAAGGACCAGCTTACCTATCATCACCCTAGAGTTACTATAGACAGTTTAGTTAAAGTTAACCATATAATAACTCTATGTTGGTCGTTCAGTGAACTCATTCTCCAATGAGCACCTGTCTCGTCTCCGACTTCACCAAGTCGAATGACTATGAGATGATCATTACCCTAAGCTAAGACAAAGACACAGTGGTTTGTCCGATGTGCCGATATCCAGTTCTCGACACATCTATGACCACGAATCGTTTAAGACTTAAGTTTCTATATGGTCGCTTACTACTCATACTCGAGATCTTATCAGGATCTATAAGTCTATGGACATTATCTAAGTATATTATTCATCCGAATTCATACTTAGGATAATGGACAACATATATACTATTAACAAGAGTACACTTAGGATAAATCGCCTTATGGGCATATATCCTCCTACATCTCCATCATGTGCATTATAGGAGATCTGGATGTCAGGAGCGTCCTATGCGACTTGGGGGCGAGCGTTAGCTTAATGACCATCGGCATTTGCGAGAAGCTGAATCTCGGGGAGCTCCAACCCACGAATATGTCGCTCCAATTGGCAGACCACTTAGTGAAATACACCTTGGAATAGTTGAGGATGTGTCGGTGAAGATCGGGAAGATTTTGGTTCCATGCGACTTCGTCGTCATGGACTTGCCGGAAGACGCATGCATTCTAATCATCATGGTAGCCCTTTTTATCTATGGTGGGGGCCCTCATTAACGTAAAAGGAGGGAGACTCTCCCCCAACGTTGGAAGAGAAAAAGTCGAATTCGACCTTAAGAAGTCAATGAGGAACTTCGAGGAAGTCAGCCATCGAGACCAAGTGGATCTCCTTGAAGAAGCAATCGAGGAGACGAGTTTGGAGGAGCTATTTTTGGGCGACAACAATGAACCTCATATTGGGCGAGAAGCCAAGCTTGAGAAGCTAGCGACGAAGAAGGATCGCGAGGAAACCTTCGAGAAAAATCTGAAGGAGAAACCACCAGGACTGCATCCACTAGACCCCAGAGAAAAGAAGAGTCAAGAAAAGGGCCACAATGAGCTGAGCAACACGACGGAGCATGGAGATGACCACATTCGGGACCTCTCCACCCTAAAATCCCCATGATGACATCAAGATAGGGTGTCGAGCTCACGACTTAAAACGAGCGCTTCTTGGGAGGCAACCAACGTATTTCAATTTAGATTTTTCATTTTAAATTTTCATCTTTATTTTTAGACTAGATTAATCTAGATTTTTGTTCTTCAATAAATCCCCAAACCCAAGAAATTAACCAAGTGTTTGATCGCAGGGTGAAAAAAAGAAATTTGGAGGAAAGGAACCCACGCTGCGGATGTTATTTGGAGAGACAACTGACGCGCCCGTATCACCCAGATGCAAACGGGCTGCGAAAGTTACCGAAAACTTGAGCTGAAGTCCCAATTTCTCAAGGATTTTCTCGATCGCATCACTTTAGATGACGCGACCGCGTCGATTTTCCTTTTTGGACGAATCAACACGGCCGCGTTAATCTAAATGACGCGGGCTGCGAATCTCTCTCTTTTCCTGTGCCCAAATCTTTCAAAAATGAAACACAACTTTCGCGGCCGCGTCGTTGAGACGATGCGACCACGTCAACCCCCACTTTCACAACACTTTTACGCGGTCAATTCGACTTTCCACGCGGCCCGGGTAAAATGCCTATATAAGTCCCCAAAACCCCAAACGGCCCGATCCCCTTCATTTTTCTTGAGACGGTCCTACTTCCCAACTTCTCCTCCGACTCTATCTCCTACAAATCTCTTCACAAACCCTCCCAATCTCTTCCAATCAACTCCCAAAGCCTCTCTCCACACCATGTACCCTCTCCATCACCCTCTCCATTCCTCAACCGTTTCGATCAAAACCCTAGGTCTGCAAATTTTTTAGGGTTTTTGGGATTCCAAGTGATGCGGGCGATTGCCCGTGTGCTTGGCTTGAAATAGATTGGGGGGACTCATCTACGAGCGTTGGAAGCATCAATCTCAGTAAGGAGCTCCATCTTTGGTAACTTCATCAACTCTCTAAATTTCGAATTTCTATCACTGAAATCGACGATTTTTGCGTGAGTTTGCACACACCTCCATTGCACACACTTCATATCACTCACGCCTTCACACGATGCCTCCTAGAGAGCGCAAAAAGAAGGCAACCACATCTGGTCCCTCACAGGACAAGAGCAAGCGTCGAAAGACGAAGGCTCTTGATGAAGAAATTGCACGGGCACACGACATTAAAATGTGGGGTGGTGAACCACTTCCCGCTCCTCAGTTGGACTCGCTCGGCATCACTTTTTGAGTGAGGACGAGCGCACGAAGTATATTTCACTAAACTCTCGTGCGATCGTTCCCACCAAATTTCCCAGTGTCCCTGCTCTGTCAGCCATAGGCCTCCTAGATATTGTCAGCGTCCTCCGAAATCTCGGATGGAAGGAATTTTTAGAATGTGAGGCTAGGACATATAAGTGGCTCACTCTGGAGTTCCTCTTCACTTTTAGGGGTTACCCCGCGGGGTTTTCCTTTCGAATCATGAACAAGGAGTACGTTCTATCCAAAGACTCATTGAACCCGCTCTTTAAGTGACCCATAGCTCTTGAGCCCATAGCCATCCACAACAACCACCCGTATCCCCGAGAGTTTGATGCCAAACCATTTTTGGTTTCAGATCACCAAGCTCGATGTCTTCCCAAAGACTCGAGCGAAGGCATCTAGCATCATTCATCCTGGCCTTCGCATCGTGTACCGCATTATAGCGAACACATTATTTTGCCGATACGAGACATGCCAGGTCTCTCATGATGAGCTATTCTTTCTGTGGTGCTATTCACAGAGCCGTGTCCTCCGCGAGGGCAACACCACTGTCCCCCACTATATCCTTTACGCTGGGTCTTGGCTCATGCAGAGATTTCTTCACACCATAGCCGACCCCAGATCACCTATCTGTTGTGGGGGACTCATCACCATCATAGCCTCTCTCGCTCTTGTTTTCCTTAAGATCCATGATTCTAAGTTCCACATCCTGGCCATACCTCTCTTGACCTCTCGGTGCTCACCAATATGCGTATGATCCGAGCGCTTGACCGAGAGCGTTATTTCTAGCTTTATGGTCCTGCCTCCACTCCTTACATCAGGCTGCCCAACCCTGGAAAATTTGGACATGGCACCACTTTGAGGTGGTTTTTCTCACCCGACGCCGATTTAGCTTCAGGTGTCCATGCCTCAATCCAGCAGATTGACCCTCGTCAGCCCTAGCCCCGGGACCATGTTGACACTTTCGGTGCTTCCACATCTTTCCCTCGCCTTGTTGCCACCCCAGCTCTTCGCCAGTATAGGAGATCTCGACACAATGTCGAGGGTACCAGCAGCGCTCCTCCTCCCCCACCATGATCCCATACCGAGCACCTAGCTCACTTGGAGGAGTTTCGATGTTTTAGAGATTCTACGACCATCACCCTGACTGAGGTCAGCGATACCCTCTCTGATTTCAGGACTTCTTTCGATGGAATGGCTCTTGTTGTTATGACGCTCCAATCCCAGTTCGACCAGGTCTATCAGTATCACTATAGTCAGGGTCACTATTCAGCTGCTGCACTGCATCTCCTATCTGTCCGCATCCCACCCCACCCATCTCACCCCCCTCAGACTGCTCAGACCCCAGCATCCACGTCCATTCATGTAGATATATCCTCCACCTCATTACACGTATCCATCCCACCCCACCCATCCCTGGTGCCCAAGGACACATCCGACATCACACCACGCATCACCACACCTCCACCCTCCCCACAGCATGATCCAGGGCTTGCGCACATTTCTACCCCTCCACCATCACCTCACCCCGACCCCGTGACTTCACACACCTCTACTACACCCATCACGGAGTCCGTTCACATTCCATCCCTACACATTCCCCCTCACCTCCTCCCACTTCCCCACCACGTGACGGCACCATCATCCTTCTCTTATCGTCATTCGACGACAATTAGACCACACCATCTCCACCTCCACCTCCACCTAGAAAATCTGAGATTGTCCACACCACTCCATCCCCATCAATCGTTGGCACGACAACTGAGCATTCAACTGATGTCATCGTCTCATCCACTCCACCCACCACACCCACCCAGCCACTACCTGACGGTGGCTCAGCCTGATTAGAGCACCACCCACATTTTTGGCACCCACCTCATCATTTAGCCCATGCATCACACACTTGCATCATTTTTGGGCACGGTTTTATACAGCTTGGGAGATGCTCCTGGGTCTCCTTCACCTCATCTCATTTGTCCTCACGATTTTTTTCTGTGTTTTATTTGCGTTGATGACAACACTTGGTTTAGCTTGTGGGAGGAACTCTTTCGTGCTAATTTACTCTTTTTTCCTCTTATTTTCTTATTTTTATCGTTATTTTCGTTTTCTTTTCACTTTTTCTTTCTTATTTTTTTCTATCTTTCCTTCTTTTTCATATGCATCATGTTTAAATTCAATATATGCATCCAAAAAGACAAAAAAATGAAAAAAAAAAATCAAAAATTCTAAAAATATTTGCATTCGCATCATGCACCTTGCACCTTCATGCATGCATTTGTATATACTTGCATTCGCCTTGAGAATTTTTCGAAAATGAGTTTTTATATGAGCTGAATCCTGATTTGAAATTCGTTTTCCGAACTTTCATGCTCGATTTTCATGATGTCGATTTGAATATGTGAATAGTTCATAACCTAAACTCAAATCCCTTGTAATACCCTAGCTTTGGCCATCCTCGGAACCCCTAAGGTAGGAGTACTTGGAACTGACCTAGATTGACACTTAGGAACCCATTCAATGCATGGACCCCAGAGCCGATAGTTGTGTATAATGATTTATAGTCGCTCGAGGCTTGGATAACCACAGTTCACCTAGTACCGATGATTGAATCTGCCTAGTTTAGCCTATGTTTTCAGAAAAACCAAAAGAAAAAAATTGTGAATAGAAAAAAAATAATATGCCCCGTTCCCCAGCGAAGCTGAGTAACTGGATCCCTACGATAGTAACTGCCGGAGCCTCGCGTAAAAAGCCTAGCTTCAGGGAGTGCGACCTAGCTTCAGGGAGTGCGTATGAATAAGGATTTCATTTGGGTTGAGTTAGTAGGTCCGAGGGGTACTTTTTGACCCGGTGCCCTAAGATCGTCTGATTTGGTAGTCATCGATCCAACGCTCCTCACACAACCCAACTGCAAATCCCGAAAAAATATTTGTGTATATTAAGTTTCGTTTTGTATATACGTTTGTATATGTGAAATCATTGATAAACTTGGCAATTTCTTGAATCAAGGAACTGTGTCGTGTCGTGAGCACCACTTCCTCGATCGACCAATATCATATTATCACATACTTATCACCTCTTCGACCATTGTATAGCTTAGGTTCCTACACGCTCAATCTAAGGGCGGGTTAGAGGAAATGTCTTAGAATGTGGGTATAGCTATCGTCTAGCATATTGCTTGGCGATTTGAGTGGGGATGACGTTCTAGGAACATATTCTCGTTTCCCGAATTTGAGTTTACATTTCACTCATGTATATATTCTCGATTTTTGAAAATTCTCGAAGCTTCATCACATCATTTGCATGTTGACTGCATTCCTCCAGTCTACGCTCTCTCTTGTCTTTCTTGAGGACAAGGAAGAGTTTAGTTTGTGTGATTTTGATGAGTGTTTATTGTATATAGTTTTCCACTCTTTTTCATGCACGTTTTACACCGTTTCATTCTCTATTCCTCTCCGTTTTCCTATTTTGTTTCTTTTTTGCTTTTATGGTCACTCACGTGCTTTGCAGAAAATATGTGTCGATTGGGGATCATATGGCAAGATCTTAGCGCAAGGAAGCGAAAGGAGCGAATACGGGGAGTCAATTGACGCAAAGGAGAAGACTTTGTGAGCAACTGCCCTTGATGCGGCCGCGTCACCATGTCCACACGGTCGCGTTAAACTGCCAAAGAAGCATCAACTATGCAGCCGCGTCAATTTCCACCAAACGGCTGTGTCAGAATGCTTATAGAGTCAACAACAAGATTGAAGATCAGAGACTTTCGCGGCCTGTGTGAACGAAGACGACGCAGTTGCAAATTTACGGCATCCAGAGCAGAACGATGCGGCCGCGGCAATAGACGACGCGGCCGTGTAACCATTTTTGACGCAGCCGCGTAACCATTGGCGCGACCGCGTCGCTGAGCCCCCCAGTCCCCTACTCTTCTAGGGAACGACGCGACCACGTCGTTTCTTGACGCGATCGCGTCAGACCTATTTTCTGCGGCTGCTAGGGCGGATCTGGTGGCTATTTTGGTATTTTAGCCGCGCGTATATGAGCGTCCCTTCATCCTCCTGTGAGAGGAATCCATCTTTTAGCTGTTTTTCTATTATTTCTATGGTTTTGGGTAAGTTTGTAAGAATTCTATACTTTTTTATTTAGTTGTTTTCATTATTCTAATTGTTTATTAGTGTAATACTCTACCTTTGCTTAATAGAAATTTCTTCCCATTTTTATTTTTCCTGTTTTATCATCTATTGTTGTTATAATCTGAATCTATGGCTTTGGATGCCTACCCATTGCTAGAAAACTATTCTATTGCAATGTGTAGTGAGTAGTTTTCATATAGAACAATGGGATGAACCCCATTGGATTTGGGCCGTGGGTTGAACTAACTATCCGATTGATTGTTGTGCTAATTTAGATTAGGTGTACATTGGGATGATTATTATCGTCGTAGATTCGATCCCCTCTCTTCAGGGTAATCGGATTGGCCGCCGACCAAAAGTCGGGACCGATCCGGGGATCCGATCCATACGACGATCTATACTATCGGTGTGACTGAACACCAACGTGTATCGATTAAGAGCTCTCCCATTGTAGGTCTAATCCCTGAACGCTACTGTGGGCGGGAGGAAGATTGGGGATATTCGTCGAGCGTAATGCGCCTAACGTACACCGATGTGTTGGAGACCACTGATATCGGTGTAGGTTGGGTTGGCCTATCATTGCATCGCGATAGTGGGGGATATGACATGACATAAGGGAATAACCTATCATGCATCACGACAGTGGGGGATATGTGAATGCCCTTGGGTCAAACGACCTCTCCCAAGTCCCAATGAACCCGGCAACCAGTTGATTATTTGTTTAACATTAACCTTAGTCAAATGGCGGGGATTCCCCACGCACTAGAGCTTTTACCCCTTGATCACACTCTTTCCACCATTCACCAACCAATCACCTCTAACCATCACGTAGCTTTTAGTCAAAGACCCCATAAAACCGATACTCATTGACCGCCGCCTCGTGTTCGAGCCGTAAGCGACTATACACGACCCGTCTCGTGCGCTGCGGTTTTATTAGCATCGGCCCCCCAGTGGAACAATCAGCTTATAGTCAAAAAATTTGGTTCCCTCCATTTCAAAATTTTCGGGTTTCCCCCAAAGGGTTACACATGCCTTTTTTGGAGAGATGCACCCAAGAGCATGTCGCCTTTTTGTTAGTGGGCCCTGCTGTGCTTTTATCCTTTGAATCACCCAAAAGGGCGTCCTCCTCCTTTCTTTGTTGTCATCCTCAAGAGCATAGAGAGCGGTAGTAAATGAGGGATGGCTCTGCTTTATTAATTGTAGGTTGTTTAATCAAATACTCGTCATATGTTGCAGTAAATGTGGAAAATCAAATCCCCGCCATTGCTGTGGTAAATTTTCAAATTAAGGTGATTCTTTAAAATAAAATGTAGGGGTTATCCTAGTCAGCAAAGTACAAAGCGTTTCTCACCAAGTTTTTCTCCCCTAAAATTTTCACAAAATCTCATCTCAGCCATTGATTCATCAAGATTCAATCTCAACCGGGTTTCTGTCAACCCTTTTATTCCTCGTCAGCAAACACATTCAAAAACATACCTCAATTGTATAATAGATTTTATACCAAAAAGAATTATGTATAAATATTAATGCAGTAATATAAATGATAGATTCAAGGGAGAGAGAAAATTAACTCTCCCTAACCTTTCTCCAAAATAATAATCTATCTTTGATTTCTACATAGTATCGGAGCTTTAACAATAAATTCGATTAGCCATAACCCTAACTTTGCCTTCGTTGTTTTGTCTCTTTTGCTTCCCTAATATAACGATGTCACCGCTCATTCTTTGTTCGTCAACTCTCTTAAACCCTAAATTAGCCTAATTTTACATTTCTCTGTTGTTTCTACGGTTAACCCTATACACCATCTTTCCTCGCAGCTGACCTTTTTCTCTCTTTCCAAGACATACTACCATCATCGGCCTAAGACAAACCATCACAGTTGAGATCTGACGTTGATAAGCCACCATAACTGAGATCCGACATCTCTCCGACCACAAACAATAGCTGTGACATCGATTCAACCTTTTCCAACAACAAGCGATAATGGAAAGATAGAGTTGAAATCTCTGAGTCCTCTTTGACCCTTTCCAATCATCTCTGACTACTGTTAGGTATCCTCGACGACTTAACAACCTAGCTCAACGACCCCAACCAAATACAGTAAACAAATTGTTTTATTTTGCTTTTCTTATATATTAGAAGTGTATTTTTGATGACGTTTGTGTGGATTAGTTATTTGGTGTTTGGAGTTTGGCATTGGTATTTTGCTTGTCATTTGGCATTTTTGTGATTGGTTAGTTATTTTCCTTTGAGAGGAATAAGGAGGTGTTAGAGTGGCTGATTCAAAGTTGAACGTGAAGTCGTCAGTGATCCTAGCATTGGTTTCCATTAAGATCACAGAGTGGAAACTTAATTGGATCAATTATAAGCAGTGGAGATGTTTGGTAGAGACCCATCTTGATGGTCGAGGTAAGGAAAGATATTTGATTGATGATTCTTCGTCTAAAAGTGTAGCTGAGTGAAAGCAGGAGGATGCTCTGATAAAGAGTGAATTATATGAAGCATAAGATTTAAGACATTATTATTGAGCAGAAGATTGGATATGATGTGGGTGCTATTAGAGATCATGTAATTTCGAAAGAATGACCTTTTAAGATCGCATGATGTATCTCAATCATTTTGGAAGAGCTAACAGGAAGAGAAGCCGAAATTATAATATTTTATAAACTTTGACAAACTATACGAGGAGTTGAATTCCATCTAACCTATCTTCATAGCTGTGAATTATCTGAAAGAGTAAGAAGATCAACTGGCAGTCCTAGCATTTTTGAGGAGTATGCATCCTGAATATGTAGCAGCTCGTCCCGATATCATAGGCGAAGGTTCTAGACTATTTTCTTTTAAGATTATCCACACATTACAATAGTTTTTTAAATGAGTAAAAGTTTTGATATATTGAGTCTGGGTAAGCGATCTGTGCTAGCTGTATAGTGCCCTTTTGGCAGTATAGGTGGATACCGAAATGCACAAGGAGCTATGAGAAGAGGCAGAGATGGTAGCTGTGGTGGCACTTATGGTAGATGCAGGAAGTGTTAAGATTCAGAAGGCAAAAGTATGCTTGGGAGTGTTGCATATTCAGAGCACTTGATTTACCATTATTGCAAGGAATACATGCACATGAAGCTTGCCTGGCTCAAACTTCAAGGGATCACATGGGGGGTTTTGTGGGAAGTACTGTATATGTGACTTTTCAAGAAGACTCTTTCCAATCTATGAATATTCATGTCTGATAACGAGTAGAACCAGAATCAGAAGTTTCAAATATTTCATTACGCTTACACGCAGTTATCCTCTTCCGTTACAACTTTAGCCAGACATGATAATCTAATTGCATGCACTTCCGCATTATGTCTTTAGACATGTGTGATAGATTCAGTGACTTAGTGACTTCTAACTTATGATTCGAGAGTCAGGTTTATTATCTTCTTTTTATACATACACTTGTAGACCATAGTTTTAGGTTTCGGCCGAAACCGGTCGGTTTCGGCCGTTTCGGATCGGTTTCGGAGGGGACCGGTCCGAAACCACACGTTACTTCTCGGTTTCGGCCGTATCGGCCGGGGTTTCGGCCATATCGGCCGATACTGGCCGAAACTTGTCCGATACCGACTGAAACTTAAAAAAATGAAAACAAGAAGGAGGATGAGGAGGAAACATCACCAAAATCCAGAAAAAGAAGAAGAAACGAAGAGATGGACGTACCTCATGGTCGCCCGCCTCCCGTCGCATCCTCGAAGAAGCCCGCATCCTGCAATTTGAGGTCTTACATAGTAGCATATTCTAGCATTTAATTTAAATTTTGTTTGCACGGTGCAAGTGCAGTTGTCCAACACATGCTAGCATTTATTGAGAAGTTTGACCTTTTGAGTGAGCTGGCCACTAAAGGCTTTCCATTTAATTACAAGCTTGACATTCAGTCACTAAAGATTTTCCATTTATTTACAAACTTATCATTTTCAGCCACCAAACCCTTCCATTTATTCAAAAGCGTGCCATTCTCATTTATTTTCAATCCTGTTGATAAAAAAATGGTAATATATTTAGCATAATACTTTTAACAAAATGTGTAACTAGTAAAAAAGTATTTGTGCTAATATTTGATAATATTTGATAGTATTTAATAGAGTTTTAAGTATCTGAAACTACCGATACCGACGAAACGAAACTACCGTCCGAAACCACCGAAACGGACGATACCGATACCGAAACCTAAATTTTGGGAAGAGCGATACCGAGACCGAAACCAGATAAGTTTCCCATACTAGTTATTGATGAGCTCCTGGATGAGTTACATGGGGCAGCCTTATTCATCAAGATAGACCTCAAGTCGGGCTGCCATCAGATCAAGATGCGACGGGAGGATGTGCCCAAGACGGCGTTCTGGACGCATGAGGGCCACTACGAGTTCCTAGTCATGCCTTTCGACTTGACTAACGTGCCAGCTACCTTTCAGGGCCTAATGAATAAGCTATTCTGCCCTTACATAAGGCGATTCTTACTCGTTTTCTTCGATGACATATTGGTGTACAGTCGTACCTTGGAGGAACACTTGGACCACTTGCAGGTCGTGTTTCAGGAGCTGCAGTACTATCAGCTGTTTGCAAACAGGAAGAAGTGCTTATTCGGACTGCCACAGGTGGAGTATCTGGGATATGTGGCGTCAGCAGATGGGGTGGTAGCAGACAGAGCGAAGATAGCGGCGATGCTAGACTGGCCGCGTCCCACCACACTTAGGGGTTGCGTGGTTTTCTGGGCTTGACATGTTACTATCGCAGATTCGTAGAGGTGTATGGGACGATAATTTGGCCGCTGACCGAGCTATTGAAGAAGGACCAGTTCCATTGGGGTGAGGAGGCGACGACAGCATTTGAGGCCCTGAAGAGAGCCATGACCACCGTGCCAGTTTTGGCGTTGCCGGACTTTTTCATACCTTTTGTGGTAGAGGCGGACGCATTGGGACATGGACTGAGAGCAGTATTGATGCAGGAGCAGCGGCCCATTGCGTATTTCATTCAGGTGTTGACTGCTAGAGCCAGACTGCGGTCTGTCTACGAGAGGGAGCTCATGGCCATAGTCATATCTATCCAGAAGTGGAGGCCGTACTTGTTAGGGAGGATTTTTCTGGTGCACACAGATCAGCGGAGCCTCAAATACTATTGGAGTAGCGGATGGTAGCAGAGGAGTATCAGAAGTGGCTGCAGAAGCTGATGGGGTACCTGTTTGGGATTGAATATCGCTTGGGACTGTAGAACAAGGCGGCTGACGCTCTTTCATGGCGCGTGGAGGAGGTAGAGTTGGCGGCACTGGCATTTTCTGTGATCCAGGACTGGGAGCCGCTACAGCGGGAGGTGGAGCAGGATTAGGATTTGGCAGGCATGCGAGAGGCACTAGGGCGGGGATCTACCGAGTAACTGGGGTATTCTATTCAGGATGGGCGGCTGCTACATTGGGGAAGATTGGTTATGCCACGGACATGGACATATATAACAGCCATACTCCAGGAGTTCCACAGCAGCGTAGTCAGAGGACATTTTGGGGTCCTCAAGACCTACTAGAGACTGGTAAGGGAGGTCTACTGGAAAGGAATGAAGAAGGATGTGGTGAAGATGGTGGCAGAGTGTGACGTTTGCCAGAGTCACAAGTTCTAGGCGATGTCCCGGGGGGATTACTACATCTATTGTTTTTTCCCGATCGGGTGTGAGAGGACCTCTCCATGGATTTCATTGATGAACTGTCGAAGTCGGGAGGATTTATAGTCATATTTGTGGTGGTTGACTGCCTCAGCAAGTATGCACACTTTGTACCACTTCGACACCCATACATTGCAGTATCAGTAGTGGAGGTATTTTTGAGCGAGGTCATTTGCTTGTATGCCCCCAAAGTCCATCGTCTCTGACAAGACAAGGTGTTCTTGAGTATGTTCTGGCAAGAGCTTTTCAGGCTGTAGGGGACAATGTTGAGACGCAGCATCGCCTCCATCCGCAGACAGATGGGCAGACGGAGGTGGTCAACGGGAGTGTGGAGACTTACCAGGGTTGCTTTATTTCAGAATATCCCAAGGAGTGGGCCGTTGGCTGGCGTGGACGAAATACTGGTATAACACATCGTATCAGACTGCAGCCCAGATGGCACCGTTCAGGATTTTGTATGGCAGAGACCATCCACATCTACTGCATTATGGGCAGATTCGACACCGGTATCAGATGTAGAGCGATATTTGGCGGAGAGAGATCAGATTTTGGAGGAGCTGAAGCTCCATCTGGCTAGGGCTCAGTAGGTTATGAAGACGAGGACAGACCTACACCACAGAGATGTGCAGTTTGCAGTAGGAGATATAGTGTACCTGGAGCTGAAACCCTGCCGGCAGAGGTCCTTGGCCCACAGGAGGAATGGGAAGTTTGTGTCGCGTTTTTTGGACCTTTCGAGGTCGAGGCGACAGTGGGACCAGTTGCTTACAAGTTGAGGTTATCCCTAGGATCTGTTATTCACTCGGTGTTCTATGTGTCACAGCTTCGCCAGGTGATCAGAGATCACACCCCTTCACCCACCCTTCCGGAGACATTGACAGCTTGTATGGAGGCGAGGTTGGAGGCTGCGGAGTTGAAGGGGTAGAGGGAGCACGGGTGAGCGAGAGGTTCTGCTACAGCGGAAGGATTTGCCAGAGCAAGAGAGCACGTGTGAGCCTATGGACGTGACGGCACAGCAGTTTCCAGACTTCCACCTTGAGAATAAGGTGGCTCATTGGGAGGGGAGTAATGGTGCGATCCGCACCTACCAGAGGAGGCGTCGAACCCGCCAGCCTGCGCGCACAGTTCCAGCCGCCCAACCTTAGGGGCGTTTTCGATCCTTTTCCCTTTATTATTATTTTAATGGAAAACTTGTAATTATTTAGAGGGAGGTTTGCTCTTAAGTTAGGGCTAGCCGTCTTTAATCTCTTATGCTTATTATTGATATTTTGAGAGAGTTTTTCGAGAGTTCTTCGAGGGATCTTAGGAGAGTGCGGACGTTCTCGCTTATCGGCGTCTTGGGAGGGTGGTTGCCCATATATTGTAACCAAAACTATCTTTTATTCGTTGTTTTTCTCTATAAAGGTTCAGTTTTTATCTTAATCCTATCACATTGCTATGGTTGCTGCACTTGTTGGGGTTTTGTTGACTATTGACTAGTCATTTTTTGCTGCAATTTCTGATTTGTGCCATCCCTAAAAATTTTATTTGGATGTTTACTCTCTTTTTATGCCATGCTTCAGTCGCTTTGGCCTTGTCTATTGAATTCATTGCTTTTGTTTGGGTCCCTTGGGTATATGTTTATGGCCAAGGTTTAAAATCTCAATGTTGACATGAATATATGGTGTTTGTAATATGTGTATCGTTTATATGGGAAGTATCAAATGATACAAATCCAAAGTACTGGATTTCATTCATTGGTTGCCTTGTCTCAATCTAGTGGTTGTTGCAAGTGGAGTTTCATTTTCAGCATGTGCATCATTTATGTATTCATGAATTAACTCTATCATCCTTAGAATTTGTATTTTCATTCTCTAACAACGTCCATCAATGAGTAGTAGACTTGGGAAATATTATCTAAATCAATCAGCTCAGCTTCGGTTTACTTTCATTATGCTTTAGCCTCATATCATAACTAAGTATAATCAATGTTTTAAATATCGAACATCAGGTACTACCAGTGGTTGGCTTTTGGTATCTGATAGTTGATACCAGAAGATATATATGCACAGAATAATATTTATGTGCCGATAGTGTGGGACATTTTCGCATGCTGACGCACACACATACTATTTATTTTTATTTTTTCAAAAATTTTACAACATCATAGATGATGATGTGAATCTAATACTATTTGACCGTAGATCTGATTGGTACAAATCAACATTTTTAGAACAATAGAATTTTTTGTAACGAGTGGACCTATGGTCAAATTTTATTAGGGTTCACTCATATTTGAGGTTTTGACTTTTTACAATGTGTACAGCCATTCAACAAAAAATTTTAAAAAATGGAAGGCTGTATTTTTTTGTGTGGGCTAGTGCAGGAAAATTCCTATAGTGACAGAATATACTTATTAACCTCATATATATGAGAATGATGAGAAACATATTATATATATGGCTATGACATATATACACCTCGTAAAGTCAACCATCTCCTATTTTTAAGACGATTAGAACCATTCATTTCAATCTTCATACTCTAAAACATTAAAATACCAAATACGAGGTGAACTCAAATGGTCTTGCTTGTTCATTCTCCAATCTCAAAAGTCTATTTATGTGGAACCGTTAAATTTACTATGTGTGGATGAACAAGCAAAATCTCTTGAGTTTATTCAATATTTTGTGTTTTGGAATTTTAGAATATCATGATCAAAATGAACTGAAAAAAATAAGGGATGGTGTGCTTTTTGAGGCGGCATATGTGGTTTAGCCACATTTATCATGTTTCCCATTATTCCCTATACACACACGCGCTCAAATAGTGTGGGTTGAGAGAGAGAGAAGAGAGATGGAGATGGAGATGCAGTTACAATGTTCTTATTATCAAAGCTCTTGTGAAAACTATCTTGAATGGAGGAAAAAAAACATTTAAGGATAAAATGTTCTAGAACAATGCTTCTTGTAGTAAGATATCTAATAAAAATATCATGATAAATGAAGAAAAACGTTCAAGGATAAAATGTTATCGCTCAACGCTACTTATAGTAGCTGATATTGCAAGCATCAACCCTGATACAAGTACGACAAGCGACATTGCGAGTAAAAACTCTTGTGTAGTTGCAAGAAACAATTACGGGGCAAAGGTGAAAAGTAGAAGCTTCATCAAAAAGCAGACCATGCAAGGATGAAGAAGGAATAAGGAAGAAGTAGTGAAAGAAGCAGCAAGACATCAGCATAAGAAGTCCAACAATGGCACCAATGATGTGAAATTAAGAAGGAAGAAATAGAATTGAATGACATTTACCATATCACTTTTTCGTGTATTTCTTCCACAAAATGTAAAATTTTGTTAGAGAATACTCGAAGACGATGGAAAACTCATTGGCCTCTAATGTTGGTCACCACCGTCGATATATTTGGTAGTAGTCACTAGTCGTTGATCTCCCTTTGTTCCTCTTTATTTCTCTCTCTATTCTTGTGGTCAAAACTTGGTGTACAAATATATCGAGTAGGTTGAGAGCAAAATTGTTTTCATGTATGTGGGGTTGGGTCTAAATTTTGGGTCTAATCCCACTTGATACCTTAAAAAAGCAAATATTCAGTCAATAGCAGTGGATAAAAAGTGCACCACATATTTACTGATATAAAGCGTTCCAATATATTTGTAACATTTCGAATATCATCAATATGATATCAAAGCAATACAACCATTTTTTATTGTGCCATAGTGCTTTAGGCATAAAGACTACGATAGATGATATATGTTTTTCAATGAAATTTGAACGGATTTTCTTAGTCCTAATAAACAGGTGTATGATTCGTATCACCTGTATAAATTAAATCCAAAAAGCTTGTGAATATTGGTATTGGCTGATATTTTTGAACCTTCATTTTGATAAACAGAATTCTCTAACCCATTTCATGGAATAAGGCAGATTTTCAACTTTGACACTTCAAACCTTGTATTTCCACTTCTATTAGTAGTTAATAATGGTGGTATTGGTTGGCTTTAGATGGACTGTATCGGCGTGCTTGAAATCCGATATGATACCAGTGATACGCCTTGGTATTGGCTGATTTATCAAATTATGGTTATGTTACAAAAAACAAAAACAAAAAATAAAGGTGGTTTTGGTGGCAAAAATGGGATCATGCCATACGAATCATTGATATCAGTATCCCTATACACATACTTATCTAGTGGGCAGGATGTCCAAACTAAGGTTTGCTCAATAGCTGATCAGTAGAGCAATATGTAAAAGTTGTATATATTATCATTATGAATTAAACCATCATAATTCTAGGCTATGATTATTTATTCGTTGCATCAAGATTTCTATATAGACTGCTGGGTGGGTTATAGTTAATATGTCCATTTTACCTGACAGTGTAAATAGATGTTCATGGCTATGACTTGCAAACACAGAAATGAAGTCATTCTCTGAAGCTGGTGTTGAACCCTGCAATCATTTGACCCACACAGGCACGCGAACTTACCGGGCTGTTATTCGTATACGAAAACAGCGTCCTTTTGTAGTAAACCGATATCTGAAACAGTTAGCTTTTGTCAAAATGTGATTAACAGTTTATATGTTTCTAATTTGTCTGCCACAGATATCGATGGACCCATGCGAGTGCCCTGCCGATCATAGTTCACAGCATGCCAATGGGAGATGCATTCTTGTCTATGCAAAGTGTGAAATGAGAGCCATATCATTCATCTTTCTGGTTTTCTAGTTATTCGTTCCCCACCTTATTTTCTAGCTATTCTTTTCTAGATAATCGGTCCAATGGTCCATGGACATTGTTGCTGTTTTTTTAACCTGCATTGCATCCAAAGCAGCATACATGCATATAGTTCCCATTACATGTGCCATACCTGAGTCCTAACCTATCTCATCAATATCACTTTTTAGTTGTTTGTGAACTATTGGTGTTCAACCTGTTGACGTATCTTTGTTATCAGCACCTTGTCACTTGGTTCTCCTCTGAAAACCACAACAAAGAAGCTCGAATTAACATTGTGTTAATGGTCGGTGTATGTGTTGAAATAGCTCTTCCTCCTTGCTTCCTCCTGCTCTGGGGTTTGGGAAAGGAACTGTCATATGGTTGGGGTCTCCCTTGGTGTATACAATGAAGATGAAACTAATTGTTGCCATTAAAGATGGAATTTAAACCAGAAACGAAACGTGCATAATCTTGACCACCGATCCTTTTCACTGGAGCTGACTTGTATCTGATACATGGATCATGTGTTACTGCAAGCACTGTATGTGACACGATGAAAGGCTAGATCAAGATGCGCTTGGCATGGTGGTGAAGGGTAAGGAAGGAGTAAAAGGGGACGTGAGGTTCATGCCTCAAATCATTCGGTTCACCTAAAGTAATACAGATAATGGTAAATGCATCTCCCCGTTTCCACGCGCAAAACCTGGGCTAAATTTACAAAAACTACCAAATCCTTTAGTGATTTTCGGTAAAACCCCTACCAAATTCTTTATGGATATTTTATGTTAGCTTTTTTGCACTTTTTAAAAGTATACTACTGTAGATTGACGTTTTTGACTAGGCCCCGCCAGCAGTGGGGCCTTACTGAGTTTGACAGATGGGACTTGCCGCATCCAAACGTGGAGGCTACGCATGCCTCCAGGACCGTCCGAGAGCAACTTATGGGGTCAGTCCGACCAAGGTACCAGCACGACGCTACCTAGCAGATCTACTCTTCATGATCCAAGTTGGCAAGCATGCTACTAGGATGATCTCCATGAGGTCGGTTCGCCTTCGATAACAAGGACCACCTCCGCGATGACCATTCCTTCAAATCGCGACAACCCTACAAGGATGACCTCAGCAAGGTCGGCTCCCTTAGCAGCTGCGCTCCACAAGGACGACCCTCACGAGATTGGCTGTCTCAACAGCTATGCTCCACAGGGAAGACCTCCACTAAGTTAGCTCCTTTGGCAGCTTCATCCAAGGGTTTGCCTGCCTGCCTGCTCAACTTCCATGAAAGCCCTTCCATAAAGGCCCTGCGCAGTCTTCAACAATCCCCTCTCCAGCATGAAACTGTCTAGGTTTATCTAATCGTGTAACAAGCATGCGAATTTAATTTGAGAGTCTGCAGGTACCCTTCCTTATCTATTCATCACGCAATCTGGGGAATCCGTTACACACTGAAGTTCTTGAATTTCCATTAATCCTGTTGACATGGCGTCGCCAATCCTCAACTTATAAACACACCGGATCAACGCGATTTCAGATACGCGCACAAAAACGCTAAAAATCCTAGCCTCCTCCATCCAGTTTCGAACTGACTTAAGCATCAGAGTTGATCAGAGGCCATCCCCTCTGATTTGTTCTTCTCTCTGTTTCAAGTAGGCGATGA
Organism: Scilla litardierei; assembly: GCA_030789695.1. Lineage (NCBI taxonomy): Eukaryota > Viridiplantae > Streptophyta > Magnoliopsida > Asparagales > Asparagaceae > Scilla > Scilla litardierei. Next base: position 37,712,394 of record CM061139.1, on the reverse strand, counting down.
AGGAGTGTCTCGACCTGGTGAAACCCTGCCCGAGACCTCTACTGGTGCAAGATCCTTGCATCCAACAGCGTGGGAATTTTCTGCATCAACAGTTGGCATTCGAGGAAGGGGCCATGTGACAACTCCCGTCACATATGCTCCATTACAACAATCTCTTCAGCAACTTCATCATTAGCGTCCTATTAGTCTCCTTCTCTATGGCAAAAAGCAGGAAGATCACAAATGGCAAGCCCAGCAGCGCGGATGGAGTCTATGCTAAAGAGGACAATCAACCAGTTGCCGCCTTCACAACCCACTGTCGCTCTTGTAGCAGCTCCTGACATTCCCCCAGCAGTTGACTACCAGGCTCTTATGGCAGAGCTTCATGAGATGCTGGAGGCTCAGGCCCGTGAAGCCAAGAAGAATGAAGTGCTGCACGAGATGTACCTGGATCTGCTTCGGACCAGTTCTAATGCCCCAGTGATTTCCAACCATGGCATGCCTCCTCTAACAGGAAGTGTGTGGAAGAGGTGGATGGTAGGAAGATGCAGGTCTCCAGCAACACTCGAAGATCGAGGAGCAGTGACCAGGCGCATCGCAGAGAAAATGGGAATGCTATTATTAGCCTATGGCCAGGGGTCCTTTGCCCGTGGAAAGCGAGGACCAATGTTCATGTTTCCTGTTAAAGAATGACTACATGTCTGATCTCGATGCTGCTGAGCCCAAACATAGGCTTAACGTGAGGTGAGCGGCCCAGGCTTTCTCAGCAGCTAAACAGATCATCGACCTATATCGCAAATCGACTCTCTTTGGGAAGATGACATCGAACCTCCAGAAGCATGAATTTTTGCTCCGCCTCGCCTTTCACTCCATTCTGAGCACTCCCTATCTACAAAAGTATAGTCCTCCTTTCGCAGATGACGTCCTAAGATACACTGGAATGAGCGACCTGGTCGAACACCTTGAGCCGTACGTCGAGTACATGGAGTTGAAGGGTCACCCCCCAGGCTTGATGTACAAGGATTTTCCAAGCTGCATGATCGGGGTGGCCCGGTTGTGGTTTCGAAACCACCCCAAGAGGTCGGTCAGCTCTTTCCCCAACCTTTGCAGGAGGTTCCTCTCCGACTTTGCCACATAGAAAGTGACGATGAGATATCCCGAGTCCCTGGCCTCCATCAAGTAAGTGTCGGATGAGTCCATCAAGACTTTTCTGGCTCGCTTCAACCAAGCCCACATGGCAATGGATGTTTGTCCTAACGACATAGCTAAAATGGTACTTCATGCGGGCTTCCGGGACGAGTCCGACCAGAAGTTTGAGATATGCAAACATCGCTCTCTGACATTCGTTGACCTGGTGGGATGGATCATTCAATTCATCGCCGTAGAAGAGGCATGTGGTCAGTCCACGACAAGCCAAGGGTCCTCCCGGAAGAGGTCCGACCTCAATTGGGATGCTTCGTACAAGTGTTCCAAACAGGAGAGGCACCCAGAATTCCCCCAAGAGTTCAAAGAGTGATTCAGGTCCCCTGAAGCATGGTCTATGATGCTCTGTCGGCCACACCATCAGAGGTTCTGGCCAGGCGGTAAATGAGTTTGGTTTGTCGTGTCCTTTGTCAAACAAACCCAAGCAAACAAGTCCAAGTATTGCGACGTCCACATGGGGTACGTCCATCTCACTAATAACTACACGATCCCCAAGGATCAGATCGAGCGCCTTATCCAGAAAGGGTGCCTCCGTGAGTTTAAAGCCCTAGAGCCGGGCCGAGCTGAAGGGCCTTAGAACAAGGGCAAGGGCGTTGTCGGCCCATCCGACACGATCAAATGCATATTTGGTCCCGTCACTACGGTCGTTGTAACATGACTCAATTGTCCAGACGGGCACAAAAGAGCCTCGCTTGTCATGCGTGCATCCCTCCGACTGACCTATACTCTGCCATCGCTGAGATGGCCTTAAAGCAGCTCAGGTTGCTAATGAGCCTCTGCTCTTTGCAAAGAGGCTAGAAAGATACACCAACCACACAATGACACAATTATGGTGAACCTCCAGATCGTCAATTACAAGGTCAGCTGCGTCATGATCAACAATGGTAGCTCTGTTGACATCCTCTACATGGATACGTTTCAGAAGCTGGGAATACTTGGCGACATCCTGCAGCCCGTCCACACCAACCTTTCTAGGTTCACATGAGCTTAGGTAGTCTGGGAAGGGATGGTCTCCCTTCAGGTGGAGTTCGGTATGCCACCCTGCCACTAGGTCCACAATGTTAAGTGGTCAACTACCCTGGAAGCTTCAATAATATCATAAGGTGACCGACCCTCAACGCAATATGCTCGATAATCTCCACATATCATCTCCTTGTCAAATTTCCTTCCGGGCATGAATTCAGGTGGTCAAGAGAATCTAGGCAGAGGCTAGGGAATGCATGCTGATGATTGAATATTTCATACATTTTTAGTGGGGATTTTTCATGCATTATATCATACAAACCCCTATTTTACACGCCACTTTATCATATTTCCGTTCCGTTTTACTCCTTCTGTGTTTGTGCATGTTAGGTTAAAATTAAGCCTAGAGGAGCTAAATGGAGTCAAATAATCAAAAGAAAGAAGCATGCCGAAGAAACATGATCAAAAGAAGAGAGAATCGAAGGAAAACAGATCATGCGGCCTCGTGGGATACCCTACGCAGCCGCATGGGAGGGAGCCAAGAGGATGCCAAAGCATGCAGGAGAGAGCATTTGACGCGACCGCGTCGCAAGGGGCCAAGATGGAGCAAAAACAAGCAAGGAATGCATATCAACGCGACTGCGTAATGCAAACCATGTGGTCGTATAAAAGGGGTCGAGTTACTGGAAAATCTGAGACAATATCCATGCGACCGCGTGGATAAGACCCGATCGTGTCAACCGAGCTCCAAGACCACCAAAATCTTGGGTTGATACTGATGGATCAATAGTGACGCGACTGCGTCGGTCGACCTCGTCGATTCACGTCAGATCGACGCGACTGTGTGGCCTCGCCAAACGACCATGTCGATCCACATCCGTTAGAGCTCCTGAAGTGTGTAACTTTTCTCTGATTGACGCGACCACATCGATTCTCGACGCAGTCGTGTCGAATCGGGTCTCCTGCGAACCCACTAGGGTTTTGGTCGAAGTATATATGTTTGGGAGCGCCGTTCTTTGCAGGGGCCGACGTTTGGAGGCAGATTTCTTCTAATTTTCATCTCTTTTCTTAGTTTTAGGTGTAGGAGTAGGTTAGATTAGGTTTTTGCTTGGTTTTCCCATTTGGATGCAATTGTAATCTTGGATATTTTTGTATTGCAACGATTGAAGCTAAGTATTTCTCTCTTTATTTTGTGTTTTCTATCTATTTCATGTCTTTCTCATTGATTCTCTGTTATTATCTGTGTTTCTATATATTTAGTGAGTAGATTTTAATATAGGGCATAAGTTGATCGCTATTTGTCGATTTGCGTATGGATTAATGAGTTTGGCTATGGAATTATTAATTAGGGTAATGCTTAAGAAAATTATTATCCACATGTATTGATACCTTAGATTGATTGCCAATGGGAGTTGGGATTACTCTAGAGTTTTAATCCCTATGTGTGATTCATACTAATTGCGTTGCCAACGGAAGTTGGGGCGTAATGAGAGCCTTCATAGCATTGATCGAGTTTCTGACCTTGAGAATGGCTGAACAGTGGTTGTGGAATATTGTCCGCTTAATGCATCTGTCGTATGGCTACACGCTACGGGAGTAGGTTTGAGTGCACGAGGGGTAGTCATGTCATGGCATCACGGAAGTGGGGGCACGAGATAACATGAGGGAAGATCCTATTATGGCATCACAGAAGTGGGGGTAGGTGATTTTCTCTAGGTCAGAGAATCTCACCTTAGGATGATTCGATATCCACGCAACGGGTTCATTCCCGTGCTCAAGCCACATTAGAGTGAAACCTAGCCTTAGAACCATTTCATTCTACTGCTTTCTCCTTATTCCATATATTCCCCACGTAGCTAACAACAACCTAGGGTTAACTAGTACTCAATTACCCAACCTCCATGTGGACGACCCGTATAGCGCTACGACGACGCAATGTGCTTGCGATTACAAATATCGAGAGCTTCTGCTCGCGCTACAAGTTTTCTGGCGCCGTTGCCGTGGATGTTGCGCCTAATTGATATTAGGTTAATCTTCGATTAGTTAGTTTACGTGAACATAAAAAATATTATTTAATACACAAAAATTTTTCACATTATTTTTGTGCTATTCTCTCATTCGCTGTCACTATCCTTTTTTGCTTCTGATTTGTTTTCCCAGGTGCATTTGGAGAACTATGTGGATGCCTAATGGATTTTACGCCGAGAAATTTGATGCCTTAATGCAAGAGGGTGCTCAGATGGGAGGCTATAATAATTTTCAGCAGGTTGCGGCGTTCTACGAAGCATTGGGATGCAGAGGCATGTTGATCACTCCATATTTTACACCTTTTTCTGCATGTTTTCATGACGTTTTGATCGCCCATATTGCGGTTTTCACGATTATTCGACGATATTGCCATGCTTTTCACTATTTCTTGTTTTTGTCGTATTTCAGGAAATATGGAGCGATTTGGAACGAAAACGAGATCAGAGGATTTTCACGCACTTCGGAGTGTCACCCACGGCTTATTGGAGGACTTATCAGCGATGGAGGATGATCGGAAGAAGAAGGAATTCCATAGGAGCAACGAAGGAGCGAAAAGAAGAAGAAATGGGCTCAGAAGCACATCACTCGGCCGAGCAAGACTGCTCATTCGGCCGAGTGAAGGATCACCCTCGCCCGAGTGAAACGGATACGGACTGCGAATTTCAAACGTTTCCTCGGCCGAGCAAGGAAGTCTACTCGGCCGAGTGAGAAAGCTCACTCGCCCGAGTCAGTCAGAGAAATCAAACAGAAAAGAGCCCAAGTTACTGGAAAATCTGAGAAAGCTCACTCGGTCGAACAAGAAGACTACTCGGCCGAACGAAGAAGACTACTCGGCTGAGCCACCCCGAGGGACAGACCCTTGAAAACCTCGAAGTTACTGTTATTTTACAGGGTTTGTCACTCGGACGAGTGACAAGGGTCACTCGACCGAGTGACCCTCTCCAACTGCTGCTAGGAATACGAATTCTGGGTTGCACAGGTGCAGTTTTGTCACGATTTTTGGACGATTTTGGCTTGTATTTAAGCCTAGTATTTACCCTAGTTTAGGAGAGACTTAAATTATTTTTTTAGAGACTTCTATTAGGTTTTAGACGGCTATTCTTTGGAGAAATCTCAGCTGGAGATCATTGGCTACAACGTTGGTTTGTTCTTTCTTGTTAAAAACTCATTTTTATGAATTATTTCTTATTTGCAATGAATTGTGCCATGATTATTATTGTTATTTCTGAGATCTTCATGATGATTAGTGAGTAGTTCAGTCGTTCTAGGGCACATGGATGAACCCTACGGACCCGATCTTTGAATTATGATGAATTTGTAGATTTGTTGCTAGAATTGATAGTGGTTCGGTTGTGATCGATTTATCCCAAGTAGCTAGGAATTTATATCGATTGGAATTTACAAGAGATTGGATCCCAATTAATAGAAAGGCCTAGATATTCGATTTAGATTGATAATTGAATTTCTCTAGATTTGGTTTGCAAAAGATTGGGCCAAAGCTAGGATTTTTAATTATAAATCTATATTAATATTCGTTTGCAAGAGATTGGACGAATACGAACTATCATAACCTAGATCGTAGCTCGAGTTTGCACGAGAGTGGGCTCGAGATGCGATTGGACGATGATGTCAATCTTCACGCTAGCGGCTTAGGCTAGGGTTTACACGAGAGTGGACCATAATCTAGGTTTCCTATAGAGCGGCAATAGCGAGAGAGCATGAGCTTGGTTCTACATTAAGTTGCGACTAGTTCACCTATATTCAAGCTTAGCGACAATGAAATTTATGATTCACAAGGATGAGAGACGGTCTGTAGTGGGGATTTCATATCCCTAGACGCCTTTTTATTATATTGATATTTCTTGCTATTGAACGATTGTGACTGTTACATCAAAACTATTCTTATTCGCTTGATAGCTAGGTAATCAAAGTGAGATACTGTCATTTGTCCTCCCTGTGTTCGATACCCGCTCGCCGCTACACTGTGCGCTTGCGGTAAGACTACAAGTCATTTTTCGGGTGTATAGCCGGACGCGATCAAGTTTTTGGCGCCGTTGCCGGGGAATATTCATCTCCGTGTAAATTGCGCCATACTTGGTTGTTCTCGGAGTTACATTTTGGATAGATCAAGTTTTTAGTGCCGTTGCCGGGGAGGCGACGGTATTTTTATTTTCTTACTTAATTATTTCTTTTTGTTTTATTATTTTTATCTTTTTATTCCTCTATCGTGCTAACAATTCCAAATTCCATCGAATCTCTATTTTTCTGTACATGTACACGAGATCGACAGAGAATCAAGAAGATCTATTATTTGACCTGGAGATCGAGCGTACCCAAAGGATGCTTAGAGCGGAGAGAAGACTTGCTATAGAGGACGATTGTATGAACCGACGGGAGACACCGGAGGAATTAGCGGCACGCATGGCTAGAATAATATCTATCAGAGATAGGCTTCGGCCTAAGACTACTTCTACTACTTCATCCATTGCGATGCCGGAGTTGGCGGCGGACAAGAATTTCGAGCTCAAAACGGGACTAGTGGTTCTAATGCAAGAAGACCCATTTCATGGGAACGCCCACGAGAATCCACACTACCATCTTCAGTTATTCTTGTCCATGTGTGCCACCTTTCAGATGCCTGGTGTACCGGTCGATGCTATCCGATTGCGCCTCTTTCCATTCACTCTCAGAGACAAAACTTTATATTGGTTGAAGACGCAAGCGGAGGAGATCTTTACTACATGGGATGAGTTGGCGAGTGCTTTTGTGAACAAATTCTACCACCATCCAATACTGTCAAAATAAGGAGCGCACTCATGTCCTTCAAGCAAGGACCTCAGGAGACTCTATTTGAGGCATGAGAGCGCTTTAAAGATCTCCAATACCAATGCCCCATCATCGCATTGAAGCATGGGAGCTAGTACATAGCTTTTATAATGGACTCCAACCGGGCACCAAGCAAATCATCGAAGCAACCGCTAATGGAGCCATTCTATCTAAGACACCGGATGAATCTACGGCCCTACTAGAGGAGATGGCCTCTAACAACCAACAATGGGGCGACGAGAGAGGACATTCTTCATCCTCCTTGAAGCCAACAAGTATATATGAGGCCAAGGCCGTAGCGGAGCTTTCTACGAAGTTTGACTCTCTCCACAAAGTCGTGGAGAGATTGGAGAAATTGATCACCGAGCCGCATGGAACTCCTGCCACATCTACACCGGGAGGCAATATGAGCGATTGGCAAGACCAATCCCAAGCTATGTTCGTTGGAGGAGAGAAAGGCGAAGGCGCTATAGAGCAAATCCAATATGTTGCGGGGAACACCGGTTATTGGGCCAACCCGGCCACGAGGAATCATCCGGGCTTCTCATATGCTAATAATGGTGGAGCTTTGAACCCACCACCACCGCAACAACCTTAAGCTCGGCCTCCACCTCCACAACCTCAATATCAACCGAGAGGGCCACCACAACAAAGCTACCCGCCTAGGCAACAAGCGGGACCATATAGGCCACCGGGCTATAATCAAGGGTGGAGAGCTCAAAACCCGCCACAAGCGCCACCGAGGTCGGATCATGAAGCTAGGGTGGAAGAATTTATGGTGGAGCAAAAGAAGATAAATGCTAGGTTGACGGCTCAACAAGACTCTTTTAATACCGTCGTGGCTCAACTAGCGGAGCAACTTGCATTGCTTAACAAAAACACTCAACAATTACCGGCTCAACCGGAGCCAAACCCACGGGGAAATACCGGCCACATCAATGCGATGGTGGCGGTTACTACTAGGGGCGGGAAGGACACTACCCCTGCCATGGCTCAAACCAATGAGCTCGTGGACGAAATTGTGGATGATAAGGAGCCGGCTATTGGGGAGGGGTGCCAAAAAAGAGCCACAAGAAGGCGAAAATTCTGAAACTTTTAAGCCACGTGAGGAGCGCACCTACATGCCACCGGTGCCCTTCCCACAAAGGTTGGCGAGAGCAAAGATTGAGAAGCGGCTAGCTAAATTCCTAGAGTACTTGCTGGGAGTAAGCCTCAATATACCTTTCTTGGACGCTATTGTAGAGATCCCGTCATACGCCAAGTTCTTGAAAGACTTAATTTCGGGAAAGAAGAGAAAGGAAAAGATAATGCTCGCCGAGCAAGGTGCTTGGTTCACCCGGAAGGAGAAGGAGCCCACGAAATTCAAAGATCCCGGAAGCTTCCGCATTCCATGCACACTTGGAGGGGTCCCACTACAAAAGGCTTTGGTAGATTTAGGAGCAAGTGTGAGCCTAATGCCCCTAAATATGTTTGAGAAATTGAATACGGAGACCGATTTGAAGCCGACGGATATGCGAATACAACTAGCGGACAGTCGGGTTACTAGGCCGGTGGGAATTGCGGAGAACATACCGCTCCAAGTGCCGGGAGGAATTTGCTTGCCGTGTGATTTCGTAATTATGGACATCAAGGAGGATGGTGACACATCGCTAATTCTTGGACGACCCTTCTTAGCCACCGCCGGCGTGATAGTTGACGTGAGAGAGGCCACCTTGTCTTTAAATGTCGGAAACATCGAGGTAGAGCTCCATATCCCTAAAGCAATGAAGCATATGCCCTACCAAGAGGAAGTGGATTACGTGGACCTCCTCGATGAGGTGATCGATGAAGCAATACCACATTCTATCGGCGCCCTACATGATGACGGCTTTGAAGAATGCCAATTTTCTAGCAATAGAGAAAAGTTGGAAGACCCGCCGGACCATTCCACGGTTGATGACAAAGAAGACGATGCTGATGTCGCAAGAATTAGGGAGCTATGCAAGCTCTCCACGGCCAACAAATTGAAGAAAGCTCCGCCGGATAAGAAAGCATCATTACCGATGAAGGAAAAGAATGTTACAAGCTCTAGCTTGGGAGACTTATCCCCCAACACTATCCATGATGAGGGAAGCCGAGGAAAGCCCACGAGCATCAACAATTGAATCCAAGTGGCCTTCCCGACAAATTTGACGTGCGCATCTCACATGCGCCGGATATCACGCACTAAACGAATATCTTAAGGGGTCGAGCTCAAGACCTTAAACGAGCGCTTGTAGGAGGCAACCCGACGGTTTTTATTGTATTTTTAGTTGAATTCTATTTTTGTTTTAGATTTTTCTTAGTGTTTAGAGTCTAGAGTCAATGAAAATCGTGACAACGGGCTCTATTTTTCATGACAGGAGATGGAGAACAAGAAATCATTCATATGGAGGATGACCATGGCAAGGGAGAGTGCCCCAGGAACGCGCTCAGGCCCCAGGAGAAGGAAGAAACTGACGGGGACGAGAAAAACAGAGAATGGAGCGAAAACAGAGAGCCGAGGCAGAAAACAGCAAGCCACTCGGCCGAATGAACTCTTCATTCGGCCGAGTGAAGACTCTACTCGACCAAGTAGAGTACCGATCAGGGAAGATCCTACAGATCCACTCTCTGTTATTTTCTGTGATTTACAGTGTTTTTTGCCACTCGGCCGATTGACTATGTTACTCGGCCGAGTGAATCTGATACCCTACATGCTTCATTATCGCTGAACAGCCTTGCTACTCGGCCGAGTGGAACTTGTCCATTCGGCCGAATGGGAAAAGATGCTCGGCCGAGTCGTAACTATAGGGAGAAATTCGAAAAAATTTTAACGCCGAGCCGTTCGGCTGAGTGAACGTGTCACTCGGCCGAGTGACCCAGCTATATATAACCGGCGGGCGCTGCACGAATTTCGAAAACCCCAAAATTCCCAATTCTTTCTCTGCAGCGCCCGAGCTGTTTCGTATTCCCCTCGCTTCGCCTGAATCCTCTCTCTCCTCGCCCGAGTCGTTCCCCACTGCCGTCGCCGACCACCCCGCTGGTCGCCGACATCGCCCCGCCGCCAGTCACCGCTGGCGCCGCCGCCCCTTCGCCGTACTTCCCCCATTTAGCCCGAAACTCCTATTTCTCGCTCATTTCTCCAATCCGTACGCCCCTTAAGCACAAAATTCAAATTAATTCTTATATAAATCTATTATACCCCATCTCCCCCTATATATATTGATATACATCGCTGATTTGATCGTTTGTTTTTCAGGCTAGCTTTGGGGAGCTTGGGGGAGATTCAGGACGCTTCTGAGCTCCGCGGAGGAGGTGATTTTTCGCACACTTCACTTTTGGCTCTCGCGTCGTGCTCAGGTATACTCGTTTTATTTTATAGCACTTCGCATTTCATTTGGGTGGGCACGTCTCACGGGCTTCATGCCCCCACGACTTAGGCCACGCACTCGGGAGCCCGCTTCCAAGCGGAAGAGATCAGGCGATCCTGGTCTCTCTTCCGCTAGGGCGGACTCCGCTCCACCTAGCCCACCATCACCTACACAGCCGCCTCCTGCCGCACCCATTCCACCACAGGCACCGCCCGCCTCCGCTATCGATGCGATGGGGATCACGTTCAGAGACAACGCCCAGCGCACTATATTTGAGCGTATCTCCCATCGCTCGATCGTACTGATCACTCCGTATTTTACACCATTTTTCTGCACGTTTGCATGCCATTTAGATCACTCAAATCATGTTTTTCACGTTTATTCGACAATATTGCGATGCTTTTCACGATTTGTTGTTTTTGTCGTATTTCAGGAGATTTGGAGCGATTTGGAGAGATTCTGAGATGCACCCACTTCGGAGTGTCACCGACGACTCTCTTGAGGGGTATTTTGCTATTGGAGAGGAGTGGAAGGAGAAAGAACGTCGTAGGAGCGACGAGGGAGCGAAAATATGAAGTTTGGGCATTTTGAGCATTTCACTCGGCCGAGTGAAGGAGTCACTCGGCCGACCATCAGAAGCCCGCTCGGCCGGCCAGATCGGACACGCAACAGAGCTATATCAGCGTGCACTCGGCCGAGCATCGCCATGTCACTCGGCCGAACCACGGAGACCCACTCGCCCGAGTGGCATCAAGACGACGGCAACAAAAATTCCAGACTTACTGTTTTCGTACAGTCGATTCCCAAAGACCGACTCGGCCGAGTGACGAAGGATCGTCCGCCCGAGTGAAGAACGCCCACCGGCCGAGTGAAGAGAAGTCACTCGGCCGAGTGACCTCCGAGGAGACGACCCCCAAGACCCCAACTCTCTGGAATCCGTCAGGGTCTCTCACTCGGCCGAGTGACATTTGTCACTCAGCCGAGTGATCCGCGCTGCCTGTAGCGTAAACTGCGATTTTGAGGCTGCGCAGGGGCATTTTCGTCAGGGTTTTTTGGGCGATTTTGGGGGGTATTTAACCCCAGTTTTTAACCTAGTTTAGAGAGCTTTTTCAGAACTTTTTGCAGCCTTTTTAGATTAACTTTTTAGGAATTAGATTTAGCTTTTAGGGAGGAGAGAAAAGGGTTATTTTGTTGGATGCTATCTTGTTCTTCATTGGTTTGTCTCTCTCTCTCTCTCACAAAAACTCCATTTTTATTGATATTTTGAATATTGCTATGAATTCCATTGATTTTACTTGTGAATTTCTATTAGATTTGACTATGAATTGTGAGTAGTTCCATCGTCTTAGGGCGTAGGGATGAACCCTACGAACCCAATTTCAAATTTGTGATGAATTGGTGAAATTCTTGCTAGAATTGACTAGGGTTAGTTTGGGATTGCTATAATACGAATAGCTAGGGATTCATACCGATTGGGATTTGCAAGAGATTGGATCCCAACTCGATAGGAAGCCCTAGAAATTCGAATTGGGTTGCAATTGAATTTCTCCGGAATCGGTTTGCAAGAGATTGGACCGAAACTAGGGTTTTCGATTGTAATTCTATACCAATACCCGTTTGCAAGAGATTGGATGGGTAGGAACTATCCCAACCTAGGTCGTAGCTCGAGTTTGCACGAGAGTGGGCTCGAGATGCGACTGAACGATGATGTTGTTCTTCACGCTAGTTTGCCTAGGTTAGGGTTTGCTATAGATTGGACCCTACCCTAGGTTTGCTATAGACCGGCAATAGCGCGAGAGCGTGAGCTTGGTTCTACATTTAGTTGCAACTAGTTCATCCGAATTTCAAGTCTAGCAATTGTGACACCTACGAATCACAATGATGAGATACGAAAAGTAGCGGGGATTCCCTATCCCTAGGCGTCTTTATTAATTTGTTATTTCTTTCGTATAATTGAACGACTGTGACCGCACTACTGCGAACATTTCTCGACTTTCCCTATAGCCAGGTGGATTGAAGAGGACACTGTTATTAGGCCTCCCTGTGTTCGATACCCGCTCGCTGCTACACCGTGCGCTTGCGGTAAGACTACAGTGTCGCCGCTCCGGGACGTGTCACGAGGGATCGAAAATATGAAGTTTGGGCATTTTGAGCATTTCACTCGGCCGAGTGAAGGAGTCACTCGGCCGACCATCGGAAGCCCGCTCGGCCGGCCAGATCGGACACGCAACAGAGCTATATCAGCGTGCACTCGGCCGAGCATCGCCATACCACTCGGCCGAGCACCGAGTCACCACTCGCCCGAGTGGCATCAAGACGACGGCAACAAAAATTCAAGACTTACCGGCTACAGTGTCGTCAGCTTCGATTGTCGGCTCGCTCTCTTGTAGATTCTCCACCACGGGTTCCTTAATTTGAGTCATGGTGGGGGGGTGGTGGTATCCTTCCCTCCTCTCGTTGTAACCGCAACGACCGCATTGATATGGCCGGTGTTGCCCCGTGGATTCGGCTCGGGTTGAGCCGACAATTGTTGGTTGTTCCTATTGAGCAAAGCAAGTTGCTCCCCAATTTGAGCGACGACGGTGGCGAGAGAATCTTGTCCCGCCTTCAAAGTGGCGTTAATCTTTCTTTGTTCCGCCATAAACTCATCCACCTTAGCTTCAAAATCTGAACGTTGTTGAGCTTGTGGAGGGTTGGGATTTCTCCACCCTTGATTATACCCGGGTGGCCTATAAGGTCCCACTTGTTGCCTCGGTGGGAAGTTTTGTTGCGGTGGCCCCCTTGGTGGATAATTGGGTTGTGGTGGTGGAGCCCGAGCTTGAGGAGGTTGTTGTGGCGGGGGGTTCAATGCACCATCATTATTGGCATATGAGAAACCCGGATGGTTTCTAGCGGCCGGATTGGCCCAATATCTAGAATTCCCCGCGACATATTGAACTTGCTCCAAAGATCCTTCTCCTTGCTCTCCTCCTACATACATGGCTTGGGATTGGTCTTGCCAATCACTCATATGATTTGTCGGCGTGGGTGTAGAAGGGGCTCCTTGAGGCTCCGTAATGTACTTCTCCAATCTCTCCACTACCTTGTGGAGAGAATCAAATTTGTTGGCTAGCTCCGCGAAGGCCTTGGCCTCATAAATGCTAGACGGCTTCAAGGAGGACGAAGAGTGTCCTCGCTCGTCGCCCCACTGTTGGTTGTGCGAGGCCATCTCCTCAAGCAAGGCCGTAGCTTCATCGGGAGTCTTCGACAAAGTGGCTCCATTTGCGGTGGCATTAATAATCTGCTTCGTGCCTGGTTGGAGTCCATTGTAGAAACTGTGGACAAGCTCCCAATCCTCAATGCTTTGATGGGGGCATTGATGTTGCAAGTCCTTGAAGCGCTCCCATGCTTCATAGAGAGTCTCTTGTGATCCTTGATTAAGGACATGAGAGCACTTCTTATCTTCACCGTCTTGGAGGGCGGGTAAAATTTGTCGACGAAGGCACTCGCCAATTCATCCCAAGTGGTGAAGATTCCTTCAGCTTGCGTCCTCAACCAATATAATGCCTTGTCCTTGAGTGTGAAAGGGAAGAGGCGCAGTCTGATAGAATCCACGGAGACGCCCGGCATTTGGAAGGTGGCACACTTAGATAGGAAGAGCTGGATGTGGTAATGAGGGTTTTCATGGGAGTTCCCATGAAAAGGATCTTGTTGCATAAGAACCACCAATCCGGTCTTCAACTCGAAATTTTTGTCGGCCGCCTACTCCGGCATGGCTATGGACGAGGTCGTGGAAGAAGTCTTAGGCCGGAGCCTATCTCTTATGGAAATAATCCTCGCCATTCGCTCTGCCAGTTCTTCGGGGGTCTCAGGATGGGTCATAAAATTTCCTTCCGTAACGGGTCTCCTCTCCGCTCGGATCATCCTCAATGTACGCTCGATCTCCGGATCATATAGTATTTCTTCGGGGTTCGCCAAGGATCTCGTGTACATGCAAGGGAAAACAGAGTTTTAAAGAAATAGTTAGCACGACGGAAGGGCAAAATAAAAAATAGAAATAATAGAACAAAAAATAAAAATAGCTAGGTAGGTAGAATCAAACACTATTGCATCCCCGTCAACAGCGCCAAAAACTTGATCGCGCCCCGGATACACGTCCCAGAGCGGCGACACTGTAGTCTTACCGCAAGCGCACGGTGTAGCGGCGCACGGTGTAGCGGCGAGCGGGTATCGAACACAGGGAGGCCTAATAACAGTGTCTTCTTCAATCACCTGGCTATAGGGAAAGTCGAGAAATGTTCGCAGTAGTGCGGTCACAGTCGTTCAATTATACGAAAGAAATAACAAATTAATAAAGATGCCTAGGGATAGGGAATCCCGGCTACTTGCCGTATCTCATCATTGTGATTCGTAGGTGTCACAATTGCTAGACTTGAAATTTGGATGAACTAGTTGCAACTAAATGTAGAACCAAGCTCACGCTCTCGCGCTATTGCCGGTCTATAGCAAACCTAGGGTAGGGTCCAATCTCTTGCAAACCCTAACCTAGGAAAACTAGCGTGAAGAACAACATCATCGTTCAGTCGCATCTCGAGCCCACTCTCGTGCAAACTCGAGCTACGACCTAGGTTGGGATAGTTCCTACTCATCCAATCTCTTGCAAACGGGTATTGGTATAGAATTACAATCGAAAACCCTAGTTTCGGTCCAATCTCTTGCAAACCGGTTCCGGAGAAATTCAATTGCAAGCCAATTCGAATTTCTAGGGCTTCCTATCGAGTTGGGATCCAATCTCTTGCAAATCCCAATCGGTATGAATCCCTAGCTATTCGTATTATAGCAATCCCAAACTAACCCTAATCAATTCTAGCAATAATTTCACCAATTCATCACGAATTTTAAATTGGGCTCGTAGGATTCATCCCTACGCCCTAAGGCGATGAAACTACTCATACTTCATAGTTAAATCCAATAGAAATTCACAAGTAAAATCAATGGAATTCATAGCAATATTCAAAATATCAATAAAAATGGAGTTTTTGAGAGAGAGAGAGAGAGAGACAAACCAATGAAGAACAAAATAGCATCCAACAAATCAACACTTTTCTCTCCTCCCTAAAAGCTAAATCTAATCCCTAAAAAGTTAATCAAAAAAGGCTGTAAATAGTTCTGGAAAAGCTCTCTAAACTAGGTTTAAAACTGGGGTTAAATACCCCCCAAAATCACCCAAAAACCCTGACGAAAATGCCCCTGCGCAGCCTCAAAATCGCAGTTTACGCTACAGGCAGCGCGGCTCACTCGGCCGAGTGACAAATGTCACTCGGCCGAGTGAGAGACCCTGACGGATTCCAGAGAGTTGGGGGTCTTGGGGGTCATCTCCTCGGAGGTCACTCGGCCGAGTGACTTCTCTTCACTCGGCCGGTGGGCGTTCTTCACTCGGGCGGACGGTCCTTCGTCACTCGGCCGAGTCGGTCTTTGGGAATCGATTGTACGAAAACAGTAAGTCTGGAATTTTTGTTGCCGTCGTCTTGATGCCACTCGGGCGAGTGGTGACTCGGTGCTCGGCCGAGTGGTATGGCGATGCTCGGCCGAGTGCACGCTGATATAGCTCTGTTGCGAGTCCGATCTGGCCGGTCGAGCGGGCTTCCGATGGTCGGCCGAGTGACTCCTTCAATCGGCCGAGTGAAATGCTCAAAATGCCCAAACTTCATATTTTCGATCCCTCGTCGCTCCTACAACGTTCTTTCTCCTTCCACTCCTCTCCAATAGCAAAATACCCCTCAAGAGAGTCGTCGGTGACACTTCGGAGTGGGTGCATCTCAGAATCACTCCAAATCGCTCCAAATCTCCTGAAATACGACAAAAACAACAAATCGTGAAAAGCATCGCAATATTGTCGAATAAACGTGAAAAACATGATTTGAGTGATCTAAATGGCATGCAAACATGCAGAAAAAAGGTGTAAAATACGGAGTGATCACGTACCCATTAGGTTCACGCACCTCGCTGACTTTGAGCGCCTAGGGGTACTAGAGGGGCTACTCTAGTTGTATGACAATGTGGGGTGGCGTGATTTCTTGTCGGTGTCGGCGGACACTTATATCCGCCTGACATTAGAGGTCCTTGGTGCTATTGACTGGACCACTGGAGGATGCTCCTTTCGTCTGATGGATCGAGAGTGTGAGGTTACTCTCCACATGCTTAGAGCATTCTTCCAGTGGCCCGCTGTCCCGTACCCTGACCGAGCTTACAGTCCCACGCACATCCCACCCCCGTCATTCGACACGCACGCTTTTTGGACACGTATCACGGGCTCTCCCCTTGCCTTTGACCCCAGTCGGGCCAAGGCCTCCGCGATCCTCTGTTGAGTATTGGACTTCTCCCTACTTGGTGTTAATGATGAGTAAACATAAATACTTGTGACTAATCCCCTATTTTGCAATTAATCCATTGCCTAAGCTATTTATGACGATCTACTAGCAATGGATGACTCACAAACTTCATTGAATGCAAATGACATGAATTGGATGATCGTAGATAATGATTGAAGCTCCGTGAAGTCTTCAAGCTCATACGATGGAAAGAAGAGATTATTCGTCAATGTAATTTTCTTTTATCTCTTCTAGTATGCAGCTTAGAAGTAGAACTTTGATGGAGCACTCACACACATCTACATTTAGTCATAGGACTTCATTAGATCAATTGTCCTTTGATTCCAATTCATTTCTTTATTGATTGTGCTAGGATTGTTTATAACAGTCGACTGCTGAACAGTTTACAGTCGCCTGTCTCAAAAACAGTCGACTGTGTTTTGTTCAAAAGTCGCCTGTTATGCACAGACTATTACAATATAGTTTTGGGCCTTCTCTGATTATTTCGCACAGGCTACTGATGAACTATACACAGGCGCCTGTCCAAGTGACAGTCGACTGTGTTTTGTAAATCAGTCGCCTGTCTATCCTTTGCCCAAACTCTGTTTGATCTGACTTTTACGACCATTCGACTAATGCTGTATATACAGGCGACTGTCTCTTGGATCAGTCGACTGTCTATGCTGCAACAGTCGTCTGTCTGTGAGTCATTTCTTTGACTCAACTCTCTGGAAATTTCTCAGGCTTTTGACAGTCGTCTGTTTAAGGATTTACAGTCGCCTGTTCTGATTAACAATCGACTGTGTTCCTTGCATCAGTCGTCTGTCCTGTTACTTGTGAGATTTCCAGTATTAGTCTAACTTACCCATCTCTCGGCCAATCGCATGTCGAAGAAATTACAGTCGTCTGTTGGTTTAACAGTCGACTGTCTTAGCTTCATCAGTCGACTGTCCATGTGGTAAGTTACCGTTATGAATTCTCACCTACACTTGCTGACTGTGGATTGTTCAACAGTCGACTGTCGTGAGTTTAGATTCTATCCGTTGAGATTTTTCTCACGGATTCCAATTGGGTTTTTGCCCAAACTGTTTTGTGGATTTGAGAAAACTATAAATAGAGCTTTTACTGTTCCATTGGAATGTTACTCATTCATTGCAAAATCTCTCAAGCTTTCATTTCCAAAGATCAAAGCTCTCAAATCCAAAGCCCTAAGTATTTCCAAATCTTGTTCTCTTGCTCTCCAACCTAGAACCAAAGAGTGATCTTCTAGGCAATTGGTGCAGTCAAGAGAAAGGGCTTCTCCTCTCTTCCAAGAGAGCTCTTTAACACACATCACACTCCACCTTCAAGTTCTACTTCAAGGCATAGGTGATTGTAAGTGTTGTTTTCATTATGTCATAACTTTCGTTATTTGAGTTGTACTCTCGGTTGTGAG
Organism: Scilla litardierei; assembly: GCA_030789695.1. Classification (NCBI taxonomy): domain Eukaryota; kingdom Viridiplantae; phylum Streptophyta; class Magnoliopsida; order Asparagales; family Asparagaceae; genus Scilla; species Scilla litardierei. Next base: position 37,694,239 of record CM061139.1, on the reverse strand, counting down.
AGTGGTTTTACTTGCTGCCTGGTTGTGGAAGTCAAGGACATCAATTGTATTCGATTGCACTTGTAGGGTTGCTACAAGTGGGCTTTAAGGAAACCTCAAGTTAGGGTTCTAACTTGAGTATCCGGTGGTATCCGGGTGGTAGGGACGTAGGATTACCGGGAACAAGTCGGGAGTTGACTTGGGTAATCCGAACCCTTGAAACATCACTGCGTTTGCGTGTGTTTCATTTTGGGTTGTTTTTCTATTCCACACTATTTGTTGGATTGCATTTTATTTGGCGTAAATTCCTTTTAAATTTGCATAAACACTATTCAACCCCCCTTCTAGTGTTTTCCCCATGACAGGGTCCTTACAATTGGTATCAGAGCGCAAGGTTATATCTATGGCATCCAACAACAACAACGTACCTCCGCCTCCTTCGTACAACAATCACGATCGTGATGGAGCGTCCTCACTTTTCGAAGGTCAATCTACGGTACGTCCTCCACGTTTCAATGATACTAATTTTGACTATTGGAAGTGTAGGATGGAGTCATTCCTTAGGAGTGCTTCACTTTGGTGAACTCTCCACAAGGAGTATGTCGAGCCCACCGAAGAGGATTTCGAGAAATGGTCGACTTCCGAGAAGTCCGCCGAAGTCAACAATGCTAAAGCAATGAACGCTCTTCATTGTGCGTTGGACCCAAATGAGTTCAACAAGATATGCACATGTAAGAGTGCATATCAAATTTGGAACCATCTCATCGTTACCCACGAGGGAACAAACAAGGTAAAGCTTTCAAAGTTATATGTTGCCGTACAAAACTTCGATTTGTTTCATATGCAGGATAATGAGACCATTGCATCGATGTACGGACGCTTTACCGACATCATGAATGAATTGGAAGCCCTTGGCCAAATATACACCGAACCTGAAAAGGTAAGGAAGATCATCATGGGGATGACCTCCAAATGGGAAAGAAGAGCAATCACCATCGAGGAGGTCAATGACTTGAAGAACTACACAGTGGTGAATCTGATCGGGACTCTCATGTCTTATGAGGTAAGACGAGAGAACCGATTAAAGATTAGAGCAATGATGAATCATTCGGAGGCCAAGAAGAAATCCTTGGCCTTCAACGCCAATTCATCATCCTCCGATAATGAGGAATCCGAGAACGAGATGGATTTGGGTGAAATGTCCCAAATGGCGAAGAAGTTCAAACGCTTCTTCCGCAAAGGTAAGTTTTCCTCAAATAAACGTTTTGAGTCTACTAATGCTACTTTCTCTCTTTGCTATAAGTGTAATAAGCCAGGTCACATCAAGAGGGAATGCCCAATGCTAAACAATAAAGAGAAGTGGAAGGCACCGAAGTACCACAAGTCTGATAAGAACAAGAGAGACAAGAAGAAAGGACTCGTAGGTACCTTCGACGACTCAAGTGATGACTCATCAAGAGATTCCGATGATGAGAAGGGTGAGAGCGCCCACATGTGTTTCATGGCCCTAGAAGACCCACTCTCCGATGAGAGTGATTCCGACTCGAATGAAACCGAGGTAACTATGGATGAACTTCGTATTGCGAACGAAGAATTATTTGCTAAGTATCAATCTTTAATGTTTAGATACACTAGCTTAAATAAATCAAATGTTAGCAAGTCTTCCATTCCATGCATTATCAACAATGACACCATTGTTGATACTTTAACTCTTGAGAAAGCAAACTTAGCTTCTCCAAATGTCAATTTGAGAGATGAAGTGAATTCCATCAAATCTCAACTAGATCAAACACATCCTAAGGACAATAGTGATCTAGTTACACGTCACACACAATTGAGTTTAGAGAATGATTCTCTTAAAACTCAAGTGCACGAGCTCAAAGCACGGGTGTCCACTTTGGATACCAATATTTCTTCTATTAAGGAGAAATATGAGCTCATGTCCTCCCGTATTGTGAGATTCAATAAGGGAAAAGGACAATTGGATGATTTGCTAGCAAACCAATTTCCGGCCACACATCGTGTTGGTCTGGGGTTTGTGAAAGCCAATGCATCTAATGATCGCACCTCCTATAGTGGTGTCACTATAGATTTTATGAGGCCTTCCTCCAGTGCATCCACAAGTGGTGTCAAGGACACTATAGGTAGCAAACCTACCAAGAAAGTCACCACTTCACCTTCTCTTCCTTTTGGCAAGAAACCCATTAAGGGTGGAAACCAAAAGCACGGCCATGCTTACATGTACACTAACACTCATCCACGTAGGAAACCTCCTACTTCACAAGTGGATAATTATGACACATTTTATGCTCCGCACCCACGGACACGTACACAACCACACATGAGAAATACTCATGTACGTGCTCTTATACACCCGTATGCTCATACACATCATTCTTTCATGTATGCTCATCCTCCGCATGTCATGCATGATTCATATGCTTCATATAATATGCATGTTCCCAAGCATATATATCATCCTAGAATGTACAATGCATATCCTCAACCACATATCTATGCTAGAAATCATGTTCCTAAGAAGCATGCACCACATAGAACTCCAACACATATGCATGCAACTAGGAAGAGGACTCCCAAGATTTACACTATTTGGGGTCCTAAGAACACTAGTCTAAATGATAGGAATGCTTATGTTGATTCCTATTTTCATGATGTGATTAGAAATAGTAATTATGTTGGGAAGCGGAAGTCCACTTGGAATTGGCTTCCAAAGAGCTAATCCCCTTGGACCCAAAAAACATTGGGTACCATAAGCTTATGGTATATCATATAGGTACCCAAGAGAAAGAAGAAGAGCAACATAGGTCTTATTAGCTCTAAAGGGAAAGGATGGATTTTTGATAGTGGTTGCTCCAAACATATGACGGGAGATCCCTCATTGCTCTCCGAAGTGATTAGCATCAAGGATGGTGCAACGGTCACTTTTGGAGGTAATCAAAAGGGAACCATCATTGGAGTAGGTATCATTGGTAATCTTTCCAAACCCTTAATTACTAACGTTTATCTTGTTAGTGGTTTGTGTCACAAATCTCATTTCCATTAGTCAACTTTGTGACAAAGGTTACAAGGTTAATTTTGGAGAAGGATTGTGTACTATTGTTGATTGTGATTCAAATGTTTTATTTTCCGGTATTAGGCGTAAAAATATTTATTATTTGAGCTTGCCTAAAACCGTAGAACATTGCTTAGTTGCTAACACAAGTGAACAACTATTATGGCCTCGTCGTTTTGGTCATGTTCATTTCAAACACTTATATAAGTTAGCTAAGCATGATCTAGTCAAATGTTTTCCTAAGATTGTTTTTAATAAGAAAAACTTTTGTGATTTGTGTCAAAGAGGTAAACTAAGTAAATCTTTATTTAAGCTTAAAGAAGGAATTACTTTTAAGAGGCCCCTAGAACTTCTTCATCTAGACTTATTTGGGCCGACTAGAACCGCTCCTTTCGGTAATGCTCATTATGGATTAGTTGTCGTTGACGACTTTTAAAGATTTACTTGGGTTTCATTCTTAACTAATAAGAATGAAGCATATGAAGAGTTTACCAAATTTGCAAAGAAGATTCAGAATTTCGTAGGATTCACCATCATCACTATCCGTAGTGATCATGGAGGAGAATTTGAGAATGAACTTTTACTAAGTTTTGTGATGACACCGGGATAACTCATAATTTTTCCTTTCCTCGGGCACCACCTCAAAATGGTGTTGTAGAGAGAAAGAATTGGACTCTTATTGAGTGTGCACGCACTATGCTCCATGATAGTCATATTGGACTACAATTTTGGATAGAGGCGGTACACCGACATGTTAGTGAGACTCCGACCGAACAAAACTTGTTTTGAGTTGTTTTATCATAAAAAGCCTCAAGTAAAATATTTTCGTGTTTTTGGTTCAAAATGTTTTATAAAGAACACATTTGGTAATTTAGACAAATTTGAGCCAAGATCCGATGAAGGAATTTTTGTTGGATATTCCACACGTAGCAAAGCCTACCGGATATACAACAAAACTTCTTCAATGATTGAGGAATCTCTTCACGTATCCTTTTATGAAGATTTTGATTTTCCTCATGTTGATGATGATAGTGTATATACTCTTTATGATTCTCTTAATAATGTTAAGATTAATGATTCTATTGTTGAGACTAACACTTCTAACGAAATTGTTGAAGTTGTTCCTAGTGATACAGGTTTACCCAAAGCTTACCCGATCGTTCGCAATCATCCCCATAACCAAATAATTGGAGATATTGATGTGGGTATTCGAACGAGGTCGAGGATTGAAGAATTCTCTCATTGCGCATTTGTCTCTACCATTGAGACAAAGAACATCCAAGAAGCTTGTGAGGATAGCTCTTGGATAGTGGCAATGGAAGAAGAACTAATACAATTCGAGAGAAACGAAGTTTAGGAACTCGTACCTCTTCCAAGTGGTCACCAAGTCATTGGGACCAAATGGATCTTCAAGAACAAGACGGATGAAAACGAGGTAATCACACGGAACAAAGCAAGGTTAGTAGCTCAATGCTACCGGCAAGAGGAAGGTATTGATTTCGAAGCATGTTTTGCCCCCGTAGCTAGATTAGAAGCTATTAGGTTGCTTTTATCTTTTGCATCCCATAAGAATTTTTAACTATTTCAAATGGATGTTAAAAGTGCATTCTTAAATGGGTTTGTCAATGAAGGAGTTTATGTTTCTTAACCTCCCGGTTTTATTCATGAAAAATTTCCAAACCATGTTTTCAAACTTAAGAAAACGTTGTATGGGTTGAGACAAGTTCCTAGAGCTTGGTATAATCGACTTAAGACCTTTCTTTTGAATTTAGGTTTTATAATGGGAGAAGTTGATTCTACACTCTTCTTAAATATTATGAAAATGACATTCTTTTGATTCAAGTTTATGTAGACGATATTATTTTTGGTTCTACTAACTTTAATCTTTGTCAAGAATTTTCCAAGTCTATGAAGGATGAGTTTGAGATGAGCCACATGGGAGAGCTCACCTACTTCCTTGGATGCAAATTCGACAAATGGAGAATGACACATTCATACATACGACAAATTACACAGGGGAGCTTATTAAGCGATTCGGGATGGAATCGTCTTCGAGCAAAAGTACTCCCATGAGTACTACTACTCATCTACATAAGGATGAAAGCGAAAAAGATGTAGACGTTCGTCTATATCGAGGTATGATCGGTAGCTTACTTTACTTAACCGCTAGTAGGCCCGATGTCATGTTTTCCGTTTGCCTTTGTGCTAGATATCAAGCTAGACCTAAGGAGTCACGCTTGATTGCGGTTAAACGAATATTTCGTTATCTCAATCAATCTCTAGACTATGTGTTACTTTACTCTAAATCTAGCACATATAAGTTAATCTCATATAGTGATGCCGACTTTGTCGGATGCAAGTCCGATAGGAAAAGTACTAGTGGCACTTGCCATTTTCTAGGAAATTCTTTAGTTTTTGGTTTTCTAAGAAACATAATTCGGTGTCATTGTCCACGACTAAAGCGGAATATATTGCCACGAGTCTTGCATGTGCACAAGTTCTTTGGATGAGACATACTCTTATGGACTAGGTGTCAACTGTGATACTTGCTCGATAATGGTTGATAACCAAAGTGCCATATGTCTTTCCAAGAATCCGGTACACCACTCCCGTACCAAACACATAGACGTGAGACACCATTTTATAAATGATCATGTAGCTAAGAAGGACATCATCTTAGAGTACATTGAAACCCAAAAACAAATTGCCGACATCTTCACAAAACCTCTTAAAGAAGATTTATTTGTGAGGTTGCGTGGAGAATTAGGAATTATGGGTGAATCTGAAAACTAGAAGCTCAATTTACATGTTATAACACTTTTTGAGCTCATATCATCATGTTGCCTATCTTCTTGTGATATATCATTTATATGTGTTTAAGAAAGGCAAATTGTGATTTATGTGATTTGTTGAGTTTCTTGAGATTGATTCTGGTGATTTGTGTTTCAATTGATGTAGTGTTTTTAAATTGATTTTATGATGAGTTATTGATTAGAGTATAGGTCCTAGGGTGAGTGTCCGTATCCTTTGGATTTCTATCTCACTGTGCATTTTTGGACCAGGACAGACGACTGTTTTTCCTTCGACAGTCGACTGCCCTACTCTTTCATCTCTGTCTGAAAATTTGTATCTTTCATACACCCGACTGATGACTGTTTTCCAGTCGAATGTTATTTTAACAGGCGACTGTACTGTAGTCATCAGGCGACTGTTCTCTCTGTCGAAATTTTACAGTGCTCTCTGTTGTTTTGATGAACTGTATTGATTCTCGGCCAGTTGACTGCTGAGTATATTACAGTCGACTGTCCTATGGACAGGCAACTTCATGTTACTTGCCAGTCGACTGCCCATCTTTCTGAGCCTTATTGTTATCACTTCATCCAGTCGACTGACTTTTGTTCATCAGTCGACTGTCTACTGTTCGTGACGGCACTGCTTTGATCTGAGCCGTCGATTTCTTGATCCAACGGCCCAGATTATTTCCCTCTTTCATATGTACGTCGAGACTGTTCTTTTCGTCTCTTGCGATTCTATCTCCTCCGATTGAAACGCTTCGACTTCCCACTCATTTTCTCTGCCGTTGCCGTCGATCTTCGCCTTCCCGCTCGTCGATTGCTTCGTCTTTGCTTTTTCGTGCCTTCTCGACTTGGTTTGTCTCTCTCTCTCTCTCTCTCTCTCTCAAGTCTTTCACTTGATTCATTGTCTTTCGATTTCTTTGCACATCGTTTCTCTCTCTCTATTCCATGGCACCCAAAACCTAGGGAAAAGAGAAGATCGTTGCTCCTAAACAACCTAGGGCACCCAAGAAACCTATAGCCAAGAAGAAGAAACCCTACAAATCCCGAACCAAGCATGTCGAGTCTCCCGTGCATTCTTCTTCGCAGTGATATTCTCCTTCTGCTTCTTCTTCCGACGCTCAGCCACTGATTCATCGTCAGCAGAAGCCCATTGGTGTTACCATCAATGAGCCTATTGCTGCCGCTTCCCATCAGTCTTCTTCGAGCTCAGGAGAAGAGCCTCCTGTTGTACCCCCTTCTGATCCCCTTGTTCCTCTTTGCCGAGTTGATCTTTGTTTGGCAAAGTTCTACTCTCTCTTAGGGATCACACTTCTTAGGGAGCGGTACATCGCCTTTCCAGCCTTTACTGCTGAGAGACTCTCTGACATCTTATCTGCTACTCACCTGGCTGATCTTTTTTGCTTCTCTCAGAGCGAATCTCCCAGAGCTTACCCATTTTTGGTGAAACTCTTCTATGCGAACCGCGTTCGCGGTGAGTATTCCTCTACCAGCATCCTCGATACTGTCGTCCAGGGAACCGACATTCAGATCACTCCCTCACCCTTTGGGACTATTCTTAGGATTCCCTCTGTTGGTTCCCTTCCCTCTGATATTTGCATCTCCGATATTGACGATCTTGACCAGTCTGTCCTCCAGGATATGTTTCGAGAGGTACCTTTAGCCTTGATTCGGGTGTCAGGTTATCTATGTTTTCTGCGAGAGGTTGGGCAGTTCACCTAGTGGTGAAGTCCAACATCCTGCCGAGGTATGGATCATCTGACCAGCCGTCTCAGGATATCCTGAAGTGTATGTATGCTATTTTCTCTGGCATGCCCGTGAACTGGGCCGGTGTCGACCTCCTTGATAGGATGGACAAGGTTGAGTTCATGACCTCCTCGTCTCACATTCCTTACGGTGATCTTTTAACTCTTGTCTTCCATCATTTTGGTATTGATTTGACTCGTTACGAGCCCATGCCCTTTGGTCCTCTCCTCGACGCTTCTGCAAATTCGAAATCTTCTTCGGCTCTGCAGACTGCCTCGAAGAAGAGAAAATCTACTTCAGCTCCGTCCTCCTCCACTGTTCCTCTAGCTGACCTGCCTTCCACCTCTGCTCCACCATCTCGTGATATTCTTTTGGAGATGGTCTCTGGACTTTACAGATTGATGTCTCTTTCTTTCCTCCATCAGGGAATACCCTTCCCTGAGGATCTGAGACAGTTTGTTCCCCAGCTTCATGTGCCTCCTCAGCCCACTGATGTCGTTGAGCATCCTGGTGTAGCTTCTACTCAGGATGTTGCTGCTGCTGCTGCTGCTGTTGCTCCTTCTGACCCTCCTCCAGAGGATACACCTGCTGTCACAGAGCCTGCTTCTTCTTCTGCAGCCCCTGGAGACGCTCACTCTTAGATAGGTGTTTGTGTGGTGTTGGCTTGGTGGTGGTTGTATTTTGATGTTTGATGGTTTGATATGATGTATGTATCTTCACTTCTGTATAGTGATGTACTTCGATGTTGTCATGATGATGTATTTTTGTCTTGATCATGATGTATTTTTTGTGATGGACATGTAGATGTCCATCCGTTGATGTACTCATCTTTTATATATATATCTATATATGATGTTGCTGTTTATCTTGTGTCACACTATGCTATACTGCTTATCTTATATGTGTGATGTATGTTATGTTATCTCCATGTATGCTATACTCTCTCTGATGTGCTTTTGAGACAATATATGAATTTGATATTCGATTTTCCACGCTATCTATGGTATGATGCATTTGTGAAATCACTTTTGAAACTATTTTTGTGTGTACATCTAAAATGTTGATATTGGACTTCAATTCCATTACTCACATGTGTATATGATGTGATTTTATGAGTTTTGATTCTATATATCTTTATACTCCTTGATTGTTGTTAGTTCACATTTAGTATTGTTATTGTTGTTGTTATTTGCTCCCACCTTTTTGGATAATGCCATAGGGGGAGAGAAATAAACACACAAGATTCATAATGAATGTACTAAGTATGTTCTAACACTTGAATCTAAGATTGAAGTTACCTTAGATTCTGGGTGAGTAAGATTACAATGAATAGGGATTGTAATTCCTAAATTTTTTTAATTTATATTCATGCATTTCTTACTCATTTGCTTCAATTGATATGTAGATGCCCAAATATTTGTTGACTAACTTGTTGGCATCTATGTAGGGGGATTAAGTTTTCATTGCGCACAATTATTTATCTTTTTTTTATGTTTGTTTGTCATCATCAAAAAGTGGGAGAATGTTGAGTATTGGACTTCTCCCTACTTGGTGTAATGATGAGCAAACATAAATACTTGTGACTAATCCCCTATTTTGTAGTTAATCCATTGCCTAAGCTATTTATGAAGATCTACTAGCAATGGATGACTCACAAACTTCATTGAAGGCAAATGACATGAATTGGATGATCGTAGATAATGATTGAAGCTCCGTGAAGTCTTCAAGCTCATACGATGGAAAGAAGAGATTATTCGTCAATGTAATTTTCTTTTCTATCTTCTAGTATGTAGCTTAGAAGTAGAACTTTGATGGAGCACTCACACACATCTACATTCAGTCATAGGACTTCATTAGATCAATTGTCCTTTGATCCCAATTCATTTCTTTATTGATTGTGCTAGGATTGTTTATAACAGTCGACTGCAGAACAGTTTACAGTAGCCTGTCTCAAAAACAGTCGACTGTGTTTTGTACAGTCGCCTGTTATGCACAGACTATTACAATATAGTTTTGGGCCTTCTCTGATTATTTCGCACAGGCTACTGATGAACTATACACAGGCGCCTGTCCAAGTGACAGTCGACTGTGTTTTTGTAAATCAGTCACCTGTCTATCCTTTGCCCAAACTCTGTTTGATCTGACTTTTACGGCCAGTCACCTAATGCTGTATATACAGTCGACTGTCTCTTAGATCAGTCGACTGTCTATGCTGCAACAGTCGTCTGTCTGTGAGTCATTTCTTTGACTCAACTCTCTGGAAATTTCTCAGGCTTTTGACAGTCGTCTGTTTAAGGATTTATAGTCGCCTATTCTGATTAACAGTCGACTGTGTTCCTTGCATCAGTCGTCTGTCATGTTACTTGTGAGATTTCCAGTATTAGTCTAACTTACCCATCTCTCGGCCAGTCGCCTGTCGAAGAAATTACAGTCGCCTGTTGGTTTAATAGTCGACTGTCTTGGCTTCATCAGTCGACTGTCCACGTGGTAAGTTACCGTTATGAATTCTCACCTACCCTTGCTGACTGTGCAACAGTCGACTGTGGATTGTTCAACAGTCGACTGTCGCAAGTTCATATTCTATCCGTTGAGATTTTTCTCACAGATTCCAATTGGGTTTTTGCCCAAACTATTTGTGGATTTGAGAAAACTATAAATAGAGCTTTTACTGTTCCATTGGAAGGTTACTCATTCATTGCAAAATCTCTCAAGCTTTCATTTCCAAAGATCAAAGCTCTCAAATCCAAAGCCCTAAGTATTTCTAAATCTTGTTCTCTTGCTCTCCAACCTAGAACCAAAGAGTGATCTTCTAGGCAATTGGTGCAGTCAATAGAAAGGGCTTCTCCTCTCTTCCAAGAGAGTTCTTCAACACACATCACACTCCACCTTTAAGTTCTACTTCAAGGCATAGGTGATTGTAAGTGTTGTTTTCATTATTTCATAACTTTCGTTATTTGAGTTGTGCTCTCGGTTGTGAGAGTGGTTTTGCTTGCTCCTTGGTTGTGGGAGTCAAGGACATCGATTGTATTCGATTGCACTTGTAGGATTGATACAAGTGGGCTTTAAGGAAACCTCAAGTTAGGGTTCTAACTTGAGTATCCGATGGTATCCGGGTGGTAGGGACGTAGGATTACCGGGAACAAGTCGGGAGTTGACTTGGGTAATCCGAACCCTTGAAACATCTCTGCGTTTGCGTGTGTTTCATTTTGGGTTGTTTTTCTATTTCGCACTATTTGTTGGATTGCATTTTATTTGGTGTAAATTCCTTTTAAATTTGCATAGACACTATTCAACCCCCTTCTAGTGTTTTCCCTATAGACAGGGTCCTTACGTCCTCCACCCGTGCCTCCGCATTGTACAGCGCCTCATGTCGACCACTTTTCTTGCGAGTTATGAGCCGGGGACGATGTCGATGCCAGAGCTCTATATGCTCTACGCGATGACACGATCGCGTGCCTTCGACCGAGGAGGAGATGTTTTGGTTCCCGCCGTCGAGATTGATATCGCCAGTTGGTACATCGACCGCATCATTATTTCTGTCGGCGCTCGTATGTCCATCTGTTGCGGCGGTCTGATTACCCTCTTGGCCTTTTTGTGCGGAGTTGACCTCCCAGCTGGCTTGCTGAGACCCTCGGGCCCCACCTCACTTTCCTTAGATGTTATGGCCTAGATGAGGATGTTTCGTCCTCATGGTCAGCACCACTGGGTGTGGCTGCACGGTCCCCACAGTGTCGATTACATGATTCTTCCGGGCCCTGCTCGGACACATATTGGACCCGCGGGCGGGGAGTGGATTCCAGCGATGGATCTCCTCATCCCCGACGCGTACATGCTTAAGCCGGAGGGTGCTCAGCAGGAGCCCCTCCTTCCACCTCTTGACCCAATGATAACCCAGCCTGCACCTTCTTCGTCTGCACCTCCCGACACCTCTGTCCACACTTCTGTCCGTATTGGGAGCACTTTAGCTGAGTCCACCACCACCACCACCACCACCACTGTGCCCATGTCCATAGATCCCATTTCTGTGGCGAGCCCCAAGCGTCCCCCCACCATAGTTGAGTACATCGAGCCTTCTTTTGCCTCCGCGATGGAGACCCTTTCCTCATTCTTGTTCTCGACCCCTGGGGAGTCATTTCCTTCGCACTTCACGACCTCCCCAGTCATCGACCCTTCGGTCTCCACTACCGCTGTATTCTCTGAGAGTGTTGTGACGTCTGTCCCCACGTCTGTGTCACTAACCTCTCTGTCAACATCGTCGTCTGCCACCACTTCTTCTTCTTCTGCTGCTCCATCCGCTTCGACCTTTCCTGCGTCTCGACCTCCCATAGAGGCCGAGCGTCACTTCGCGAGCACAGCACCACCTCCGCACCACCCCACAGTCGCACCTATCCTTTTCGATAGCAGTGCGAGACAGCCCCGCTCTTCACCTGTTCGTCCTGTTCGACCCTCTGCTCCACCTCCCCCCGACACCCTAGTTCAGCACCTCCGTGCTTTTGAGGGGACGGTGAGTGGACTTAGAGCAGATTTTTGGGCTCTCTCCGCTACCGTTAGCGCTGTCCAGACCCACGTCGTATTACTTCCTGGTATTCAGGCTTGCCTGAACCAGATTCTTGAGCGTCTGCCTCAGCCACCCACCCACCCAGCAGCCTCCACGACCACCACCTCCGCCACAGGACAGTGCTGGTGCCCCACCACCCTAGGCACACTCTGGATGCCTTTCATATTTTTGCTGCTGTTACACTGGATGTTTTACGCCTGCTGATATTTTGCACCCCCTCCTCCACATGTTTTGATCACTTTTTTGTTCATATCTGTCTATATCTTTTTTGGGAGAAAGGGAGTACTCTTGGGGATACTTATATTGCACCATTTTGAACTCTGCATGCATCACCCGCATATCTGCACTCATCATCCGCATACCCACATCATTTTCTTTTATTTGCATTCCCATCATGCATGCATCCTCACCCACCCCACCCATATTTTTGGCTCTCAGTGTGCCACACTTTGCACATTGAGGAAACTGTGCACTTTAGCTTGGGGGAGTGAGTTCTCTCGCACTTTTTATTTTTGTCGCCTTTTGTTTTCATTTTCCCACTTTTCTTTGTTTTTACACTTATTTTCACCCACTTTTTTCATTTTTTTTCATACATCACGTTTTTCTTATTTTTTGTGTGTGCTGCATATGTATAGTAGTTTTTATTTTCTTTTATCCTTATTTCTTTTATCCTTTTTGCTAGAGATGAATTTTCTGTGATGATGATGACGTGGTATTAGCTTATCTCATATGCATATTATCTTGTCATGGCATAGTTTTTATTTCAGATATCATATGCTATGTCTTGCTATGCATTCGAGATAGTAACCCGCCTCTTCATAAATGAATATGGATGAAATTATTTTATTAGCTAAGTCTGATAATTTTTACTGTATACTCTTCATAGAAAACACACCAAGCTTCACGCATTGATTGCTTATATCTGGAGTACTGCTTTCTTGTCTTATATCACTTCTTATTGCATGAAAATTGTACGCTTCACTTTCAGGTTGATTGAATGTATGCTAGGTTGATATAACTGGATTAGTTTACTTTCTGAGATTAAACTGAGTAGATTACATTACTCTGCTGAAAGTTGTCGTGCATATTCTATAGAGTGAACCGAGCGTTACATTTATTTTTTTCTCCACATATCTTGAGCTTTATTTCTATACTTAAAATCATTGGTGAATCTCCCTTTAGCGATTCTTATATTGACATTTTCACCCGCTACAAAAATCCATGCTCATATACCCCAAAATCAAAAAGAAATAAAAAAATTTCTTGTATATCTTTATATCTTTTGATTTGGGATCACAGTTGTGTATATAAGAAAAAAAGAGAAAAAAAGGAAAAGAGAAAAGAAGTTTATACATGATCCCATCTCATACCCTTTCTCTCTTTCTCCCCTCTTTTATTTTTATTTCTTGGAGCTTCAAAAATGTGGAATGTTCTTATTGCTAGATTTGATGCCACCACGCTTATAGATAAGCTTAGGGGGGAGGATCCAATGATGTGTGAGAGATGACTACGTGATTGTGCATGACAACCTAAGCTAGGTAATTTTCTATACTCGGTGAGATTACTAAAAGTTTTACGAAATCCAGGAATTGAAACTCAGCATGCATTTCATGAAAACCACTCCTTTCTATTCTTATTGCTTCATATTATGTGATATCTCTTATACTCCAAATAGAAAGCATTCAATTGAAAAGTGTGTGGTCTATGATTATGTATACCGCTTTAGATGCTTCAGACGATGTTAATTCTAGAATGATTCCATATTTCATATTGTTTTTCTATTCTTGGGTTTATATTATGAATGCATCCTTATACTATGATATCGAGATAAAAATCTTTGGCATGTGTTTTATATTCGCAGTATGCTATATGAGTAAGCGAAACCCACGTCCTGAGAAAATGATCTAGCGCCTCCCTCTTCGTTTTGTTATCTATTTTCTATTTCCTTTTTTCCCTTTTCCTTATTTTTATCCATCGGGTTTGCCTTTTACTCATCTTCCTCGAGGACGAGTAAGAAGTAAGCTTGGGGGATTTTGATCACTCCATATTTTACACCTTTTTCTGCATGTTTTCATGACGTTTTGATCGCCCATATTGCGTTTCTCACGATTTTTTGACGATATTGCGATGCTTTTCACTATTTCTTGTTTTTGTCGTATTTCAGGAAATATGGAGCGATTTGGAGAGAAAACAAGATCAGAGGATCTTTACGCACTTCGGAGTGTCACCCATGGCTTATTGGAGGACTTATTAGCGATGGAGGATGAGCGGAAGAAGAAGGAATTCCATAGGAGCGACGAGGGAGTGAAAAGAAGAAGAAATGAGCTCAGAAGCACATCACTCGGCCGAGCAAGGCTGCTCATTCGGCCGAGTGAAGGATCACTCTCGCCCGAGTTTAACGGATACGCACTGCGAATTTCAAACGTTTCCTCGGCCGAGCAAGGAAGTCTACTCGACCGAGTGAGAAAGCTCACTCGCCCGAGTCAGTCAGAGAAATCAGACAGAAAAGAGCCCAAGTTACTGGAAAATCTGAGAAAGCTCACTCGGTCGAACAAGAAGACTACTCGGCCGAACGAAGAAGACTACTCGGCCGAGCCACCCCGATGGACAGACCTATGAAAACCCCGAAGTTACTGTTATTTTACAGGGTTTGTCACTCGGGCGAGTGACAAGGGTTACTCGGCCGAGTGACCCTCTCTGACTGCTGCTAGGAATGCGAATTCTGGGCTGCGCAGGGGCAGTTTTGCCACGATTTTTTTGACGATTTTGGCTTGTATTTAAGCCTAGTTTTTACCCTAGTTTAGGAGAGACTTGAATTATTTTTTAGAGACTTCTATTAGGTTTTAGACGGCTATTCTTTGGAGAAATCGCAGCTGGAGATCATTGGCTACAACTTTGGTTTGTTCTTTCTTGTTAAAAAACTCATTTTTATGAATTGTTTCTTATTTGCAATGAATTGTGCCATGATTATTATTGTTATTTCTGAGATCTTCATGATGATTAGTGAGTAGTTCCGTCGTTCTAGGGCATGTGGATGAACCCTATGGACCCGATCTTTGAATTCTGATGAATTTGTAGATTTGTTGCTAGAATTGATAATGGTTAGGTTGTGATCGATTTATTCCGAGTAGCTATGAATTCATATCGATTGGGATTTGCAAGAGATCGGATCCCAATTGATAGGAAGGCCTAGGTATTCGATTTAGATTGATAATTGAATTTCTCTAGATTTGGTTTGCAAGAGATTGGGCCAAAGCTAGGATTTTTAATTATAAATCTATATTAATATTCGTTTGCAAGAGATTGGACGAATACGAACTATCATAACCTAGATCGTAGCTCGAGTTTGCACCAGAGTGGGCTCGAGATGCGATTGGACGATGATGTCGATCTTCACGCTAGCAGCTTAGGCTAGGGTTTGCACGAGAGTGGGCCCTAATCTAGGTTTGCTATAGACCGGCAATAGCGCAAGAGCGTGAGCTTGGTTCTACATTAAGTTGCGACTAGTTCACCTATATTCAAGCTTAGCGACAATGAAATTTATGATTCACAAGGATGAGAGACGTTCCGTAGTGGGGATTTCCTATCCCTAAATGCCTTTTTATTATATTGATATTTCTTGCTATTGAACGGTTGTGACTATTACATCAAAACTATTCTTATTCTCTTGATAGCTAGGTAATCAAAGTGAGATATTGTCATTTGTCCTCCCTGTGTTCGATACCCGCTCGCCGCTACACCGTGCGCTTGCGGTAAGACTACAAGTCGTTTTTCGGGTGTATATCCGGACACGATCACATGTCTATACCCGATGCCCATATTATACCCATCCCCACTCCCCACACCAGTATACCTACAACTTACATCATGAACACTCCCACCCTATTCCTGGGACCTACAAGCCTCTACCTCCACCAAAGTCCAGCCTTGAACTTCTTTTAGAAAATTTACTTTCAAACCAAGACCAAATGACTTCACCCTTTTGCACCACATCGATCGAGACCCATCTGTAAGATCTGAAACTAAGGAAGAAAACACTAGGGATGAATAGTGCTTTATAAATATAATAAGGAAATTATGCCTAATTAAATGATCCCTTGTGCAACCTTAGTGCGGAATGAAAAGAGAGCAACAAACCCAGAAAGTCAAACGCAAACAAGGGATTTACCCATGTTCGGATTCACTGAGTCTCACCGACTCTAAGTTTCCCCGCCTCTTTAGAATCATACTCCAGCAACCCACTAGCAAACCCGCTAGTGATTAGTGATCCACTAATACCCACTTGCCAAAACCTGACAATTGAAAAACCAATACACTTTCTTCCACTTTCCAAAAACCGGGAATGAACTACTCTCACAACCGAGAGGCACCTTTCTTCCACTTCCCACAACATGGGAATGGACTATTTTCACAACCGAGAGGACTTCTCAAATATAAAGAGAAAATGTGGAACGAAATATGAAACAATTTCACAACGTATGCCTTGAATAATACTCTTAAGAATGAGGCAATAAAGGTGTGTGGGATATGCTCTAAATGATGAGAGTGAGAGTACTTACTAACTTGTCTCAAGATGTGTAGCAATGAATACTAGAAGCTGATCTTGAAATCTTTGGAGACACATTGATCTTTAGAGCTTAAGCTTGAAATGCTTTGAATGCTCTTGAATGCTCTAGAATGAAATTAATGACTTTGAATCACTTGAGAGTGTATTGAATGAAGTCTTAGATGCTTAGATCTCAAGTCAAGACATTAAAGCCCTATTTATAAGTTTATAAGTGTAACGACCTGTTTATATCATACGTATTTCGTATGTATCTCTATTAATGAATTGAATTATTGGAATAATTGATTTATGATTTTATATATTATTTACTTAGCTCGAACATATGATCGGACCTCGTAGTTGTGATCTTCATGACTTCACGATCACACTGATAATTTCATTATTTTTTGGATATCATCAAGTTGAGGGGCGTAATCATAAATATTTGAATATCTTAACCCAAATGATCATCATAATCACATATTATCTTAAATAAATCCTTATAAATCTAAATATCTTGATTAAAGGGATTTTCCAAATCAAATCTTAATTATCTTAATTAAATAAATCGTAAAAATCTAATATCCTTAACAAAAAGGATTTTTCTAATCAAATTTTTAACTAATTATCAAATCTTCACGATTTTTGCATGATTCTTTGCTACGGTCTCTCACGCATCCTCTTCTTATTTTTGCAAATATCTCGTTCTCCTCTACTAATCAAAATGAAGAAAGCCCAACACCCTCAACCCCAACATATCCTCCTACTTCTAAAACCCTACTCCCTCACCAACAGCCGCAACCCGCCTTCTTCCTCCCTCCCCTTAACACTAGCCTACACCGCACCTCCCCTCAGTCTTCCAACATCCGCCAACGGCCTCTCTCCGACCTACCTCCAAACCCAGACGCCAGCCTCTCAAGACCTACAACCACCCCTCGACGACAAACCCCTGCTTGCACCATCAAACCCACAGCTATGTCGTCTTATGCTCCCCAACACCGCCGCTTCCTTTCACCGTTCACCAACACCCGTGACAACACAAGCACCGACCTTCCTTCCTCCTCCATCCAAATCTCCGACTGCACCCTCCCCCTAACTCTCCGTCAGCCTCCTCAAACCCTAAACCACACACACCACCACGCGGCCTTCCCCAAACCCTAAGCCCACAGCGTAAAACCCCAAGCACCCTGAGCAGCGGCCACCTTCGAAAAGACACCTCAACCTCCTCAAACTCGCCAGTAACCCTAGCTGTCCCGTCGCCTCACACTTTGCCGTGAGCCTGCCACCGCATTCGCCGAAGGCCCCCGACCCCTGCCTCTCACATTCCCTCCGCCCACAACCACCGCAGTCTAAGATGCAACCCCTGCCTCCTTCCGATCTCTCCCCGAACCCACGGCGCCGCACCCTCCGTCAGCTACTGTCGCGAAGAAGACCACATGCAAGAGCAGTCACCGTTGCCACCGTCGTACGGTCGCCAGGATCGCCAACCACCACCTCCGACGCCGCTGCCCTGTCGCCGTCCAACCCACCGACACCTGTCCACAACGGCCGTCCGATCGCTGCAAAAAACCAACCAAGAGAACGTGGAATTGTAAAATTGTTAATTAACAGTAAAATTATAATATATGAACAGTTTAAAAATGTCACGGTCGCTTTTTGACCGTATGTTTTTCGTGTGCGTACCCTCTTGTTCGTACGCGTATTTTTGTGACCTCCTCTTGTATCCCGAACACACGAAGTTATATGTCGTTGTGACCCTTTGAGAGAGTACTTATTTGTGGAATTTTTTGTGAACGTCATTTCACGGCTCATTCTTCCACAAAACAGCTTTGTTTGAAGGGGCGTCGTAACTTTAAACTTCGACGTTTGATTTTTTTTATTTTTAGTTCCGTTTTCCGTTAACCTAGGACGTGACCGATCATCTTAGTCTTGATCCTCTCGTCGACACGGTCATTCCGATATTTTTTTTTGTATTTATCAGACACCGTTTGACCGACCCTTCACCCTAATCACTTTTGATTTATACTTAGCCCTAATTAATTCAAATTCGAAATCTTAATTAAACCTAATTAGATCTATAAGTTATCTTATGTATCATGAATATATTTCCTTAGCTATTTACACCCTATAATTACCCGCCCCCTATTACACACACTCTCTCCAATCAACCTAAATCTATCCCATTCCTACCCCCTATATATCAACTTTCATTGTTATAACTCACGAAACCCAGACCTAGGTTATTCCATCCTCACGCAGCCGCCATCCCATCAGACCCCTTGCCCCTAGCCGACGGCCACCCTCTCTCCCCTTACTCCGGCCGAGCTCCTCCACGGTCACCTCCCCCTCCTCCTCCATAAAACGCACAAACCCCATCTCCCCAAGACAAAAACTGCCGACTGCCACCATAAACTACCGCAAAAACCCGTGGCCTGTCACTTTTGCCGCCGGCAACCCCCCTCAAAACCGCCCAGCGGCCATCCCCTCCTTCCCCTACTCACCAGCCGACCACCCTCACCCAGACCTGCCGCAACACAGCCCTTGTCGCAACCCCCCACCTGCTGGCCTGCCCTTTCCCATTGCCGCACAGATCTGCACGGCACATCTCCAGGCCACGCCTCCCCTTCTGCGCCGTTTCCGTGCACTCCCTTGCGCAACGATCCCACAGCAACCCCCTGCCGTTCATCTTCCTCCCGCGGCCACCTTCGCCGATGTCTGTTGTCTCTAGTTGGCTCCGTACCTCGCTCGCTACCGGATCCAATCTCTGAAGTTGCTACCCGACGTCAGTGTAGCTCTCGCATCGTGTTGAGGTAATCCCCGATCCGTAGGAAACCCAAACACCGCATGTTTAAACATGATAAAAATCGTAATTTTATTGTTTTGGTTAAATCACTAATTGAAGATAATTGAATACTGGACTGTAGGTTGGATGTTGACTTGAGCACATAGGGAGATTCTGGACCATCGTTGAACTGAGGATTACGGAGGTTGTTTTCAGGCAAGTGAAACTTGCTCAGTTGATTGTTAGGCCATGTTTGGGCCATTCTGTGATTTTTGTGTGTAAAAGAGACTAGGCGGTGAAATGATAGTCGCCTAGACACCATACTTGATCTAGCTTGACAACGAAGCTAGATCCGACACCATACTTGATCTAGCTTGACAACGAAGCTAGGTCCGACACCCTTGCCATGCTATGATTCATGCATATCACATATCACGTTTATTTTGATATACTTGTATGCAATTCAATATCTGCTATTATACTATCATGTTGCATATCGCATGTCATTTCATGCATTGAATGTTTTGTCGTGAATGGGTAGCATACGCTACTAATGAAATGTAAGCTGCGGTAAGTAGGATTTTGACTCTTACATCATGAATGAGGCTAGGTCAACCCTATGCCATAAACACTTCCTGGCTCGTGATCCAGAAGATGAGCGCCAGTCCATACACACGTGGAGGGGTAGGGTTAAACGGTCACACAGCGTAGAAGTGTGCCCGATGAGCAACTTCAGCTGTAAGGCGTAAACCCTGTGCACATCGTGAATGCATGTTTTCGTGAAATTCTGAAATCGTGAATATTGTTTAGTAGCTTATTGCTACGGCGTGTCATGTATAGTAAAATATCATGTTCATCTTAAACTGTTGCATTCATGCAATAATATGCCAAGTCATCATTTTTAAAACTGCTAAGTTGCATTCATCTTATAACTTCTATACTTTACGTTTCCTTGCACAAAAGTCTCCTTTACCTTTTGGAGATTTTTGCTGACATGTGCCCTATTCTCTTTGGGTGTCACATGTCAGACATTGAGTCTGAGGTAGTTGCTGAGGACTACCAGGTTGTGACATCATGCTTGAGGCTTTGCTGACGTCCAGTTCGAGGATACCAGAGACCAGATTTAGTCTCAGCTGGAGGCTTTCCTTAGTTGCTGTTATTTCTCCTAGTTGCTGCTGTAGGTTGTTCAATGCGTAGCACCTTATCTTGTTTTAGTTTCGGCCATGCTAGGGGCCTTTCATTTTCAGGTCTTGTACCTTATTTTATGACTATATCTCTGAATGTTGAAATAAGATTGGATGTTTCTTTGAATGTTGGTTATTTATTGCATGCGTTCATTATTATTGTTGTTGTTGTTTCTTTTGCAATGCAAGAATCTGCGAATGGATGAACACACAGACGCTTATTAGATTGCAGCTTCACAGCTTCAGTCTGAGCAGACATCTTCACGTCTCGCCTTTCGTACTTGGAAAGCGGGGCGTGACAGGTTTTTGTTGTGGCCTATGCAGGTCGTTGCACCTGCGAAATATCGAAACAACGATAATAATAAAACATCCATTGAAACATTTGAAACATTCGAGTCATAAAAATTGATTCTATTGTGAATGTTTTCCTTGTTTTGGATGGTAGGAAGACTTAGATAGACGTCCAAGTTGATAGTCAGGTACTTTCATTAAGATTTAGTTGTACTCGTCTTAGGATACCTTAGTAGCCTCTCACTCAGCTCTGACCATATTAGATTTCTAGAGTCTTTCCTTTAGTCGTTCGCTTAGGTCCATCAAATTTCGGGCTCAACAAAACATAATCTTGATCCTCTAAGGACCCTTTCACTGAGATCTCTATTACAGTCTAGTTCATTAGAAAGTCTTAGTTCTAAGTTTCTCCTAATCTTTAGTCGGCCCAGTAATTAGAACCCCTAATTTCTATCATTTTCCTAATCATTACACTTTTGAGCCAATGACCATAGAATCCCATCGTAGCAGATTCACTACGTTATTTTCCATTGTATTTACGTTTTGAATATTTGATTCACTTCCTTGCTTTCGATTCACGTGATTCCTCTATGTCGTTCATCATCAATCGTTGAATCTTCCCCATTACCATCCCGATCCTTCGAAAAGTATTTTCAATATTATTTATTTTGAGTTCCTCCTCCAGTTTAAAGTCTTTGAAAACATTTAGCATGAGCTTAGACTTACTACTCTTCAGTTGACTTAAATTCATTCTTTGAATTTCGAAACTTTTTCGCCAAAATCTTTAAATTACTATCTTATAATATTTTCTAACCTATATCTTTCATACTCATGCGAATATCTTACTTCCTTCATATAATGACTTTTCGATAATCAAATATACCATTTCTTCCCTTACTATATATATACTACTCTAACTTTTCAAGTATGACCGTTTTTATATTCTTCGTCTTTTCCGACTCCAAAGTTCTTAGCACAAATCTAATTCCAATTGCAAAACAGTCACTTCATCTCTATATACTTATTCTTTCGTATAATCCATACTTTGTATTTTAACTTATATCATCTACACACTATTCTCCTGTATTTTATAAGGATATTATTATATCTCTCTTTCCCTTACTTAAATATTCACAATTACATCTCTGTTTCACCTAACCAAGCTATCTCCTTATCCTCGCCTTATCTGAACCTGTTCATCCCGATCTTATTTCGTTACGCTTTTTGATTTCGGTTCCCTTACTATTGCTTAGTCATCCTACTAGTGCTTACTGTTGCATATGTCAACCTTAGTTAGTGGTGTGCCTATTACTATTATTGTGATGTCATCGTGGTGCATGTATTTAGGTAGAGTGTGTGGACCCGTGTGTGTGAACCCCTGCGTATCACTCATGTTTGAGTGTGCTACCCTTAGTATATTAATGATTGTCTCTTGTGTTATATATACATACTCAGTGTTATTCATAATACATATGAAGTTGTATGAATGATAGTATTTATAAATATATGTGTGTATAGCTATACCACTTTAGAGATGTCTGTGTATAATAGAATTAGAGTTGTAATATCTACTAGTGGTGTATGTAGTTTGAAGTACTTGTAAATACTTGAAATAGTATACTAGTAAAGTCATGTGCATGTTAGGTGTAATGATTATAGATGTACTTATAGTTAAGTGTGCAGGCCTATTATATGACCTATGTGTTAGCACGTATGAGCGTGTGCTCGTACGTAGATATGTATGTGCTTAGTTATAGGTAGATATATATGTGTGATATACGTATGGTAATAGGGTTATAATTTTGTACAGTATTGCTTGCCTTTACGGGATGTTGTGTGTGTACGTGTATACCATGAGATATACACGATTATTGTATGTCGTAACTATGGATAGTTATATGTAGTAGTGTACTAATTATATGTGAATTGCTATGGTGTGAATATATTACATGTATGTCTATGTTTTGTGTAGATATGTGGTAAGCATATAAGAATGTAGGTATGGTATGTATGCAATGAGTATGCGTGTAGTAATATGTATGTGACTAACGATGTATGCATGTATGTGATAGTGTATTATGATTGTATACGTGTACTGATCTTTGTAATATTATTATAGTATGTACAATGATTGCATTATAGGGTGTTACTTGACTAAATATAAAGTGTGATTGATATTATTGTGTATATGATAGCATGTGTTTTTACCTGTATAGTGTGATGAGCGATATGATTACATTGGTATATATATATAAAGTGAAAAATGGAGAAGAGCTGACAGCGATGGAAATTTTTCCAGCGCTGTCAGCAATCTGGGGTCCCTCCTGTATTTTTTTTAAATTTTTTTTGCAGTTGGAAGATATACTTGTTAGGAAGCTCTCCACAAATTTTCAGGTCGATCCGACACCGTTTGAGCCTCCGTTCACAAATCTGTCCACAGTTTTGCGCAACGTTTTTGAAATCGATGAACGGAGGCTCAAACAGTGTTGGATTGGCCTGAAAATTTGTGGGGAGCTTCCTAACAAGTTTATCTAACTACTGCAAAAAAAATTTTAAAATTTTTTTAGCTCGTCCAAAATGCTGACAGCGCTGGAAAACTTTCCAGCGCTAACTGCCAAGAAGGAACGCCTCTCGTTTGCAAGATGCCTAGTTGAAATTAATGCAAAGAATGCTATCCCAAAAGTTGTGCTTGTTGGCACTGAGGACGAGCCAACTTTCAATTGATGTGAAGGTAGAAGGTGAACCGCCATGCTGCTCAAAATGCGTCTGCTTCGGTCACTCAGACACTCAGTGCCCAGATAAGCCTGAGCCCCCTTCAATCCAAACTGAAGGCAAGACTGGGGAAGGTGAAGTCCTGGAGAATGTTACTGGCATTATACACAAAGGAGGGAATGTAAATTCTATGAGTGGGGATGGTGAACGCCATGGAAATATTACTGGCACTATTCACAAAGGAGGAATTATAAATTCAATGGGTGGGGACCCTAAGGGTATATCAGGAGGTGAGAAGACCATGGGTTCGAAGCATATGGAAGGGACGGTTGTTCATGATATTTCTTCAGAGACCATACAAGCTCAACAGACCATATCCGACCCTGACAGTATGGGAAGCGGGCACAACGAGGAGGGCCATACATCTGAAGTGCATGCGACTGTAATAGAGGAGGATATGGTGTTAGCTTCGGCGGATGGGGGAAAGGTTGGTTCTAATGTTACAGCTCACAAGGACACAACAAACCTTGCTGCAATTCATGCAAGGGGCGAAACTGAGCTTGTATTCTCTACAGCCGATGACTCTGAGGGACATTCTAAAGCCAGGGAACTAAGGCCGCTCCCATCTTTGATTGGCGAGGAAAAGGCTCCAGATATGGACCAAGCGCCTGAGGGGATTGCGATGGATAACCCGAAATGGGAATCTGAAGTGGAAGAACAACTATGGCAAGCGACAGTTACCAGGCAGGGAAAAAAGAAATCGGATCATCTCCCAATGTCCTCCTCCAGGAAGAGCGCTCGTCTGCTGCAGTGCGGCCTTGGGCGTAAAACCAATGTTGACCAATGACTGTCTACTTTTGGAATACCAGGGGTATGAATAACTCATTACGGAGGAGGGACTTGCGAGATAGATTGAAGAAACTGAAGCCATCGATTTTGATACTAGTAGAGACAAAGCTCAAGTCTTCCTCTAAGGATATTGAGCTTGTTATCCCGAAAGACTGGCTTTGCATTAACAACTTCTACCTGGCAACTGGCGGCTGAATAATCATGGGCTTTGATACTAATGTTTGGACCGCTGCCCCTTTGACCATTTCGACGCAACATATATCCGTAAACTGCAATAACATGGGGGTTTCTCTTGTGTTATCACTGGAGTGTATGCTCGTAACACTATGGGGGAAAGGAAGGATTTATGGCGGAGTCTTCAAAATGATTGCAGACTGGTGGGTAATTCACCTTGGTTGGTAGGGGGAGACTTCAACTGTGTCCTCTATGGCCGTGATAAAATATGTGGTAGGAGGCTGGAAGACACTTGGGTTCGAGATTATTATGAATGCATCAGTGCTTGCGAACTTCAGGAGATTAAAAGTACGGGGAATCGAATGAGTTGGTGTAATAATCGTGTGGGGGCTGGCCGAATTGTAGCACAACTTGACAGAGTCTTCATTAACTCAGAGTGGATATATAAGCTTCCAGAATCCTATATGGAGTATCTGGACCCCCTCGCTAGCGATCACTCCCCAATGGAAGTTCACCTACACAATCAGGTACCCCCCACTGCCAAGCCATTTAAATTCTATAACTATTGGTCATCATGTCCAGGGTTTAAGGATACTATCATTGCAAATTGGACTGGAAATGTGAGGGGTACACCCATGTATCGGCTTGTTAAAAAACTGGGAATCCTAAAGCCCGCTCTCAGGAACTGGGCTAAAGATGTGAGAGCTGACAAATTGGTTGAGAAGTGCAGAAGTAGGGTGGAAGAGATCAGGAGGAACTCGGCCATTCACTTTGATATTTCCCTACAGGCTATGGAATCTTGCGACATTGCAGATCTTTCCCGCGGTCTCAAGAATGAAGAGGATATGTACAGGCAAAAGAGTCGTCACGACTGGATTTCCCTAGGCGACAGGAATACCAAGTTTTTTACACAATGATGAAGGTTAGGACAAGCCGAAACAATTTGAGCCATCTTGTAGATGCTAATGGGAATAGTAACAGAATATTTGAAGACCTAAAGGTGGAAGCGCCGTTGTATTTTAAGGAGCTTTATAATCAGAGCCATTACATAGATTCATTTCCTAAGCTTGTTCCTAAATGCATCTTAACAGATGAGTCTGCCACCTGGCTTAGCAGGAGGGTCTCAAGTGAAGAAATTAAAGCTGATGTATTCCAAATAGGCCCGGATAAGGCGCCTGGTCCAGATGGTTATAATGGATTCTTTTTCCAACAGAATTGGGATCTAATTGGGGAAGATGTCACTACGGCTATAAAATCATTTTTCATTTCTGGGTCTCTCCTAAGGCAAGTAAACCATACCTTCCTTACACTTGTTCCGAAGAATACCAATGCAACGGGATTGTGTGATTATATGCCTATAGCCTGTTGTAATGTCCTCTATAAATTCATCAACAAAATCATATGCAACATGCTTAAGGTAGTGATTCATGAGTTGATATCTCCAAACTAAGCCGCTTTTCTCAAAGGGAGACTCCTATTAGACTGCACTCTTATAGCCCATGAGCAGATAATAGACTTCAATAACCCTATAGGGAGTAGAGCGTGTCTGAAACTTGATTTAAGGAAGGCTTTTGACAGCGTGAACCGGGAGTTCATTTTCTACTTTATGCAGCAGCTTCAATTCCCCACCAAATTCATATCCTGGGTTAGAGAATGCATTACGACACCAACATTCTCAGTTATGGTTAATGGATCTCCATGTGGTTATTTCGGTAGCAACAGAGGCCTCCGCCAAGGTGATCCCTTATCCCCTTACCTCTTCGTTATTATTATGGAGACCTTCTCTATTCTTGTAGATAAAGTAGTAAACTCTGGTACGATCCAACTTATGAGGAGGTCTGGTTCCATTTCCCACCTGTTATTTGCAGACGATCTCCTGGTTTTCTGTCGGGCAAATATTACTTCTTTTCTAGGCATCAGAAATTTGCTAGAAGATTTTTCTAAGTACACGGGGCTCCATGTTAATTGGGATAAGAGCGCAGGGATGTTCAGCAAGGGTACAAAAAATAAAGCGGATCTGGTGGATTACCTGGGCATCAAAATTGCAAGTACCATCACCACCTACCTTGGATTGCCACTCTCAGTCAAATACCATACTACCCCAAATTTCAAGAAGTTGGTGGATAAATGCAAGATGAGAATGGGCTGCTGGTCAACATCGAAACTCTCTATCTCTGGCCGAATAGAACTTGTGAAGTCTATAATTTTCGACATGGTGGCATTCTGGATGCAAGTGTTTCATTTCCCAGTTACTGTTTTGAGATCAATCACGCAATCTGTATGAGATTTATTATGGAAAACTCCATAGCGTGGGCTTGGGAGGACATATGTAAGCCCAAATCAGAAGGGGGTGTGGGGATTAGAATGTTAGATGAACTGAATACAGCAGCCGGCATTCGCCTCACTTGGAGGTACCTAACATTGGATTCAATCTGGGCTATGCACATGCGAAGGAGATATGAGGTCTCGGGTTGTTTTTTTTGCGGCCGATGCTGATGTATCACAGTCTGGCAGCTGGAAGAGAATGCTCAAATGCAGAAAGGTCTCTCAAACTCTCATCAGGAGGATTGTCCAGGATGGGAGAACAACGATGTTCTGGCAGGATA
Source organism: Scilla litardierei (assembly GCA_030789695.1). Taxonomy (NCBI): domain Eukaryota; kingdom Viridiplantae; phylum Streptophyta; class Magnoliopsida; order Asparagales; family Asparagaceae; genus Scilla; species Scilla litardierei. The sequence goes on along the minus strand of CM061139.1, from coordinate 37,666,947 downwards.
ATTGGCTGGAAGGAGGGCCGCTCATTCTACATTTCGATGTGCATGAGAATGCACTAAACTACAGAGTTTCGGACTACTTGACATCAAAAGGCTGGTCGCCTGAACCGGCTCTTGACCCCATCCGACATCTGCTGCGCAATATAAACCTCCGGCCAGGTGCGGACGGCTGGAAGTGGATGCCAGTAGATCTTTTCTACTTCAAACAGGCATGGGAAGGGGTATGTAAGAGGGGTACGCTCTTCCCACTCCATAAATTAATCTGGTATACCGAACACATTCCAAAAATGTCCCTCACTCTCCTCAGAGCTTTTAAGAGCAAATTGCTAACACAAGACAAGATTGCAAGATGGAATAATAATGTGGCGACAAACTGTGTTTTATGTGACGAAAACAAGGAAGAAAGCATAGACAACTTATTTTTTGATTACAACTACTCTAAATACATATTACGCAGGACTTTACTTAAGTTAAAAGTTCGAGCGCAGATATCTCCTTCCCTCGTTGAGGTTGGAAAATACATTTTGGCCACATTTGGTGGGAAGAGCTGCTTAAGTTTGTTGTCTAGAACCAGTTTGGCGGCTATGGTATGGCACATCTGGCGTGAAAGAAATAGAAGGATATTTGAGGATGAAAAGAGATGTAAAACCACCCTATTTGAAGAAATTGCTGCTGATATTCGAGTGGCTATGCATGACCAAGATCCTATTACTGAGAAAGAGATTGAAGCTTTTGCAAACTGGGAAATCAGAGATAATGGTTGAGTTTGCTATTTTCTCACGTTTTCGCAGTGTATATTACTTTTCTACTATGGGGGTGGTTCTTTTGGTGGGGAGTGACGGTGCTTGTACCCTATCCTCCCTCCAGGGTTTCCACACACCATAATAGGATAGTTTGTATTTACATACATATTTTAATAAAATTCACGCTTACTGTTCAAATATCAATAGCTGGTGGTACTAGTGATCACTCCATTCTCATTATACACACTCATCAAGTTGGGGGTGCTGATCCCAAGCCATTCAAATTTTTTAATGCCTGGCACCGCAGCCCTGATTATCTCAATGTGCTTAGGGAGCAGTGGCACATTAAGGTTAATGGTTGTCCTATGATACGCCTGGTTGCTAAACTCAAAAAATCTGAAAATGGGGCTTAAGAGGTTTGGTGCGGCTTATAGAGATGCCAATGAAGTGGTTAAAATTCGGGCCGAGCTTGCCAATATTCAAAATAATCCTAACCTGGGTTTATGTGCTGAGCTGCAAAAGAAAGAGTATACTGTTATAAAACATTTGGCTGAGGCTATTGATATTGAAGAGTCTAACCTTAAACAGAAAAGTAGGCAAGATTGGCTTCACCTCGGGGATCGTAATTTCCGGTTCTTCTATACTGCTATGAGGGCTAGGCAAAGCCATAACAATCTTGGGCATTTAATTTCCAGTGATGGCTCGCGCAATAGTTCTATTGATCTTCTTAAAGTTGAGGCTCCCGAGTTTTACTCTGGCTTATATAATCAGAACGATTACTGGAGGGTTTTCCCTTGTCTCATTACCAAAAGAGTGCTTACTGATGAGGTTGCCAATTGGGTTGAAAAATCGGTGATTGCTGAGGAGGTTAAAAAAGCTGTTTTTCAGATTGGGGCTGATAAGTCCCTGGGCCCTGATGGGTTTAATGGCTTCTTCTATCAAAATTCATGGGACATCATAGGCAAGGATGTTACCATTGCGGTCCTTAATTTTTTTAAATCTGGGAAGATTTATCGATAGATCAATCACAGATTTCTTACACTCATTCCTAAGAGTGCTAATGCTTCTGGGCTTGGAGATTACAGACCGATGTCTTACTGCAATGTGCTTTACAAGATTATAAGCAAAATCCTATGCAATCGATTGAGTAGAGCTGTTATTGAGCTTATTTCCCCTAATCAAGCTGCCTTCCTTCAGGACCGTTTGCTTGCTGATTGTGCTTTGCTTGCCCATGAGCATATAAGGAGCTTTAATAATCCTATGTGTGCCCGGGCTTGTCTTAAACTAGACTTACGCAAAGCTTTTGACAGTGTTAACAGAGAACTCGTCTATTATATGCTGCATAGGATGGGGTTCAAGCACAAATTCATCAGTTGGATCTGTGAATGCATCTCTACTCCATCTTTCTCTGTTATGATTAATGGCTCCCCTTATGGTATGTTCCAGTCTAATAGGGGGCTGAGGCAGGGTGACCCCCTTTCCCCTTGTATCTTCGTTATCGTTATGGAAGCCTTTTCCTTGCTCATGGCTAAGGCTAACGCCACTCGCAGCATTATGCCTATGAATAGAGTTGGAGCGGTTATTCATCTCCTCTTTGCGGATGACTTGTTGGTTTTTTGTAGAGGCAACGTCAAATCCTTTGAGGGTCTTAGAGATCTCCTCTCTACATTTAAATCCTTTACCGGTCTTGAGGTCAACTGGAATAAAAGTGCTGGTATTTTTAGCAAAGGCACCAGGGGGCCTGCCAGTCTGGCTGATATCTTGGGTATTCGCCGTGTGCAATCTCTTTCCACGTATTTGGGGCTCCCTCTTTCCTCTAAGTACCCCAACGCCGCAATGTATGGTCGCCTGATTGATAGATGCAAAAATAGGCTTCAGGGGTGGTCTTCATCCTTATTGTCCATTGCTGGGTGTATTGAACTTGTCAAGTCTGTCATCTATGGCATGGTGGGGTTTTGGATGCAGGCCTTCCGTATTCCTAAATCTATTCTCCGCTCTCTTACTTCCATGTGCAGAAAGTTTATTTGGGGGAATAACCACCTCTGGGCTTGGAATGATATGTGCGCTCCCAAACAAGATGGGGGGGGGTGTGGGAATTAGAAGTTTCAATGATCTTAACAAAGCACATGGTGTTAAGCTGACCTGGCGCATGCTTACGCATGGTGGTATCTGGGCTTCTTACATGAGGACTCGGTATATGAATAATACGGGTTTATTTCTGGCTAAGGCTCACCCTATGCAATCTGGAACCTGGAAATTCATTCTTCATTGTCGGGAGTTTACTAAAAAGCTCACCAAACGTAATGTCAGAGATGGTACTACTACACTATTTCGATATAACAATTGGCTTCCTTGTGGTTCCCTTGGGGACTCCTATGAGGTGCCTAATGGGGAGGAGAGATACACGGTCAGCGATTACTGGTCTGAGGGTAACTGGGTGGAGATTAATTCTCTTATGCACGTCCGCCACTTCATCAATTCGGTGGTCTTATCCACGGGCGATGACTCTTGGTCCTGGGTTTCCAAATCTCCATCTCTTCGTAGTGCTTGGGATGGCTCTCGGGTTTCTAAACCCCTCTTTCCTTATTACAAGGTGGTCTGGTTTTGGGGGCATATCCCTAAGATGGCTATCACTTTACTGCGAGCTTTTCATGGGAAACTCCTTACCCGTGACAAGCTCGTGAAATGGGGAGTGCCTACTTCACCCTTCTGTGTCTTATGCTCTGATAATATTCATGAAGATAGGGATCATATTTTTTTTGAATGCAGCTATACTAAATACATTCGTTGCAGGAGCTTTCTTAAACTTGGGGTCACCTCTACTTTGCCAACAACACTGGCAGGAATAGGCGACTTGATTCTTGCACAATTTCATAGGAAGAACACTATAGGGAGGCTGGTCAGGACGGTTCTTACTGCTATGACTTGGCACATTTGGAAAGAGAGAAACAAGAGAATCTTTGAGGGTACTAGTCAGATGCAGACTCAGCTATTCGAGAACATTGCTGATGATATCAGAATTGCTTTGCGGCATGTGGATTGGGAGCAGGATGATGCTGGTACCCCCCCCACAAATTGGGGGCTTGTAGACTAGGTTGATATGTACATGTATTTTGTTTTCTCTCTTGGCTCTACGGATATCGGAAGGTGTTAAGTATTTGTGGGGATGACGGCGCCTGTGCCCTTATCCCACTTTACTAACATCCTTCTTCCATCCGTGAGAGTCTTGTACTTTTTTGTGAGATTCAATAAAGACGCAAATCATATTCTCCAATATATATATATAGGAAGGATCAAATGACCCCCAAAAATAAACCCCTATCAAAAATCCTATGCCCACTATTTTTTCGGATGAACGGGCAAAACACATGGGATCGGGTAGAAAATTGGTGGGTCAGGTATTTAGAGGGTGGAGATCAAGATGAACGGTTCGGATCTTTCGAAAAAATGGGGGGCATAGGATTTTTCATAGGGGGTTATTTTTGGGGGTCATTTTATCCCTCCCCATATATATATATATATATATATATATATATATGGAAAAAGGGGATCTAAGGTGCCTCCTTAGATGAAAATCTAAGGAGGCGCCCCCATTTCCCCTCATCTCCTACAATTTTTTTGGAATTTTTTTTTCATGGGGTTGTTGTTCACATCATGGATGATCAACATATCAAATTTCAAGGGATTCCAATACTTTTTGAGCCACCATATACCCCTTACTATTTCAACGGTCTAAAAACGTGCTGAAAAACCCACAAAGTTGCAAGGGGTAGATGGAGACTCAAAAAGTATTTGAATCCCTTAAAATTTGGTATGTTGATCATCCATAAGGTGAACAACAACCCCATGAAAAAAATTTCAAAAAAAATGTGTGAGATGGTGGGAAATGGGTGCGCCTCCTTAGATTGAATCTAAGGAGGCACCTTAGGATCCCTTTACCCTATATATATATATATATATATATATATATATATATATATATATATATATATATATATATATATATATATATAGTGATCTTCGGTTGCGAAAAATCCCGTGCGAAAACTTTTTTTTATTTTTTTGAAATTTTTTTTTTTAAAATTCTTTTTTTGATGTTTAATCCATACAATTATATACCCCAGGAAAAATAATGGGTGAACCCGTTGGGCATTAGAGCACCCATCCACCCGTTACAAATTTAACGGTCTCACAACGTGCGAATTTGATGAAATGGCTTGATCGAAGGCCAAATGACATTATTTCTCAACCATTATTTTTTGAGGGGGGTATAACAACATATAATGAGGGTGGAAAAAAGAATTTTTGAAAAAAAAAATTTCAAAAAAAAGATAAAAACATTTTCGCACGGTGCGAAATGTTCTCATTTGAAAATTTTCCTATATATATATATATATATATATATATATATATATATATATATATATATATATATATATATATATATATATATATAAGGGGTGCGTTGGTATAGGTATAAATATCGTGTTATATATGTAGTATTCTGGTTCTTGTATGAGCCTTTGAGTCTCACTCATGCTTGAGTGGGTATACTCTAAGTATATTGTTATGTTTGTCTGTGGTTTGTGTATAGTGCTATGAACATAGTAATGGATGATGTGTGTATAGTGATAGGTTTGATTGTGCCTGATTTAGTTACACACATGGTTGTGGGTGGCTATACCATTATATAGATATAGGTGTAGTTTTGTAGTATAGTTCTTTACGAAGGACTTACATGTTTAAATGTATATATGCTAGCTAAACTAGGTGTGTAGAATATGCTAAGTATATAGTAGTATGAGTGGCATGTATGAATAGTATATTAGCGTGTGTGGGCGTGCACCATGCACGTGTAAGTATGTGCTTAGCTAGAGGTATTTGCGAGTATGGTATGTGTGTTGTGTCTTGAATATAATTATAGGATTGTATGTGATGTGTATATATGGTGAAGTATCTGCGTGTATTTGAATAACTATTTGTTTGTGTATTTATAGCAGTGGTGAATGTATAATAGATATAGCAAACATGATTTAATATTGAATGGTGTGATTATATGTGTTGATATATTTGGTGTTGGATGTACACTAGGAGTATAAGAGAGTAGTATATCCATGTTTGTTTTGTACATATGTAGTTATCTATACGTGAAGTACTACGATTGTATTTGCTAGTGTGAAACTATTTTTATGTAGGTATCTGTACCATGGTTATGTGATAAGTGAGTGATAGTTATATGCGAGATGTACGTGACTATATGTATGGTTGAAGTACGTGTATGAATTTGACTGTTTATGATGGGTATAAGTTTAGAATGTGTATATATATGCATGTTTGTAGTATTAATGTTTGATACCTAGTGCATATATAAGCACTTGTAGTAGCTATACATGGTTTGAATTATAGTGTGATATGATTGGGGTAGTTACTAGGATGGCTAGATATATTTTTAGTTAGAAAGTCCGAGGACGGACTTTGCTCTAAGGTGGGTAGGATGTCACGGTCGCTTTTCGACCGTATGTTTTTCGTGCGCTTACCTTCTTGTTCGAACGTGTATTTTTGTGACCTCCTCTTGTATCCTGAACACACGAAGTTATATGTCGTTGTGACCCTCTGAGAGAGTACTTATTTGTGGAATTTTTCGTGAACGTCATTTCATGGCTCATTCTTCCACAAAACAGTTTTGTTTGAAGGGGTGTCGTAACTTTAGACTTCGACGTTTGACTTTTTTATTTTTAGTTCCGTTTTCCGTTAAACTAGCTCATGAACGATCATCTTAGTCTAGATCCTCTCGTCGACACGGTAATCCCGATATTTTTCTTGTATTTATCGGACACCATTTGACCGACCCTTCACCCTAATCACTTTTGATTTATACTTAGCCCTAATTAATTCAAATTCGAAATCTTAATTAAAGCTAATCAAGTCTATAGGTTATCTTACGTATCATGAATATATTTCCCTAGCTATCCATACCCTATATCTACCCTCCCCCTCTCACAAACTCTCTCCAATCAACCTAAATCTACCCCATTCCTACCCCCTATATAGCAACTTTCATTGTTATAACTCACGAAACCCAGACCTAGGTTATTCCATCCTCACGCAGCCGCCATCCCATCAGTCCCCTTGCCCCTAGCTAACGACCACCCTCTCTCCCCTTGCTCTGGCCAAGCTCCTCCACGATCACCTCCCCCTCCTCATCCATAAAACGCACAAACCCCATCTCCCCAAGCCAAAAACTGCCGACTGCCCCCATAAACTGATGCAAAAACCTGTGGCCTGTCACTTTTACCGCCGGCAACCCCCCTCAAAACCACCCGCAGCCATCCCCTCCTTCCCCTACTCACCTGCCGGCCACCCTCACTCAGACCTGTCGTAACACAGCCCTTGCCGCAACCCCCAACCTGCTAGCCTGCCCTTCCCCATTGCCGCACAGATCCGCACGGCACATCTCTAGGCCGCGCCTTCCCTTCTGTGCCGTTTCCGTGCACTCCCTTGCGCAACGATCCCACGGCAGCCCCTGCCGTTCGTCTTCCTCCCGCGGCCACCTTCGACGTTGTCCGTTGTCTCTAATTGCCTCCGTACATCGCTCGCTACCGGATCTAACCCCTGACGTCGCTACCCGATGTCAGTGTAGCTCTCGCATCGTGTTGAGATAATCCCCGATCCGTAGGAAACCAAAACACCGCATGTTTAAACAATATAAAAATCGTAATTTTATTGTTTTGGTTAAATCACTAATTGAAGATAATTGAATACGGGACTGTAGGTTGGATGTTGACTTGAGCACATAGGGAGATTCTGGACCATCGTTGAACTGAGGATTACGGGCGTTTTCAGGCAAGTGAAACTTGCTCAGTTGATTGTTAGGCCATGTTTAGGCCATTCTGTAATTTTTTTGTGTAAAAGATACTAAGCGGTGAAATGATAGTCGCCTAGACACCATACTTGATCAACTTGACAACGAAGCTAGATCCGACACCATACTTGATCTAGCTTGACAACGAAGCTAGGTCCGACACCCTTGCCATGTTATGATTCATGCATATCACATGTCACGTTTATTTTGATATACCTGTATGCAATTCAATATCTGCTATTATACTATCATGTTGCATATCGCATGTCATTTCATGCATTGAATGTTTTTTCGTGAATGTGTAGCATATGCTACTAATGAAATGTAAGTTGCTGCAAGTAGGATTTTGACTCCTACATCATGAATGAGTCAACCCTATGCCATAAACACTTCATGGCTCGTGATCCAGAAGATGGGCGCCAGTCCATACACACGTGGAGGGGTAGGGTTAAACGGTCACACAGCGTGGAAGTGTGCCCGATGAGCAACTTCAGCTGTAAGGCGTAAACCCTGTGCACATCGTGAATGCATGTTTTCGTGAAATTCTGAAATCGTGAATATTGTTTAGTAGCTTATTGCTACAACGTGTCATGTATCGTAAAATATCATGTTCATCTTAAACTGTTGCATTCATGCAATAATATGCCATATCATCATTTTTAAAACTGCTAAGTTGCATTCATCTTATAACTGCTATACTTTACGTTTCCTTGCACAAAAGTCTCCTTTACCATTTGGAGATTTTTGCTGACATGTGCCCTTTTCTCTTTGGGTGTCACATGTCAGGCTTTGAGTTCGAGGTGTTGCTGAGGACTACCAGGTTGCTGATATCATGCTTGAGACTTTGCTGACGTCCAGTTCGAGGATACCGGAGACCGGACTTAGTCTCAGCTGGAGGCTTTCCGTAGTTGCTGTTGTTTCTCCTAGTTGCTGCTTTAGGTTGTTCGGTGCGTAGCACCTTATCTTATTTTAGTTTCGGCCATGCTTGGGGCCTTTCATTTTCAGACTCTTTACCTTATTTTATGACTATATCTCTGAATGTTGGAATAAGATTGGATGTTTCTTTGAATGTTGGTTATTTATTGCCAGCGTTCATTATTATTATTGTTGTTGTTTCTTTTACAATGCAAGAATCTGCGAATGGATGAACACACAGACGTTTATCAGACTGCAGCTTCACAGCTTCAGTCTGAGCGGACCTCTTCGTGTCTCACTTTCCGTACTTGGAAAGCGGGACGTGACAAAAAATATAAGTAAAGTTTATATTATTTTATTAGCTTAAACAATTTTGGCTTAATATTAAAAATTTACTGACACAGAAATATTTGCGCCTTTCATCTGATCACGTGGACACCAAAATCGCTCCAATCAGGGAAATATTTTAATTTCTATGAATTTTTAAAGCCATACGTATTTAATGTTAAACACATAAATAAATCGTTTTTAGCGATTCACATTTAAACGCCTCTCTGAAACATACTGACCTAAAAGTACTCATCACGAGGAAAATTTTGATAGTAAATACATAAAAATCCATCGTGGAGATTGTGAGATATCAATTTTGCAAGTTAAGGACATTGTAATTTTAAATTCTGAAAAATGTGATAACTGCTTTTAAAATTCCAGAAAATTGCCGTAATTGGTTTAAAAAAATCCAGAAAAGTGATATTTTAACCTCTGAAAGTAATTCTATCATAATTAGATTATTATGCCAACTTTTGATTGTTTCTGGTGTTAAACTTCATTATGTTTCTATGAGAAATGCATGGGGAAAATGTCTCTATTTCTTTTAAAAATATTTGTAAGATGCCTTATTGCATGTCCATGCCATTATTTGTGCCACCCCTAATAATATGTGATGTTGGGCCCTTGGGTCATATGTGAACCCAGCGAATACATATGGAATGAAAACTAGTCGATGACTAGGCAGACACTTTAGGGTGGTGTTGGTTCATCGTAGTAGAGTTTGTGAGTGTAGCTTGACCACCTTACGGCTACCTCCATACCACACTAATGGATGCAAGCCTCTTGATCATTGCCCAGGTTAGGGATGGCAAGAAGCGTTATGGTAAACCCCCGATAATAGGGTGCATCAAGAACACTATACTTACTCGAACATGAACTTAGTCACTAACACAGATAACTGAAAATACTCAACTTGCAACCCACCATTACCTTATTGAAATGCAAACCATATGTTAACTTTCAGCATGCTCATATTCATATGCTATGCACATGTTTTCCTTATATGTTCTGATGCTCTCTTGTTTTCCTTTTCCAAGTTATTACTTTTATTACTTTAAAATCTTGCCGGGCTATCTCGCTGACATATATTTCAAATGAATTTATGAAATATATGTTAGGTTCAGGGTCAGAGTACGTTGAGGATCCCGCTTTTAAGGATCCTATCCTGGAGGTGGACCCAGCTGATCAAAGCTATGAGGACGCTGAGGTTCTCCCCGCTGAAGACTAGAGAATTGCTACAGTTTTTATTTATTTAGTTGTATTTGTTGATTCATGTGTGTTTGCTTTCAACAACAGTTGTACGACCATGCTAGGCCTTAATTTATTTGTGTACTCCGTTTGAACGCTGGAATAAAATTGTAATAATCATTTATGATGTTTCTGATGCTTCGTGTGCAAGAGCCTGAATCGCTAAACACAACGCTTATTATGCTTAAGTCAAAGAAGAAAGAAAAGAAAAAGGTACTTTTTCTTTGCTTTAAGCACATGCAGACCTACTCACGTTCCCGTTTCCAAGTACAATGGAAAGCAGGGCTTGACAATAATCCACTGCAATCTGCTCACAAACAGCAAAAAGACCCAAGCATTAATACTGCAAACGGCTCTTAACATGCAGAAATCCTAGTCACCAGTCGCCTAAAGGAGAACGACCAGTCGGCTGTTGTACTGTTCTGGCTGGGCATTAAATGCAGTCTAATGGACATATACCTAACGTCTGAAGAAGACTTCCCAGATGTCTGGTCCACTGCTCAGGTGTCTGGAACAAAGGCATCAGACATTTGATCATACAGACAGTAAGCAACACTTGGTTATTGGAATAGTTGGTCCGACTGCCCAGGCGTCTGATGTTCATCATCCAGACGTCTGGTCAACTGTTCAGACATCTGGTAATACAACTTCAGACGCATAATCAAGACTGATTGCAGAAATGAGCTACTGGAAATATTTGCACTAATTTTCCAGACATCTGATGTATGTCATCCTAACGTCTGATTTCAGTTAGTCATCAAAGAACGATTTTCGGCTTGAATTATTCAGACGTCTGGAGTTCATCATCAAGTCGTCATATGATTCGTTCAGACGTCTGGAATTAGAACTTCAGGTGTCTGATCATGATAGGGTTTTTGGAGAACTAAATGCATATGGGCACCAGGCGTCTGGAAGCAAAGCACCGGACGTCTGGGTGGGCTGAAAAACTCTTCTTTGAGTTTATGCAAGTTCTAACCATATGCCACTCAATGATATATGATCTAAAGTGTTTTGCGAGTGTTATGAGTGATATACTAATGAGTCTATTCATGGCTTAACATGCTAGTTCAACTAAGAAGTAAAGAAAGAAGTTTTACATATTTGTCACATTCACTTCCTATTGAATGCCTTGAAAACTTTCATTGAGCTTGTGAAGTTCAACACTTTGAATTCCTTTAGGTCACTCCTTGATAACTATTGAGCTTGTTGAATTCAACGCTTTGATTTCCTTGCGTTCACTCCTTGATTTCCATGCTTCATTGATTGATGTCATTGCATCAATTATCTGAGTCATCATCTCCATTTGATATGACTTTAACTATATTGAGGATGCTTTTCTTAACTACAAAACATGTGGCTTAGTCACAATTGATTATATTTTTTTATCATCAAAACCACGTTGTGGAATCCAATATCCAACATTCTCTCCCTTTTTGATGATGACAAACAATCATAACCATAATCAATAATTGTGCTTGAAAGTAAAGTACTTACTCCCTCTACATTGATGCCAACCATTTTAGTCCAGATAAACATATGAATAAAGAGTCATCAGTACTTAGTCAAGGATATGTGTATCACATGAATTGTGTATTGTATTTACTAATGCCAACAACATATATGAATACACAAGGCATGAAACATAAGGCGATACACATTGAGTAAGTTGAAGCACGATACAATCAATCATATTGAAATCAATGTAAAGAATAACTCACTCTGAATTATACAACCATCTCAAATGCAACAATCATGGAGTTATGTCAATATGATTTTTCTTCTTTCTTCGAATGAACATATGGTTATTATCTCTCCCCTTGTCATAATTCAAAAAGAGTGGGAGGATAAGAAGAAGAAGAAGAACAACAACAATATACTGAAGGTGTTGTCATTTAGCCATTCATGCAATGTATATTTAGAATAACTCCAACTGAATTATAAATAGTAGCACGGAATCAAGGAGTTATAGGAGTATCAAAATATAATCATTAATCATGGAATAATCAATTCTCTCTCCATAACAATTCATGCATATATGGCATATATGATGAATATCAATGGACAAAAATAATGCCAACACACGTGAAAATGATCTCATATCACCATTAAACTAAGCATGTAGCATCACATCTCATATGGAGATAACAAATATTCTACATTTATATTGGGAGTGCAGGATAAGATAATTATCAACACAAAAGCACATTTCCAAAGTATTTGCAATATACATGTATATGTATATGTATATACATATGGATATACATGTATATACATGTATATCCATATGTATGTACATACATATGTATGTATATACATATGGATATACATGTATATACATGTATATATATATACATGTATACATGTATATATATATAATATATATACATGTATACATGTATATATATATATAATATATATACATGTATATATAGTATATATACATATATATATACATGTATACATGTATATATATTATATATATATACATGTATATGTGTATATATATACATGTATATATATGGTAATGGTGAAAGTACAAAGTAAAACATAATCGTTCATCAACAAACAAAAGTATATTTATAAGACACATACAACAAAATGTGTCATCATACACAAGTAAGGTCACACAAAGATGTGACAACAGTGTGTATATATATATATACATATATTTATGGTAATGGCGAAAGCACAAAGTAAAAATAATCGTTCATCAACGAACAAAAGTATATCTATAAGACACATACAACAAAATATGTCATCATACACAAGTAAGGTCACACAAAGATGTGACAACAGTATACCTATAAGTATACCATCCTTAATCCCAAAATATCTCTAACATCCAAAACATCAAAATGTATCCTCACAAGCACTCTTCTCAATCAATAAAAAAATACATTCCATGACTGGAGAGAGGCTTGTGGTAGTCCAAAATAACATCAAACAACCAGAGGTGGTGGTGATGGTGGGGCACTAGGTCCTGGAGGAGCAAAAGCTGGTAAATTCTTGGAAGTGGGCACAAGAATGTTCAGTTTCTCCTGGATATTCAGGAACAAAGTGAACAATTACCGAGTCTAGAGAGTTTGGGTCCTTGTGTTTGAGTAAACAGATTTAGTCATTCCTTTGATGAAAGTAAGATCGTCACAGAGCATATAGACATTGTTCCAGATAGCAGATAGGCTAAACTCATAATCTCCTAATCGATGAGTGAGATCCTCAGGGAGTTGAGTTGAAGACGAGGGGATGGAGGAAACCCTCAGACTATCTAGGAGACGTATAAGAGAGGAGAGTATGCGCTCATGGTCTTGGTCAAGACCTAGGACAAACTCCTCAATCCTCTGTAGATCAGCACCAAAGGACATATGCCTATCATTTAGGCGAGTGTTTCTGCTGACCAGAAGAGAAATTCTTGTTCGGATCTCCTCAAAGGGATCTTCAAAGACTAGAGAGTCAGAAACTACTGGAACTTCCTCAAGAGCCGGTGGGAGTTCTGATGCAAGTGGGTCGGAAGTTTGTGTCTGAGAAGTAACAAAAGTAAACGAGGAATAGTCAAGTGGAGCTGAACCTATGGAGATGGAGAGATACATTGACGTATCGACTGCATAAATGCCTTAGCAATAGATATTAGTGACTTGCGAGAACGTTTAGTTCGTGCCATATTGAAACCCTAGAGCAACATACAAAAATATACGAGTTTTAGACGAAAGCCCTAGATTACTGGATTATTAGTGTAAAGATTTGAGTATCGTTTTACCATTAACACTGACACGAGAGTGGCAAACAAGGGCAGACAGAATATCAGACAAAATTAGATAGTTCACTTAAGCCCTAATCGATCGAATCGGGGTTTATAACGATCAGGCGTTAAATCTTAGCCGTTGGATCAAAAATTTGATCTGACTTAAGAGCCTCCGACAGATGTCTGGAGTGAAGTAACCAGGCATCTGGAGAAATAACGAGATGGAGAGGTTATAAAGAGCCAAATTTCTGGATCAAGCATATCAGACGTCTGGTCAATAGAATGTAACTTAATCAGTTACGATGATCAGGCGTCTGTAGCAGACTAATCAGGCACCTGACGAACTCTCTGTTGTCTGGTATGACATCATCAGACGACTGATCTTGTGAAGTCTGAAGATGATTGCTCTCAGAAAAATTCGACCGACTGACAATTCTAATACCAGACGTCTGTAGTACACTATCCAGGCATCTGACAGACGGTTTAGGCGTTTGTTAGGACATCATCAGACATCTGGTCAGATGAAAAAATCTGAAAGACAGAAATGTCTGATACGCTAAATGTCTGGTTCCATTACACCAGGCGTCTGACTTACATCATAGAGTTTGGGTTGATCCTAGAAGGATTTCAATACGTGTTCACAAGCTAGATGATATATGCAAACATCTTAACTACGCATTTATTAATGCCAAACACATACAATCATCTCACTTGATTTATTTTCACAATACATACACAATGCTCAAAAAGAATCATAGGAAACATATATATCTCACGAGTGAAATACACAACTTATGAATTTGAGATATACATTCAAGAGATATTCATCAAATAACGCGAGCATTCCAAAACATGATATGAAGTATAGTAGACAAGAAAAATGATCTTCTAGAGTTCAGATTCACCAATAATACCTAATTCTCTCCTAAGCCTCACAAAAGAATCTTCCTTGAGTGGCTTGGTGAAAATATCAGCAATTTGGTTTTGGGTGTCGATGTACTCAAGACAAACATTCTTCTTGAGGACATGATCATTAATGAAATGATGTCTAATATCAATGTGTTTGGTACGAGAGTGTTGTACCAGGTTCTTGGATAGACAAATGAGACTTTGGTTATCAACCATAATAGGACATGTGCCACACTCAATACCGTACACTTTAAGTATTTGTCTCATCATAAAACATGTGCACAACCTAAACCTACGTCAATACATTCCGCTTCGGTTGTGTAAAGAGATACCGAATTCTGTCTCTTGGAGAACCAAGATACAAGGGAATTTCCTAAGAAATGGCAAGTGCCACTAGTACTTTTCCTATTGGATTTACATCCGAAAAAATCAGCATCACTAAATGAAACTAGTTCATAAGTACATGACTTAGGATAAAATAATCCATAGTCAAGTGTTTGGTTTAAATAATGAAAAATTTGTTTGACCATAATCAAATGTGATTGTTTTGGTCGTGATTGGTATCGTGCACAGAAGCATAAAACATAATATCGGGTCTACTAGCAGTAAGATAAAGTAAACTACCTAACATACCTCAGTATTGACGAATGTCAACATTCGTTCCACGTTCATTTTTATCAAGTGCGCTGTCGTGCTTATTGGAGTACGCTTAGATGAAGAGGATCACATTCCAAAGTGATCAATTCCATTGTGTACTTAGTTTGGTGGATTAAAATCCATTGCTCCAATTGACGGATTTGAAGTCCTAGAAAGTAGGTGAGCTCTCTCATGTGGCTCATCTCAAATTCATCTTGCATGGACTTAGCAAAATCTTGACAAAGTATTGAGTTAGTAGAATCAAATATAATGTCATCAACATAAACTTGAATTAACAAAATGTCATGAACAAAATACTTAGTGAAAAGGGTTGAATTAACATCACCCATTTTGAAACCCAAATCAACAAGGAAATTATTTAAACGATCATATCATGCTCTAGGGGCTTGTCTTAACCAAGAGCTTTCTTGAGTCTAAACACATGATTTGGTGATTTTCCATCAATGAAACCGGGTGGTAGTGAAACATATATCTCTTCAACGTGTCCATTTAAAAAATGCACTTTTCACATCTATTTGAAAAAGTTTAAAATTTTTAAATGATTCAAATGACAATAAAAGCCTAATAAATTCTAATCTAGCTACTGGGGTGAAAGATTCTTCAAAATCAATACCTTCTTCTTACCGGTAACCTTGTGCTACTAACCTTGCCTTGTTTCGGATGACGACTTCGTTTTCATCCGTCTTGTTTTTGAAGATCCACTTTGTTCCAATGACATTGTGGTCTTCCAAAGGAGGAACTAACTCCCAAACATTGTTCCTTTCAAATTAATGAGTTATTCTTCCATAGCAATGATCCATGAGCTATTCTTACAAACTTCTTCAATGCTCTTTGGTTCTTTGGTTGAGACGAAAGCTCAATGTGCGAATCGTTCTACCCGTGACCATGTATGGACTCCATCTTCAATATTGCCTATCGTTTGATCATGTTGATGGTTTGGGACCGTATCAAATGTCTTGGGTAACCCTTGATCATTAGAAACAAACTAAACTCCATCGTTTGTAGTGTTAGTTGCAATGGAATCATCTAATTTAACATTGTTCAAATAACCACACAAAAATTCAACATTCTTATCAAGGTGAGATAATGGAACATCAAAGTTCTCATAAAAAGAAATGTGATGTGATGCTTCAACCGTTAAGATTCTTTTATTAAATATCCGGTAGGCCTTGTTACGATCGGAGTATCTAATAAATATTCCTTCATCGGAACGTGAATCAAACTTATCCAAATTACAGTGTGTTCTTAATAAAACATTTAGAACCAAATAAACAGAAATAGCGTACTTAAGGAATTTTTTATAAAACTATTCATAACAAGTTTTGTTAGTACGGGCTCTCTCAAGTATCCTATTTAGCACATATCACACGGTATGAACGACTTCCGCCCAAAATTATGAACCAATGTGGCTATCACTAAGCATATTGCGTGCACACTCAATTAGAGTTCTATTTTTTGTTTCTACTACACCATTTTGTGGTGGAGCATGAGGGAAGAAAAAAGTGTGAGTTATCATGTTCTCATCATAAAAATTAGAGAATAGTTCATTATCATGAGCACTACGAATGGTGACAATGGACGTGCCTTGAATATTTTGAACTTTCTTCGATAAAATAACAAATTTCTCAAGTGCCTCATTCTTACTATTCAAGAACTTCATCCAATTATACCTAGAGAAATCATCAACAACTACAAGTCCATAGAATGCATTTTCTATGGATGCAACTCTAGTAGGCCCAAATAAATCTGGATGTAAAAGCTCTAGAGGCTAAACGTAGATGTTACATTCTTAATCTTAAATGACAATTTATGGAGCTTGAATCGTTGGCATGAATCACAAAAACTTTTTTTATTAGAAGAAATCTTCAGAAAGCCTCTACCTAGATTGTCCTTGGACAACTTGTGAAGATGCTTGAAGTGTACATGACCAAAGCGTCGATGCCACAAAAGTTGTTCATTAGTGTGCGCAACCAAGCATTGGTCTCGAGTATGTGGAAAATCCAAAATATAAATATCCTTTTGGCATGTGCCACTAAACAGAATACTATCATTAGCATTATCAAGAATAGTACACAATCCATCACCAAAGTTAACTTTGTAACCCTTGTCACATAGTTGACTAATGGAGATAAGATTGTGATTTAAACCATCTACAAGATACACATTATCTATGCGAGGTTTAGAAGGATTACCAACTTCACCAATTCCTATGATGAATCCATTCTCATTGCCTCCGAAAGTAACCGATCTTCCATTCTTGATGCAGATAACCTCGGGGAGCAAGCTTGGGTCTCCCTCATAAGTTTGGAATACTTTCTATCGATTATCCAACCATTTCCTTTGCATTTAGAGCAATCTTTTTCCATATTGCCCTTTTCCTCTTCTTGGGTATCTATAGAATATACCATAAGCACATGGTACCCAAGCATGTTCGGTCCAAGGGCTAATTTGGAAACCAAGTCCAAGTGGACTTTAGCTTCCCAACATAGTTATCATTATCAATAACATCCCTAAAGTACGATTGCATATACATTCCTTTATCATACATACTACTATGTTTAGGATGCTAAATCAAATGACTCTTGAGAGTCCTATGCCTCATAGGTGCATGCATTGGAGGAGATTGTCTCATGGGAGCATGCATCATAAAAGCACGTGAATGTGTGTGCATATGGGTGAGCATATGCATAAGGATGTGTATGTGTTGGAGCATATCCATAGTGTGATGCATATGGATAATATATGTGAGGAGGAGCATGATACATACCACGTGGTCTTGCACGATGTGTGTGTGCATTGTGAACATTCACATTCTTTTCACATTCAGTGAATAGGAATGTGAATCATGGTAAGCATGTGTGACATGTGGATAAGTATGTGTATAATAATGTCCATGCGGTGGTTTAGAATAACCATATGCATGAGTAGGGGTGTAGCCATGTGGATGTCTCACATGAGTGTTAGTACGTGCATGAGGCTGTGGTGTGTAAAACTCATTATAGGTAGGAGCAACATGTGAAGGTTGTTGAACATTGGATCCCCTAATGTGGTTTTGATGATAAACAAACATAATCAATTATGATTAATCCCCATGTTTTGTAGTTAAGGAGAGCATCCTCTACACAGTTAAAGTCATATCAAATAAGATGATGACTCAGATAATTGATGCAAGGACATCAATCAATGAAGCATGGAGATCTAGGAGTGAACGCAAGGAAGTCAAAGCATTGAACTCAACAAAGCTCCTTGGTCATCAAAGAGCAATCTTAAGGAAGTCAAAGTGTTGCAATTCACAAGCTCAATGGAAGTCTTCAAGGCATTCAATAGGAAGTGAAGGGGATAAATATGTAAATCTTCCTTACTTTACTTCTTAGTTGAATTAATTGTTAAGCCTTGAATAGACTCATTAGAATATCATTCATAACACTCACAAAACACTTAGATCATATATCAGGGTTAGAACTTGCATAAACTCAAAGAAGAGTTTTTCAGCCTTCAATAGGCGCTTGGTGCTTGGCCTCCAGACACCTGGTGCTCATGTGCATATAGTCCTCCAATACCTTATCAAGAACAGACGCCTGAAGTTCAAATTCCAGACGTCCAGACATCTGAACAATTCGTCAGACACATGGATGATGAAATCCAGATGTCTGAATAATTCAAGCCAAAGCTCTAGTAACTCGGCCTTTGATGACTGACAGAAAACAGACGTCTGGATGAAATACATAAAACATCTGGGAAATATGTTCAATTATTTTCAGTAGCTCATTTTTGTGGTCAGTCGTAACTAGGCGTCTTAAGTTGTATTACCGGACGTCTGAATAGTTGATTAGATGTCTAGATGATGAACATCAGACGCCTGGACATTCAGACCAACTTTTCCAGTAACCAAGTATTGCTCACTGTCTATTTAATCAGATGTTTGATGCTTGTATGCCAGACGACTGAGCAGTGGACCAGACAACTAAGAAGTCTTTTTCAGCCTTCTGGAATATGTCCGTTAGACTGCATTTATTGCCCAGTCAGAACAGTACACCAGCTGACTGGTCGCTCTTCATCAGGCGACTGGTGACTAGGATTTCTGCCCGTTAATAGCCGTTTACAGTATTAAATGCTTGGGCCTTCACACGTTTTGAGCAGATTTCCATGGCTTATAAATAGGGCTTTAATGTATTGACTTAAGAGGTTAGATAAACATCTAAAACTTCTTTCAATACACTCTCAATTGATCCCATGTCATTAACTTCTCAACTAGAGCATTCAAAGGAATTCTTGCTCAAGCTCTAAAGATCAACCTATCTCAAAAGCTTTCAATATCAGCTTCTAGCATTCATTGCTACACATCTTGAGACAAGTTAGTAAGTGATCTCACTCTCATCATCTAGAGCACATCATACACACCTTTGTTGCCTCATTCTTAAGAGTATTATTCAAGGCATATGTTGTAAAAAAATTTCATATTTCGATTCAATATTTTCTCTTGATATTTGAGAAGTTCATCTCGGTTGTGAGAGAAGTCCATTCCTAGTTTGTGGGAAGTGGAAGAACCGCTCGGTTGTGATAGAAGTCCATTCCCGGTTTGTGGTAAGTGGAAGAAAGCTTCTTCTCGGTTGTGAGAGTCCCATTCCTGGTTTGTGGGAAGTGGAAGAAAGTTGTATTGATTTACACTGGTCATGTTTTGGCAAGTGGGCATTAGTGGAAACACTAATCACTGACATGTTGCTAGTGGGTTGCTGGAGTAGGATTCAAAGGAGTCGGGGAGACTCAGAGTCGGGGAGACTCAGTGAATCCGAAACATGGTATATTATTTGTTTGCACTTGCATTCTTTGTGTTGTTGCTCTCTTTCTCTATTCTGCACTAAGGTTGCATAAGGGTAATTTAATTTGGCATAATTTCCTTATTAAGTTTTATAAAGCACTATTCCACCCCCCTTTTGTGTTTTTCCCTATAGTTTCAGATCCTACAAAGGTGTTCTCCTATGTGGTTGGGTGTGTGTGTGTGTATATACGCATGTCCCTTCCTTGGTTGTCGAGCCTTGGTGAGTTTCTTTCCAAAGGAGGGTGTCACTGGAATGGAACATGCCAGGTTTGATGCTCGACTAGTGGAAGCACCGGAGGATCGCCTTACAAAATTAATATTGGCTTCACTATACGAAGTTCGATAAGGGGAAGCATTATCATTTGAATCGCCAAGTCCACCGCGATGATTTGCGGGAAGTTGGTTTTCCAAAATAGTGTTCAATTTGTACTTACCCTTGTTGAATCTATAAACATTAGATGACATGAGCTCATATTTCTTTAATAATGAAGAGAAATTAGTATCCAAATTAGATACTTGCAAATTTAGCTCAATCACTTGGGATTTGAGAGAAACATTCTCATTTCCAAAAGTCATAGTATGAGATCAAAGTGTTCCAATCTCAATGTTATCACAATCACTAATTTGGACCTTGTCCAATTGTGATTTGAGGGATATTACCTCATTCATCAAATAATCATAAGCTTTCTCTTTAATAAGTGCATTGTGAGTAATAGAACTAACATTCATATCAAAGTTCTTGGAAGAAGTAGCGATGCTAGCTAGTTTGTCCTTAGCAATCATATATGAGTTAAACAATTTTTGATACTTATCAAATAATTGTTCATTAGCTAATTTGAGGTCATCCGTTGTTACCTCATCGATGTCACTCTCACTCTCACTAGAAGAGCCTTTTGAAAAGTTTCCCTTAACCATGAAATACGTGTGTGCTACCTCTCCTTTTTCTTCATCGGAGTCATTGCTACTTGAATCATCGCTTGAATCATCCTAAGTTCCTACGAGTCCTTTCTTCTTTTTGTTCCCTTTGTACACATCTCCCCTTTTGTACTTGAGAGATTTTCATTTCTCCTTATTCTTAAGCAAGTGGCAATTTGTTTTGATGTGCCCTGGCTTATTGCAATTAAAACACAAAGAAGAATCATTAGTAGAAACAAATTTGTTTCTTGGTTTGAAATTACCTCTCCGGTAAAATCGTTGGAACTTCTTTGCCATAAGAGCTATGGACTCCATGTCCTTTTCTTCATCGGAGTCATCATCATCTGAAGCGGCTTTGAAAGCAATTGCTTTCTTCTTTGATTCGATTAAAGCTCTTAGAGAAATCCTTTTATCTCTATCTGCATTCCTAACCTCATAAGCCAGGAGGTTTTTTATGAAGGCCTCTATCGTATATGTTTCCATGATATTACCGTCCTCAATGGCCTCAGTCTTCTTTTCCCTTTCGGGGGTGACCGCCATAATGAGTTTCCTTACCTTTTCAACTTGAGTGTATACCTTTCCAAGGGCCTCAAGCTCATTCACGATATCCGTGAATCTTGCGTATATGCTAGAGATGGTTTCCTTTTCCTGCATTGAAAACATCTCCAATCGTTGTACGAAAACATCTCCAATCGTTGTACAAAAACATGAAGCTTTAACAACTTTACCTGGGTGGTCTCTTCATGAGTAATTTGGAGATGCTTCCAAATTTGGTATGCGGGTGTGCAATTCGACACTCTGTTGAATTCGGTTACATGCAATGCACATATAATCGAGTTCATCGCTTTTGCATTGTTTGTTTTCGCAAGCATTTGAACAGGTGTCCACTTTGAATAATCTTCCTCAAGTGGATCAACATACTCCTTTTCTATCGTATGCTAAAGAGAAGCACTCTTAAGGAAGATGATCATGTTTTCTTTTCAATATCCATAATTTGACCCGTTGAAGTGTGGAGGTCGAATTGTGGATTGATCATTCATGATAGATGATACACCATCATGATTGGTGTTGTTGCTTGTGGTTGCCATAGTTTGAAAATTTAGCTCTGATACTAATTGTAGGATCTGAAACTATTGGGAGAAACCATTAGAGTGGGGAGGGTGAATAATGCTTTATAAAGATAATAAGGAAATTATGCCTAATTAAATTATCCATTGTGCAACCTTAGTGCGGAATAAAAAGATAGAGCAACAAACACAGAAAGTCAAACGTAAACAAGAGATTTACCCTGGTTCGAAGTCACCGAGCCTCACCGACTCCGAGTCTCCCTGACTCTGAGTCTCTCAGACTCCGAGTCTCCCAGACTCCTTTGAATCCAACTCCAGCAACCTAATAGCAAACCCGCTAGTGATTAGTGATCCACTAATACTCACTTGCCAAAACCTGACAAGTGAAAAACCAATACACTTTCTTCCACTTCCTATAAACTGGGAATAGAGTACGCTCACAACCGAGAGAAACCTTTCTTCCACTTTCCACACCCTGGCAATGGACCACTCTCATAACCGAGAGGACTTCTCAAATATCAAGAGAAAATGTGAACGAAATATGAACCAATTTCACAACCTATGCCTTGAATAATACTATTAAGAATGAGGCAATAAAGGTGAGATGTGCTCTTAATGATGAGAGTGAGAGCACTTACTAACTTGTCTCAATATGTGTAGCAATGAATACTAGAAGCTGATCTTGAAAGCTTGGGAGACAAGCTGATCTTTAGAGCTTGTGTTAGAATTGCTTTGAATGCTCTTGAATGCTCTAGTTGAGAAGTTAATGACTTGGGATCACTTGAGAGTGTATTGAATGAAGTCTTAGATGCTTAGCTAACCTCTCAAGTCAAGACATTAAAGCCATATTTATAAGCCATTGAAATCTGCTCACAAACAACAAAAAGGCCCAAGCATTTAATGCTACAAACGGCTCTTACGAGCAGAAATCCTAGTCACCAGTCGCCTAAAGAAGAACGACCAGTCGGCTATTGTACTATTCTGACTGGGCATTAAATGCAGTCTAACAGACATATACTTGACGTCTGAAGAAGACTTCACAGACGTCTGGTCCATTGCTCAGTCGTCTGGCACAAAGGCATTAGACGTCTGATCATACAGACAGTGAGCAACACTTGGTTACTGGAATAGTTGGTCCGACTGCCCAAGCTTCTGATGTTCATCATCCAGACGTCTGGTAATACAACTTTAGATGCCTAATCAAGATTGACTGCAAAAATGAGCTACTTGAAATATTTGCACTAATTTGCCAGACGTCTGATGTGTCATCCAGACGTCTGATTTCCGTCAGTCATCAAAGGCCGGGTTAATGTATTTTTGGATTTTCGGCTTGAATTATTCAAACATTTGGAGTTCATCATCCAGTCGTCAGACGATTCGTTCACACGTATGGAATTAGAACTTCAAGCGTCTGATCATGATAGGGGTTTCGGAGAACTAAATGCATATGTGTACCATGCCTCTGGAGGCAAAGCACCAGAAGTCTAGGTGGGCTGAAAAACTCTTTTTTGAGTTTATGTAAGTTCTAACCATATACCACTCAATGATATATGATTTAAAGTGTTTTGTGAGTGTTATGAGTGATATACTAACGAGTCTATTCAAGGCTTAACATGCTAGTTCAACTAAGGAGTAAAGAAAGAAGGTTTACATATTTATCCCCTTCACTTCCTATTGAATGCCTTGAAGACTTCTATTGAGCTTGTGAAGTTCGACACTTTGACTTCCTTAAGATCACTCCTTGATAGCCTTTGAGCTTGTTGAGTTCAATGCTTTGATTTCCTTACATTCACTCCTTGATTTCCATGCTTCATTGATTGATGCACTTGCATCAATTATCTGAGTCATCATCTTTATTTGAGATGACTTTAACTGTATTGAGGATTCTTTTCTTAACAACAAAACATGGGGATTAGACATAGTTGATTATATTTGTTTATCATCAAAACGAAATTGGGGAATCCATTATCCAATACCACCTTCAGGAGATTGCCCAAAATCTGAGTCACATTTTCCCACCACAAGGGCAATCAGAAATCCATGCTAGGGATTAGATTAATGAGATCACACCGTCAGGGGGAGAGTGTTATGGTGGAGGGGCCACATTTACCATCGGGGATAAGGCGAAGCGACACCAGACACCAAGATAGCAGATCACTAGCTTCAGCTAGCTTGATGGAGAAACTCTTTGGCAAGCTTGGATGAGATTCAACAGATTGGTGGATGGACTGCCGCATCATGGCATCGACACATTTTGGCTCCTTTGTTTCTTCAGTGAAGGACTACATGTTGACTTGTAGGAGGCCATGGAAAGGATGAATGGAGGCCAATTCTTCGACTTATCGCTTGAAGCAGCTTGGGAGTACATGGAAGTTGCTTCTGTGTCTCACACATCATCGACAGACTGCACCACGAAAGGTAACTCATACGATTTACAATTTAAAATTTTTGATATAAGTTTCTCTTCCCATGAAGGTACCACTTTTGAGACACATGCCACCAAAGCTCACATCCATCACCATTCCCCAGACGATATACCCTAGATGGATGATGAGTCATGCACATGGCATTGGGGGAAACAATCCTCCTCCAGGAGGTTGTTTGTGAGGAGGAACCACACGAGGGCACCAAGAAGACTTCGAAATCTGAAAATCCCAAGACATTCTTCCCACTTGATCGGATCCCCCATTTTGTTCCATGCGAGAGCATCGAGCGTGTACACATTGACAAGGAGAAAATGCATATAGCCATGGACACGACGATCGATTCCATAGAGTTCGAGGCACTTCCCTCTCCACCTTCACCTCAGCAAGCACTCCACATTCCACAAGAGGCATCACATCCACTTGAGCTCAATACTCCTACTAAGGGAGATATTTTGGACTCCATATCTGAATCTCTTATTTCATTATATACTTCTTTAGATTCAGATATTCCTGACATGACGTACTTCTCGCAGGACACAGGTTTGCGTTCCACGGAGGTATGATGGATCATGTCAGCACTTGCAAAGCTCATCGCTGGAGTAGACGAGGAGTTGATCGCGTTATCGTCAGGGAGTAGCATGATATTCTCAAGGAGTTTTCGTCACTCTATTTTAGGGTTTCCATTACATTTTGATGATTCTCTCTGGGATACTTTCATTGCAGGGAAGAATTTTCCTATTCGGACTGATGCACCTTGTCTTTTGCAAGATTCAAGTGGTTATTCTCTAGAGATACTTGGAGGAGCGTTGCTGGAGCTCGATTGAGCCTGCTGCACCACGCTTTCAGCTGAGCAACAGAAGGAGCAGATAGAATAGTTTCATGCTCTGCTGGAGATCCTCGATCCACCTTTTGACTAGGTGAATTCTACTCCAGTAGTGTAGATATATTTTATATTCTTTCTAGGATGGTAGAATGAATAAACTCGCCTTCTCTCGATAACGAGGGGAGCATATTATGATTTCTTGTTTTTCTTTTTAGAATAAAATCTCACCTTCATGCGGCACTCCCATATTTTCATGACCCCAAAACCCAATATGTGCTTTAATGCCCATTCTTCACCTTAGTTTCACATTCATATGACTCCAACACCCAGACCCCCCCATACATACACCCTAGCTTCCATCCTATTTTTCATAGTGTGGTATGCTTTTATGCTAGATTGGGGGAGGGAATTCCATGCATGCGACATTTATATTCCCCCACTTTACACTCTCAAGCATTGAGGACAATGATTGCTTCAAGCTTAGGGGAGGTGCACTTCATGCATCATTTATGCATATTTCACATTAAGAATGCCATTACCCAAGTTTTTATATGCATTGATATTGTTGTAAATTTTTTTCAGATTTACACCTTTCTTTGTTCAATTTCTTATCATCTATCATGATATATGCTTAGAGGATGTCTTTAGTGTTAACTCTCATCGCAATATGCTTATTATGCTTATGTTCATAATCTTTAGAATAAAAGTACTCGAAACAGACGAAGATTATATTTTTTTATTAAGAATCCATCTTATGCGTATATCGTGGATATTTTAGTTGATGATAATGGTTAGCAATCTGATAGGATTTGGATAACTGCATTCTTATCTTATACCAAGGAGTGGACTTGCATAGTTTGTTCATGTTCTAAAAAAGAAGGAAGAATAGAAAAAAATGAAATGATAAGTATGCACCATTCTCCCAGCTGAATTGAGTAGCCGGATCTTCGTGCCTCAAGAAGCATTGGGAATTCACACCAAAAGGTTTATCTTGGGGGAGTGCATGAGAATAAAGATTTTTAGCTGATTTGAGCTAGTAGATCCGATGGGTCCCTCTTGGCCCGATGCCCTAAGGTCGCCTGACCTGTGAGTCATCGACCCAACGCTCCTGATACAAACCAACTAAGACTCCAAAAAATGATGAAAATAAGAACATGAACGAAGCTAGCAATTCCGCGAAACCAGAAAGGTAGCGTGTCATGAGTGCCACCTCCTTGAAGGATTCAATACCATTATTTGATAATAAAAATTCCATCGATCATTGCATAATTTCGATTCCCATTTCAATAGCCTATGCGGGATAGAGGAAATATTTTAGGATTTGAGCATAACTGTGATAAAGTATATTGCATGTTGATTTATATTAGAGATCATGCTCTAGGCTATGTCTTGATAGACTGATAGGGGTTGACACGCCTACTAATTTTATAACCTGAAAATTCTCATTTTCCATGTATATATGCTTGTCGTTGTGAAATTCTTGATATCATTGGTTTAATGCATGCATGCCCCCACTCTATACTCTTTCTTTGTTTTCCTTGTGGAGAAGGAATAGTTTAGCTTGGGGGATTTTGATGAGTGGGTATTTCGTACTTTTAGTGGGGATTTTTCCTGCATCATCTCACACAAGCCCCCATTTTACATGCAATTTTAACATATTTCCGATCCATTTTACACCTTGGGTGTTTGTGCATGTTTCAGGTCAAAATCAAGCTTAGAGGAACTAAATGGAGTCAAATAATCAAAAGAAAGAAGCATGACAAAACAATAGAATCAAAAGAAGAGAAAAATGAAGGAAAATAGATCCGCGTGACTACGTGGGATACCCCACACGGCTGCAGGGGAGGAAGCCAATGATTCGGGGTGAAAAGTGTATATTTATACCCACTAACTACCCCCATTTTGTGCTAAGAATTATACTTAATCTTGCTCTTTTTAGGTATATTTTCATTTCATGTCATTTTTAGAGCTTATCTTCATTCTTTGCACAAAATACGGTTTTTATCGTCCTTATTGGCTTCCTACTATTTTTCATATACTCCTGCTATTATTGTGATCATATCGCCAATTTTTGAGAATTATTGAGCAATGGATTGATTTATATGGATTTTGGAGGTCAATATTAATTTATAATAGTCATTATATTAATTTTCTCCTCAAACGGACTAATTTCTCCTGCTCATATTTTTAAAGTACCCCTAGGAGTCTTGGGGATTTTCCAGAATTTTATGGGAATTTTCTGGGCCTTCTAGGTATTTTTGGTGATTTTTTGAAGGAGAAAAGGGCTTTAAAAATACCAGAAAAGGAATTAATTGGCGGCGCCACATGGAGCAATCACGTGGCGCCACGTGATTGCGCCAAAGGGCTGCTCATTCCCACTTCAGCTGCTGCTTCATTTCGTTTTAAAAAAATAAAAAAAATAAAAAATGGCCCAACACAGCGGCCCGCTCTTGGAGCGGGCCACTGGGCCGTTTAAAAAATATTTTTTTAAAAAGGCGCGCGCACGAGAGGCAGCACCCGCAATTGCAGGCGCTTGGTCGACAAACGGGCCAGGTTTCCCGGCCCGTTTCCTTTTTTATTTGCTGATGCGCGCGCTGCTCATTTGAAGCGGCTTTCGGGCGCGATTTCAGCAACCCGCAAACCCGAATTTGGGGTTATATTGCCAGCAGATGCGAAAAATTGAAGGGCTTCGGGTTTTCTCAATTTTTGACAGATTTTGGAGGATTTTTTTGGGGTTTCTTCTTCCCCAATAGGGCTAGGGCTAGGGCTTGGAGGTTGATGAAGCTTGGAGCTTGGAGGAGCACTTGGGAGAGGAAGATTTCATCTGGGAGTGACACTTGGGTGAAATTTCTCTAATCTCTTGTGTATTGATTTAGGGTTTTGTGTTGTAATTTGGATGATAATTTTGAGCAAAGATTTCTTCTTTTTCATTATGATTCTTTAAATCTTGATTGTGTGGTTGTGTTGTGTGATTGTTGTTGTTGGGTTGTGAAATTCATCTCTAGCATGTGTTTATCTTCTAAATTGGTGGATGAAACTTGAGTTAGTTTGTTTATTGGAACCCTAAGAGGAAATCCAAGAAGAGGATCATCTTAGCGGACCCTCTCTAATGTGCTCATTGTCTATTACTCGCATGGATTTCATTCAGTACTTATTGCACCCCACTTGTTCGATGAAATGCCGCATTCTCCGATTGAGTGTCCTTATCCGGATAATCAATTGAGTTATATTTGGGATGAATTCTTGTGCCATGGCCTCATTCACATGCACACCACATAAGTCCTCCTCGTTGCTTGTCGATTCGGTTCTCTAACCCTACCCATTTATGTTAGGATTTTTGTTTTCACCACACGTTTTTTCCACACTCATCCACCATTAGCGAGGTGGTTGTAACACACTCTATCTTTCTTTATCGATCAATTTTGTGAATGTAGAACGACTTGTCCCTGTGATCCGACCCGGTACTCACCGGTTATAAATTTATTGCATTGACACTCATACACTTGGGAGTGGAAAGCGTGCTCCTTGCGCGTCCTCCCGTCGAAACCAATTGGCACCGTTGCTGGGGACAACGGTATCTATTAATAGCATTTTTTGATTGATTTTGAAAGTTTTAGTGTGATACTTCTATCTCTTCGTGTTGTGTCTTTTCACTTTATTTATTTTCCACCTATTAAGTCTTTTGGTTGTTTATTTTCATTTTCTTGGAAATTTTTTTTAAGAACATGACATCATCTTCAAATTTTTCCGACGTTGATTTGGACGATATCCCACTTCCGCCATACTTTCATGCCACGGAGTGGGAGAACCCTCATTTACATATTAAAAAATTTGAAAAATGGATGTATTCATGTCTTGGTGGGAAAATTTGTGATGATTGCATATACTTTAGATTTTTTTCCCTCTTCTTTACAAGATGATGCTAGATTGTGGTTTGATTCATTGTCTCTCGACTCACATTTTACTTGGTTGTCATTTCAGGCTAAATTGCTCCGGGTATTTTTGCCTATTTTCTTGGAGCAGGTACATGGGCAGCAGGCTATGGAGCAGCATATAGCGAGCTTTAGCCAAGCTGAGTGGGAGGCCTACCATCAGGCTTGGTGGAGGTTCACTGATTTGGTGCTTGTGTGCCCACACCAGAGCTTTCACGAGGATCATCTCTTGCAGATCTTCCATACAGGATTATCACCATCTGGGCGAGATTTCGTGCAGATGAGCTGCGGTGGGTAGCTCTTTGATTATTCGACCGAGGATTCATGGTGTTACCTGAGGCACCTTGCAGACTATGAGGAGACAGTCCAACAGGTCCAGGACCAGCCTGAGGAGGCAGCTGAGGGCTCATTCCAATGCGACCCTATGGAATACCAAGAGGAACCTGTAAAGAGGGTGCATTGGGGCCAAGTAGAGGAATTTGAGCATATACATTTGGATGAGCCGGAGAAGATGGATGATAGAGTGCATGTTGATCATGTTGATGACACGATGCATTTTTATATTGGTGGTGATGTTGTAGTGGATGCATGTGAAGGCACGAGCGATATTGATGATATTGGAGAGCCTGATTATTGTTTTCCTTCTACTTCATCCTCCCATTTTGAGGTGTACGAGTGCATGGGACGGACTGCTGAGATGGCTTACTTTGATGATGATGAGGATGATTTGGGCGAGAGAGTGAGTTTACAGACCATGACGGAGCCCGAGCAAGATTTTCCTCCTACTTCAGTGCAGCAGGTCATTTACCCTTCACCTCAGAATACGCACCAGACCATCATTCATGGAGTTTTTCAGGATACATTTCATAGTCTGGGGAGGTCTGCGGAGCCTACACTTTCTGATAGCGAGGATGATTGTGAGATGGTTTACGTTGAGCCTGAGCCGTCGTCTCCTCCAGATTCTCTTCTACAGCTGCTTCCCCCTTCTCCTGAGGCAAAGTATCATGCCACACCTAGCGATATTTTTCAGGGAAGTTTCCACCATCTCATACCTTGCATTTCTGAACCCAAATTTTCACTTCTATATACATTTGCTTCAGATTGTCGTCCATTGCATTTACATTCTTTTATTCGTTTTGACAACCCGTTTTGGAATGCTTTTGCAGGGCATGGGGACATGGCTTGGATTGATGCAGCTCGTCTCCCACATGATCCATATTATCCAAAGGGGGCGCTGGGAGTTGCATTGCTGGAATCCAAGGAGGCCGGTGGAGGCCTCCAAAGCAGCTGGCAGAGGAGCAAAAGGATATAATCGAGCAGTTGCCACGACCGTTATACATTCAAGATCCGCCTTTTGCTAAGGTGTATTCTTTCCTTTACATAGTGTAAATAAATAAAATTAAAAGTTAGTTAGTTTGCTTTTGCATGTTTGCTTTCGTATGCTTTCTTTTCTTTTTAGGATCTTTTGTGAGATCTAATACTCTCTCAACATTGAGGACAATGCTTACTTTAAGTTGGGGGGAGAGTGTTAGAATCTTTAGGATTGTTAGGTTTTGATGTTTGCTTAAATTTTTTTTGAGATGCCTCCATTTTGCCCTCATCCCATGAACTTCATTGCATATCATATTTTGCCTCCTTTTCCATACGTCGCTTGCTTTGTGCTTAGTCCCTACATGCTTAATGCCATGCAATTTTATCGGATTATTATTTTGGTATTGTTACGAGGTGGAACTCACACACAATGAATTTGTATTGAGGGAAACCAAGGGCACGATGGTTCTATTGACAAGAGGGTTTGGGTTGGCAATTTAACAGGTGATCAATGGGGTGAAGAGGCTGGACTTGCCGCCGGGGGTGGCCACGGAGTCAAATCTCATCGGACATGGCGGAGGAAGATAGGGTTACGGGAGGCTGGAGTTGATGTCGACCAAGGGGCGAGCTTTCCTGCAGTACGAGCAACTCGTCAGAAGGGCGGGGTTGGGGTCCAATCCTTAGTCCCTCCGATGCCTAAGTCAGTAATAGGACTTAAAACGGGGGCTAGGCATGCCGGTCAGACTCAGGGTGTGTCGACCGTACGTGGCGAGCTATAAGTGGGAGAACAAAGATATGGACGACCTTTGCTCTCGTGTGTGAATGATAGAATGAGAGAGAGAATTTGCCAACCCCCTCCTCGTAAGAAGTAAGGGGCTATTTATACCTGATGGGAGATGACTAGGTGGGGCTGACCTGGCATGCTGACTCGACGTGCTGAGTTGGCTCGGTTGTCAGCGGAAGCTTCAGATGAGGATGTCAGGAACAGGAGTGCCTGACCTGCTTTTGCCAGACGGCGCAACGGCCAGGGGCACTTTTGTCAGGATGTCAGGGCCGAAAGCATTAATTGTCAGGGGGCTCAGCTGCCAGGGGGTGCTTTGTCAGATGGTCGGGCGGCATTAGTGTCAGTCGTGTCCTTATCCTAGGTTGTTTGTCGTTGGTGACGAACTAAAGGTCCGGCTATGCTATCCCTGGCGCCGTGGTTCATGGGGACCGGCCGGGTCGACCGGCTCAGGGGTTGTCCGGCCCGGCCGCGCCCCCTTATCGGTCGTGGGTTATGGGCCGCTGGCACGGAAGGATACGCACATGCCTATGTCAGCCTACCCGGTGGTGCTATCCGGGCGCTCCCCAAGCGCCCTGCCCCTGGTGGGCCGAGCAACCGCGGTTGTATGCCTCGGCCGGGTGGGGGGAGTGCTGCGAGGTGCGCCCGTTCCCGTGTAGCCTCGGTCTTCCGGGGTGGCGGCCCTTTCGTGAAGGGGAGAGTTAATGGGGTATGTCAGCGGATCCGGGCGGGAGTCGGACTTTTACAATCTTTAGGTCGTAACAATTTCCCCCGGCATTCGAGTGTGAGGCGGAAGCCCGGCTTGGCTCGGATGGCGTAACACTACCTTCTAACATGACTCGGACTTGGATCCAAGCTCAGGGGTGGCGACGCTGCTCCCGCGGGGTATTGCCCGCTGTTGCAGGATCGCGAGGTCTCATCCCGAGTGGGAACCAAGCGGGGCGTTGGCCCATAACGACGTGCCGTTGTATGCGGCGGCTGGGTCGGATTTTGGGGGAGCCCGACTTTTTGAGAAGGTTATGGTTTTTGCTGAGATGTGTTTACCGGACGTGTTTGTAATTTTCGCGGGGCTTCAGCCGCACTGTGTTGGATCCTGCCAAAACAGAGTTAGGATCGATAAATGAAGTTTAGACTTACGCTTGCGTATGCGGCACGGTAGTCTACGAACTTCGCCTTCGGATTCGCCACGACGGATCGAGTCTTCTCACGAACGGAGTAAGGCTACTAAATCCACAATCTAAATCTCTACTTTTAGATTAAGAACTTGGATAAAGGGAGAGGAAGTATTTCGGCAGAGCTTCGCTAGAATGAAAATGCATGCAAGAATGCCATGCAAAAGTGTAAGGAAAATGGCTAACCCTTGGGTCTTATTTATAGCCCCCAAGGTAGTTATTTTAGGGTAAATTGTTCCTTTGGAACAATTTAACTAAGGTGTACCATCGTACATGGCATATTATAAGCTTAAGTTGTACCATATGTATGGTACAATATAAGCTTAAGATATTACCCCTTTATTAGCCATATGTCGCATGCACTTATGCACATATAATGCGACTTTCCCATCAATCTAGAGATCCTCTCCGAAAGGGAACATATTCCCTTTGCGCACGACTTTGTGTACGCGACGTTCGAGGTCCGTATTCCCTCGTACATCCCCCACAAGGGTGTACTAACGTCTTCCATATCCAACATCTCCCACTCACACTTGAGGGGATTGTAAGAGAACCTCTTTCTCTTAGTTCTTTCATCTATCATACCGAGAAATAGACCGTGCGACCGTCATGCGCGTAGAGTCTGTTGTTGTGCACTTGTTAGAGATACACAACGACCTCGAAGGTGCAAAGTTGAGTAGTTCAACGCATGCTTTACCCTAGATTATTTCTTCACATTTCTTATACTTTATATTCAACAATTGAATCCCATCTGGATTACAATTGGCTGGCCAGCTTTGAATCATTAAAGTCCAAATGCGAATATGAAATCAATCTTCCTCTTCTTGCGAACCTTCTGATCTTGACTTGATTCGCTTTTCTAACGTGCCCCGCCGAGCCGAATTATCATAGCCCATTAGCAACACGCTAAGATAGCGATCATCTCGTCAAATCTAAAGGAACCAATTGGAGTCCTTGAGGGTAAGAGTTAAGACCCGTATGGCCTTTGAGTCTCACATAATAGCAAACACTATTGCTACTAACTCAGTGGTCGAAATGCATACGTGGTATGAACACGTATTACAACAACACTCTTTTCCCAGGGAGAGTATGTCTTAATGATGTTGTACGGATGAAAGATCATACTCCACAGTGCCTATCTTTTGAGTCCCCTTACTACCCATGAAATATTCCCGGACTCTCATCCTGCATAAGACAGATAGGATTTAAAAAATCCAATGAGATCTTTATATCCTTGTGATACAGATCTTAGATCTTTTTTAATCATCCATATGATGCAGATCTTTCATTCGACTATCTTGTTAAAGTCATGACTCTAAATCATTCGTCTAATGATTTTGACTTTAAACTAGTCTCATCTCTATCTTATCCATCTGATAAGATAAGGCGGTTGCTCATGTGAGAGAGCCAACCTTAATCTGTCCGACATACACACAATTCAGCTGAGATTTCAAAAATGTACACAAACATTTCTTAAGAAATTCATATGCAATGTTGGAAAAAGAACTTATTCTTTTATTAATTTTGATCATTTACAGACATGGGAATTTACATTGGTACAACTCAGCTCTTACGCAATCCTTGAGATGATAAGTGTTTGTAAAACACATCTCTGGGGATCGCCTTCGTAAGCGGATCCGCTATCATCTCATGCGTAGATATGTACATTATGTCTACCTTCTTGGTCTTACCATAGTCTTTTGCAAATTTGTAGCGGATATCTATGTGTTTGGTCTTACAATGGAATTTCGGATCTTTGACATAGGCTATAGATGCTTGACTGTCGCTGTGTATAGGTACAGCACCTGAGTCACTTGCATTAATTAGCCTGTCTAAGAACTTCCTAAGCCAAACAGCCTCTTGAACTGCCATGCTAAATGCTACAAACTCGGCTTCCATGGTTGAAAGTGCGATGCAGGATTGTTTCTTGCTACTCCAGGATATTGCACCAGATCCGAGTAGAAAAACATATCCTGAGGTCGATCGTCGCTCATCGAGATCACCCGCCCAATCAGCATCAGTGTAGCCTTCGAGCCTCAAGGCATCTCCTTGATGGCATAAAGCAAAGTCTGCAGTTCCTTTGAGATACCGCATTATCCTCTTAACCGCTTTCCAGTGTACTTGCCCTGGGTTGGATTGGTAACGACTTACCATTCCAACGGCAAAACAGATGTCCGGTCTTGTACACATCATAGCGTACATTAGACTACCAACTGCACTGGAATATGGAACTTTTTCCATAATCTCCTTCTCTTTTTGGTTCTTCGGACATGATTTCAGACATAAATTGTCGCACTTGCTTATTGGAGTATCAATGGACTTGCAGTCCTGCATATTAAAACGTTCTAGAACCTTCTTTATATAAGTCTCCTGTGAAAGAGAAAGAAGTTTCTTCGAACGATTCCTTGAAATCTTAACTCCAAGGATATATGCGGCTTCTCCCATGTCTTTCATCTCAAAAACTGATGAAAGCCAAGCCTTGATATCCATCACAAAGCCCTTGTCATTTCCGGCTATTAAGATGTCATCTACATATAGAGACATAATAACATACTTGTTCTTATTCCTCTTGATATATACACAGTTATCTTCATCAAGCATGGAAAATCCATTTGATAAGACAACCTCTTGAAATCGTATATACCACTGCCTCGAGGATTGTTTAAGACCATATATGGATTTAAGAAGTTTACAAACCTTATGTTCGTTTCCTTCTTTTACAAACCCTGTTGGTTGTTCCATATAGATCTCCTCGTCCAATTCTCCATTGAGAAAGGCAGTCTTTACATCCATTTGATGTAATTCGAGGTCTAAGCAAGCTACCATTGCCAGAATCAGGCGAATTGAGGTAAAACGAACAACAGGTGAGAAGGTCTCTTCGTAGTCTATCCCTTCCTGTTGCGTAAAACCTTTCGCGACAAGGCGAGCTTTATATCTGTCAATAGAGCCATCAGCCTTATGCTTGATCTTGAGAACCCATTTGTTCCCAATAGCTCTACGTCCTCTGGGTAAGTCAACTAAGTCCCAGACTTGGTTAACTTTCATGGATTCTAACTCCTCTTGCATCGCTTCCATCCATTTGTCTTTAGCAGGGCAAGATACGGCCTGTTTGAAAGTAGCAGGCTCGTCATCTTCTTGTAGTAAAGTCATAAAGGTTTACGGAAATTCATCCTCAAATCTTAGAGGAGCCAACCTTGTACGACTACTACGTCGTATTTGAGATTCTTCAAGTCCTTGTTGACTTGAATTTAGATCAATTCTAATATCACTCCCACTTGGAATGTCGTTAGAATTGCTCCCACTTGGATCATTATTCCCGTATGGAATAGGATAATCGTCATTCGTATAATCCATTGGTGAAGGTTGAAACGTATTTTCATTTTCACCAAGAATTCTCCCACTCGAATGAGGTAATCCTTCTTGATCATAAATCTCAAATAGAGATAAGTCCTGACTTATCTCGCCCTGTCTTGGAAACTCGTTTTCCAAGAAAGTGACATCCCTCGACTCAAACTCAATTAGCCCACCATTGTCTTCCTGACTAACAAAAACATAACCTTTGGAGTTTTCTGCGTATCGTATAAAGATACATTTCCTTCCCCTTGGCCCAAGTTTGCCATACTTATGGGAGGAAATATGTGCGTAGGATGCACAACCCCAAGGTTTCAAAATGTTTAAGTCAGGAGACCTTTGGTTCCACAACTCATAAGGAGTGGAGCTAACTGATTTCGAGGGTACACGGTTTAAAATGAAAGTGGCCGTCAATAATGCATCACCCCAAAAGGTGATTGGCAAGTTAGCTTGCGCCATCATTGAACGGACCATTTCCATTAAAGTCCTATTTCTCCTTTCTGCAACACCGTTTTGTTGAGGAGTATAAGGCATAGTTACCTGATGTACTATGCCTTTTTCATCACAAAGTTCCTTAAAACTTATTGATTGATATTCACCGCCCCTATCGGTTCGCAAGACCTTAATCTTGCGATCTAATTGATTCTCCACTAAACTCATATAGTTTTTAAAGCAATCCAAAGCTTCACTTTTGTGGGATATCAAATAGATATGTCCGAATCGGGTGAAATCATCAATAAAAGTGATGAAATAGGACTTTCCGTGTCTTGTCTTGACATTCATCGGACCACATATGTCCGAATGGATAAGCTGTAATGGAACCTCGGCCCTTGTGCCGGTTCCAAACGGCTTGCGACAAGATTTTCCCACAAGGCAATGTTCGCAGGTCGACATTTCAACCTTTGAAACATTGGATAGAAGGCCACGTTTGGCAAGTCTATCCATACGCGTTGGTCCAATATGACCAAGCCTTGCGTGCCAACAATTCACATCAGACTCATAAGTCTTAGAATTTGCAATAAGGAAATTTTCATTACATGAGGAATCATACATTGTACTCATTACAATAAATCCTTTAAATACAAACCCAGTACCAATAAGAGTATTATTACAACTTAAGTCCACATTACAATCATGAAAAAACCAGTTATAGCCAAGACCCATTAATACAACCACAGAAATTATATTCCTTCGAATATCTGGAGCGAAGAGGACATCATGAAGTAGGAGAGTGCGGCCGTTGTCCAAGACTAGCTTGCAAGTCCCAACGCCTTTCACTTCAACACGTGTGTTGTTTCCTACATAGATCCACTTCGTTCCTTGGGGTATCCGGTGATACTCCACGAAGGACCGTCTGTCCCTTGCTATGTGGTCGGTGGCACCTGAATCAATTATCCAAAACGGATTAGATTCCACAAGAAATATCGAACTAGAAACACATATGTAACTAGTATATTTACAAGTTACCTCGTCCCCTCCACTCGTACACGAACGAGCATAGTGACCGAGCTTGTTGCACTTGAAGCACTTGATCCTCTTCAAGTCTTTCTTCTTGTGCCATTTCTTGTGCCCACCCTTTTGTTTGGGTTTCTTGGTAGACACAGGTTGCTTATTACGTTCATTAGTGAACTTCGAACGATCTTTCCGTTTCTTTCCCCCGTGTGAGGAACTAGCAACCATGTGCACTTCTGCACTTGGCTTGGCAGCCGCAAGCCGCTCTTCCTCTAATTCGAGGTGCTTGGAAACATCGCTGAAGGTCTTGATGCTCTCATTGTGAGTGAGATGCATCTTCATTTGATCCCACCCATTTGGTAGGGAACGTATGACTGCTTGGATTTGTTGCTCATCAGTGAGCACATGACCTGCGTCCTTTAACTCCGAGATAAGGTTCGCCATATGTCGCAGATGTTTCCCCATGGAATGATCTGGACGTTTCTTATATGTATCGAACCTTATAGTTAAGGCGCGAAGTTTGGACACCGATGTGCCACCGAACTTCTCCTCTAGCTTGGACCATATGTCCATGGCTAGGTCATGTTCTCGGAAGATGCGTATTACGTCATCAGCCATACTGCTTAATAACGTAATGCGCGCTATCTTGTTCTTCCGAGACCAAGCATCAAAAGCTTCCTTGTCTCGTCGGTGTTGGGCCGTAGTGCCCAACTCGGGTTCAATCATAACGTTCTTTAGAGTTTCGAGCACTTCTTGCTCCTCTAGAACGTATTGTATCTTGATGGACCAAAGGTTGTAATTATCGCTGTTGAGTTTTTCACCTTTGTTTAACTCAGCGACGATATTCTTTGAAGCGGAAGACATTTTACTTTTAAAATGCTGCAAAAGACATAAAACCAAAGGTTTGATCAAAAAATTGCATTGAAAAATTCTTAGAATACAATTCCCATTTGAAGTGAAAGTAGAATATCCCATTTGGATGGTTCTAACTTCAACTCCCACTTGGAATGATATTTATAATTTGATAAGTTACTTTCGAAAAATATTGAAGATGTTACTCTAGAATCGGAAAGGTCACTATGTTTCCAATCACCATCTAGATTAACTTTCAATATTTCTCCCTCACTTTATCAAAAGTTAGTACTCTTATAGTACTTCGCAGCGGAAAAGCGTTTTTGAAAACGTATTTTTCAAAACGTATGAAAACGTATTTTTCAAAAAATTATATTTCAACTTAGTACCCTTATGATACTAGTGAAATATTCGACACTTCCTGACCATTTGTCGGGAATGAGCCGTAGCCGTGCCTAAGTCGGATCCCCCTTTTGGGGATTCTTCTGCAAATTATCGTCGCCGGCTCCCATATGGATCCATGCGTTTCCCCCCGTATGAGAGAATTTTGATGCAGACGACTGTTGTTTGGCCCCGTATGGGCTAGTTGGCACGTTCATGTTTAACCAAGGCCTTTTGCCGAATTGGTCGACCAAAACACCAAAATTGGTCGACCAAAATCTGGTTTTCTTCACTCCCGGCCAGGGCCCCTGCCCTGGCCGGCCAGGGACGGCCTGCGGCAGCCCTGGCCACTGCCAGGGCCCCTGCCCTGGCCGGCCAGGGACGGCCTGCGGCAGCCCTGGCCACTGCCAGGGCCGGCCTGGCCACCGGCCATGCCTCGGCCAGAGGCCGGCCAGGCCTCTGCCTGGCCTGGCCAAGGCCAGAGGCCCCTGGCCGGGGCCAGGGCCCCTGCCCTGGCCAAGGCCAGGGCGGCCGGGCCCTGGCCCCGGCCAGGGCGCCTCGGCCAGGGCGGCCAGGCCCTGGCCGGGGCCAGGGCCCCTGCCCTGGCCTCGGCCAGGGAGGCCAGGCCATGGCCTGGCCGCGGCCAGGGCCTTCTGGCCATGGTCGGCCATGGCCATGGCCGGCCAAGGCCGGCCGGCCATGGCCCGGCCATGGCATTTTGCCTTGACCGGCCATGGCCCTTTGGCCATGGCCGGTTTCCCCTTTCATGGGTGGCCGCACACCCCCGCCGGAGGGGGTTGCCGCGGTGGTTATTGGCCGTAGCCAACCCCCTCCGCATGGGGAGGGGGGGTGCATGGCCTTCATAACCCATTTGGTCATGGTGCACATGCACAAAAAAATTCATCTTCCCCGATGGGAATAACCACCACCTTCTTCTCCGGTGAAGCACCCGTTCGTCGAGGAAGTAGTTGTCCTCCAATGGCCGTGTGCCAAAAAAATGAACCCACTTCAAAAATTCGTAAACTACGCGCTTCACATGAAAAGAGCGCCCATTCCCTATGAATGGAGACTCAGCATCCATAAAGAGAGCGAGTTTGATGATATGAACGATCGGTTCTTCCCGTCACGGAGAGTTCCTGCCATATCCGTAATGACAGAAGACCCTAACGTGAAAAGAACAACCGCTGCGTTCTCTCCGTCACGAAGCGTTCCTACCATATCCGTAATGGTAGGATACCCATCCGTGAAAAAGACAACGACTCGTTCATAGTTTCTCCGGGGCGAACCCGTATGGCTCTGATACCAATGTTGGATCCTGCCAAAACAGAGTTAGGATCGATAAATGAAGTTTAGACTTACGCTTGCGTATGCGTCACGGTAGTCTACGAACTTCGCCTTCGGATTCGCCACGACGGATCGAGTCTTCTCACGAACGGAGTAAGGCTACTAAATCCACAATCTAAATCTCTACTTTTAGATTAAGAACTTGGATAAAGGGAGAGGAAGTATTTCGGCAGAGCTTCGCTAGAATGAAAATGCATGCAAGAATGCCATGCAAAAGTGTAAGGAAAATGGCTAACCCTTGGGTCTTATTTATAGCCCCCAAGGTAGTTATTTTAGGGTAAATTGTTCCTTTGGAACAATTTAACTAAGGTGTACCATCGTACATGGCATATTATAAGCTTAAGTTGTACCATATGTATGGTACAATATAAGCTTAAGATATTACCCCTTTATTAGCCATATGTCGCATGCACTTATGCACATATAATGCGACTTTCCCATCAATCTAGAGATCCTCTCCGAAAGGGAACATATTCCCTTTGCGCACGACTTCGTGTACGCGACGTTCGAGGTCCGTATTCCCTCGTACATCCCCTACAAGGGTGTACTAACGTCTTCCATATCCAACACACTGTGCCTGGTGGACCTCCCAGCGGTTGTGCGCTTGTGCTCAGGGGGAGGAGTCCGTAAGGAGGAATATTATTCCTCAACCTTTACCGGAGATCTAGATGATATTTATAACAATAGGGCAGGTGTGACCAAACCTGTGGTCGGGACGGGAGGTTGTTTACACTCGTCGTCCGCTACATCGGGGTGAGCAGATCCCCGTTGCGGGGCGGTCTTCCTTTTTACTGACCGCTGAATTCCTTCTGCCTCATTGTCCGGGGACGAGCTGACGCGCCGTGAATCACCGTTTGGTTTAATCAGGGATGCCGCCCCGCGGTGGTCCCCCCTTTGGGGGGGCTGATCCTCGTTTGTCGGGTGGACCTTCTTCCTTTCCCTTTCCTCGCTTCCTCACGTTCTGCCTTACCGTCGCCACGCTGGAGGGTTGCCCGGACTCGCAGGGGATACCGCACACCGAGGGGGAACCCCAGGGGAGGCGGAGGATGAGGTAGCGGTGGTGGCGTTGCCCTCCCCGGGGGAGTCCGATGGGCCGGCGTCGCGGGGAAGGTTGGGGGCAGGTCGGCAGATGGGTCACTGGGAGACCCGTTGGGGGTTTCCGCCCTCCCGCCCGGTAGGGATCACCGTAGGGTGGGAGTTAATTGGGGTGTGGCGGCCCGCGGTTAGTCTTCCGGACCTGCCGTTTAATCTGGTAACGAGTAGGAGGAAGGCTGGCGGTTGGGGCCTCCCATGTGTAAGGGGAATATCCTATCAGGGGTCGTGGAGTGGAGGCGGTCACCGTCGGGGGAAGTGAGGCCCGTCGGTGGTCACCGGCCTTCTTCGTAGCTCGGTGGGGCGTTCGGGGCCGTTTCATATCTGGTGTGAGGGGGTGCGAATCCCTTTCGTCTATCTCCCCCCTCCCCCTAACTTCTGAAGGGGGGTACTTATAGAGGGATTCTGAGGTAGGGTTTTCCGTGGATAATGTGAGGGACTAGTGCCATTAAGGGCTCCGCTGAATCACGCGCTTTGGGGACCGCTTTTTCCTGGCGGTACCCGACATGGGTTGTCTGTTCTGGCCTCTCGGGGGGCGTGTTGCTGCTGATGGCGTGTCGTCCAAGTGTCCTTTCGTTACGTCGAGTCGCATCGTGGCGCTGCCTTGTCGAGACTAGGCCGCTGCCTTGTCGAGACTAGGCGTATATTCGACAGGTATTGTTTCGCGGTTTCTGGCTTGCGACCGGTTTGTCCCGGGTCACGTGTCCTTGTCCTTGTCCCCCGGGCGGAGTTTTTGGGGATGTTGGGCCTAATCTGGGGGAATCCAGATGTGGTTTGGGGGGCCGGCCCTGGGTAGTTGGTCGCTGTGCGGTCTGAACCGAGGCGTTACGGGAACGTCGGTCTTCGCCGTGTTTACCGCTGGGGTTGCCTATTTTGGTTTCTTGCGTGAGTTACAAAATTACTAATTATGCCCCCAACATGCCCTTGTCCGAGAGCGCGAGGTCTGGGGGAAGGGGATGTTGATGTTTTGTGTTGTCTTTGGGCGGGGCGGGGAATCGCCGAATAGGTTCGGGATGAGACCTACCGCCCTATCACGATTTGGCCTCGGGCGTATGTGGTCCCGCAGGGCGGGCCTCAGCTCACCTCTTTCCCCTTTAACCAAAAGTTGTTGTCTTTAGTTGGCGAGGGGTCTTGGTTCGAAGCGTAGTTCGAGGGGTTCGAACTGCGGGTGTAAACTTACTGGGCGTCCTAAGCTAGTTCGGGGAGTGCGATGCGCCGTTCCTACTTTCCACGCCGCGAGGGGTGGTGAGCTCGCCCGGCACTTGGCAGGGGGATCGCTTCACGTTATGGCATTCTCAGAAAATCAAAGCGAATCTGACAAGGATGAATGTTTTCATTTAAATTTACATGAACTGCTCTATGGCTTGTATACGAGTACTTAGATTATCGCCCGTTGTGGGGTAAAATTTGGCCCTGGTGTGGGCTATAGAGCTGTCCTCGCCTGCGGTGAACGACCTCCGGATCTAGGGGTCACCTTCTGCCGGGTGGGCCTTTTTAACTCGAGTTGTTCTTGGCGCATAGGTGAGCGACCGCTCTCTGTGCTGAAGTGTTGCAAGGTCTCCTCGGTCGGGTGGAAGCACTGGGAGGGGGCTCACCAGGGAAGCCGTCTTGTTGTGGTTTTTGTCCTGGGGGCGGGGGGTCTCGATGATCGGGCCGCCTTCACTCCATAGCTTTGTCATCTCCCTCCACGCCTCGCGGTTTGGGTTTGAGGGTGGGGGAATCCTGGCGATCGGGCCGCCTCCCCTCCACGCCTCGCTGTTTGGGTTTGAGGGCGGGGTGAATCCTGACGATCGGGCCGCCTCCCCTCCACGCCTCGCTGTTTGGGTTTGA
The DNA here is from genome assembly GCA_030789695.1 of Scilla litardierei. Classification (NCBI taxonomy): domain Eukaryota; kingdom Viridiplantae; phylum Streptophyta; class Magnoliopsida; order Asparagales; family Asparagaceae; genus Scilla; species Scilla litardierei. Next base: position 37,623,999 of record CM061139.1, on the reverse strand, counting down.
GGGCGGGGTTCGGGGCCCGATTGTGCCGGGGCGGGCTGACATGCCATGACTCGCCGTTTGGGCTCGCCAGGGATGCAGCCTTGCCGAGGTCCCCGTCCGGAGGTCGACGGCGAGCAGGTGTTGGCTTGCAAGCACGGGGGCTCTCGCTTTTCTTGCCGGTGGGGGTCGGATGCCTACCTTTCTCCGACTCGTCCTTGTTTAGGGCAGACGGAGGCGTGAAAGGTGGATTTCCCTTGTGTAAGCGGAATATCCTGTTGGCGATCCGTTTGTAAGAGGAATATCCTGTCGGAGGTGGTGGAGATGCGGGAACCGCCGCCCTGGGCGGAGGGAACCACTGATGGCCGGTGACCTCTCTTTTGTTAGGGCGTTGTATCTCGGCCCGTTTCCCAGCGGGTGGGGGGGATAAGTGCCGATTTCTCATGTCTTCCGACTCTTTGTTCTTTTTCTTTCGGAAGGGTGAGTGGTGTCTTTATAGGGGGATCTTGCTGATGGTTTCCTCCATATTTATTGCGATGAGTTGGCGTTATTAATGGGCTCCTCGAATTCACGCCCGTGGGAAACCGCTTTTGCCAGGTGGCTCATACGGAACCTCTTTTGGAGTGTACCATTAATGGTGGCGTATTTCTCGAGCGTCCTTTTGTTTCGTCCAGTAACATCGGGGCCGTCTCCTCGGGAACTGACGCCATTTCATCCCGGTTTATGTGCCCATGTCTTCTTTCGATTTTTCAAGGATCACGGGCACGTAGCCCTCTATGGTTTTGGTGGCTAGGGTTGGCCCTGCCCCAGAGGTCTTGAGGGGGGAGCGGGCGCGTGGCTCGGCCCGTGCCCTTCTCTGGTTTGGGTGGCTAGGGTTGGCCCTGCCCCAGAGGTCTTGAGGGGGGGAGCGGGCGCGTGGCCCGGCCGTGCCCATCTCTGGTTTGGGTGGCTAGGGTTGGCCCTGCCCCAGAGGTCTTGAGGGGGGGGAGCGGGGGCGTGGCCCGGCCCGTGCCCTTCTCTGGTTTGGGTGGCTAGGGTTGGCCCTACCCCATAGGTCTTGAGGGGGGGAGCGGGCGCGTGGCCCGGCATGTGCCCTTCTCTGGTTTGGGTGGCTAGGGTTGGCCCTGCCCCAGAGGTCTTGAGGGGGGGAGCGGGCACGTGGCCCGGCCCGTGCCCTTCTCTGGTTTGGGTGGCTAGGGTTGGCCCTGCCCCAGAGGTCTTGAGGGGGGAGCAGGCGCGTGGCCCGCCCGTTCCCTTCTCTGGTTTGGGTGGCTAGGGTTGGCCCTGTCCCAGAGGTCTTGAGGGGGGGAGCGGGCGCGTGGCCCAGCCCGTGCCCTTCTCTGGTTTGGGTGGCTAGGGTTGGCCCTGCCCCAGAGGTCTTGAGGGGGGGGGGGGAGCGGGCGCGTGGCCCGGCCCGTGCCCTTCTCTGGTTTGGGTGGCTAGGGTTGGCCCTGCCCCAGAGGTCTTGGGGGGGGAGCGGGCGCGTGGCCCGGCCCGTGCCCTTCTCTGGTTTGGGTGGCTAGGGTTGGCCCTGCCCCAGAGGTCTTGACAGGGGGAGCGGGCGCGTGGCCCGGCCCGTGCCCTTCTCTGGTTTGGGTGGCTAGGGTTGGCCCTGCCCCAGAGGTCTTGAGGGTGGGGAGCGGGCATGTGGCCCGGCCCCTGCCCTTCTCTGGTTTGGGTGGCTAGGGTTGGCCCTGCCCCCGAGGTCTTGAGGGGGGAGCGGGCACGTGGCCCAGCCCGTGCCCTTCTCTTGTTTGGGTGGCTAGGGTTGGCCCTGCCCCAGAGGTCTTGAGGGGCGGAGCGGGAGCGTGGCCCGGCCCGTGCCCTTCTCTGGTTTGGGTGGCAAGGGTTGGCCCTGCCCCAGAGGTCTTGAGGGGGGAGCGGGCGTGTGGCCCGGCCCGTGCCCTTCTCTGGTTTGGGTGGCTAGGGTTGGCCCTGCCCCAGAGGTCTTGAGGAGGGGAGCGGGCGCGTGGCCCGGTCCGTGCCCTTCTCTGGTTTGGGTTGCTAGGGTTGGCCCTGCCCCAGAGGTCTTGAGGGGGGAGCGGGCGCATGGCCCGGCCCGTGCCCTTCTCTGGTTTGGGTGGCTAGGGTTGGCCCTGCCCCAGAGGTCTTGAGGGGGGGAGCGGGCGCGTGGCCCGGCCCGTGCCCTTCTCTGGTTTGGGTGGCTAGGGTTGGCCCTGCCCCAGAGGTCTTGAGGGGTGGAGCGGGCGCGTGGCCCGGCCCGTGCCCTTCTCTGGTTTGGGTGGCTAGGGTTGGCCCTGCCCCAGAGGTCTTGAGGGGGGGAGCGGGCGCGTGGCCCGGCCCGTGCCCTTCTCTGGTTTGGGTGGCTAGGGTTGGCACTGCCCAGAGGTCTTGAGGGGGGAGCGGGCGCGTGGCCCGGCCCGTGCCCTTCTCTGGTTTGGGTGGCTAGGGTTGGCCCTGCCCCAGAGGTCTTGAGGGGGGAGCGGGCGCGTGGCCCGGCCCGTGCCCTTCTCTGGTTTGGGTGGCTAGGGTTGGCCCTACCCCAGAGGTCTTGAGGGGGGGAGCGGGCGCGTGGCCCGGCCTGTGCCCTTCTCTGGTTTGGGTGGCTAGGGTTGGCCCTGCCCCAGAGGTCTTGAGGGGGGGAGCGGGCACGTGGCCCGGCCCGTGCCCTTCTCTGGTTTGGGTGGCTAGGGTTGGCCCTGCCCCAGAGGTCTTGAGGGGGGAGCAGGCGCGTGGCCCACCCATGCCCTTCTCTGGTTTGGGTGGCTAGGGTTGGCCCTGTCCCAGAGGTCTTGAGGGGGGGAGCGGGCGCGTGGCCCAGCCCGTGCCCTTCTCTGGTTTGGGTGTCTAGGGTTGGCCCTGCCCCAGAGGTCTTGAGGGGGGGGGGGGAGCGGGCGCGTGGCCCGGCCCGTGCCCTTCTCTGGTTTGGGTGGCTAAGGTTGGCCCTGCCCCAGAGGTCTTGAGGGGGAGAGCGGGCGCGTGGCCAGGCCCGTGCCCTTCTCTGGTTTGTGTGGCTAGGGTTGGCCCTGCCCCAGAGGTCTTGACAGGGGGAGCGGGCGCGTGGCCCGGCCCGTGCCCTTCTCTGGTTTGGGTGGCTAGGGTTGGCCCTGCCCCAGAGGTCTTGAGGGGGGGAGCGGGCACGTGGCCCGGCCCCTGCCCTTCTCTGGTTTGGGTGGCTAGGGTTGGCCCTGCCCCTGAGGTCTTGAGGGGGGAGCGGGCACGTGGCCCAGCCCGTGCCCTTCTCTTGTTTGGGTGGCTAGGGTTGGCCCTGCCCCAGAGGTCTTGAGGGGGGGAGCGGGAGCGTGGCCTGGCCCGTGCCCTTCTCTGGTTTGGGTGGCAAGGGTTGGCCCTGCCCCAGAGGTCTTGAGGGGGGAGCGGGCGCGTGGCCCGGCTCGTGCCCTTCTCTGGTTTGGGTGGCTAGGGTTGGCCCTGCCCCAGAGGTCTTGAGGGGGGGAGCGGGCGCGTGGCCCGGTCCGTGCCCTTCTCTGGTTTGGGTTGCTAGGGTTGGCCCTGCCCCAGAGGTCTTGAGGGGGGAGCGGGCGCATGGCCCGGCCCGTGCCCTTCTCTGGTTTGGGTGGCTAGGGTTGGCCCTGCCCCAGAGGTCTTGAGGGGGGGGGGGGGGAGCGGGCGCGTGGCCCGGCCCGTGCCCTTCTCTGGTTTGGGTGGCTAGGGTTGGCCCTGCCCCAGAGGTCTTGAGGGGGGGAGCGGGCACGTGGCCCATCCCGTGCCCTTCTCTGGTTTGGGTGGCTAGGGTTGGCCCTGCCCCAGAGGTCTTGAGGGGGGGGGGGGGGGGGAGCGGGCGCGTGGCCCGGCCCGTGCCCTTCTCTGGTTTGGGTGGCTAGGGTTGGCCCTGCCCCAGAGGTCTTGAGGGGGGGAGCGGGCGCGTGGCCCGGCCCGTGCCCTTCTCTGGTTTGGGTGGCTAGGGTTGGCCCTGCCCCAGAGGTCTTGACAGGGGGAGCGGGCGCGTGGCCCGGCCCGTGCCCTTCTTTGGTTTGGGTGGCTAGGGTTGGCCCTGCCCCAGAGGTCTTGAGGGAGGGGAGCGGGCACGTGGCCCGGCCCCTGCCCTTCTCTGGTTTGGGTGGCTAGGGTTGGCCCTGCCCCCGAGGTCTTGAGGGGGGAGCGGGCACGTGGCCCAGCCCGTGCCCTTCTCTTGTTTGGGTGGCTAGGGTTGGCCCTGCCCCAGAGGTCTTGAGGGGGGGAGCGGGAGCGTGGCCCGGCCCGTGCCCTTCTCTGGTTTGGGTGGCAAGGGTTGGCCCTGCCCCAGAGGTCTTGAGGGGGGAGCGGGCGTGTGGCCCGGCCCGTGCCCTTCTCTGGTTTGGGTGGCTAGGGTTGGCCCTGCCCCAGAGGTCTTGAGGAGGGGAGCGGGCGCGTGGCCCGGTCCGTGCCCTTCTCTGGTTTGGGTTGCTAGGGTTGGCCCTGCCCCAGAGGTCTTGAGGGGGGAGCGGGCGCATGGCCCGGCCCGTGCCCTTCTCTGGTTTGGGTGGCTAGGGTTGGCCCTGCCCCAGAGGTCTTGAGGGGGGGAGCGGGCGCGTGGCCCGGCCCGTGCCCTTCTCTGGTTTGGGTGGCTAGGGTTGGCCCTGCCCCAGAGGTCTTGAGGGGTGGAGCGGGCGCGTGGCCCGGCCCGTGCCCTTCTCTGGTTTGGGTGGCTAGGGTTGGCCCTGCCCCAGAGGTCTTGAGGGGGGGAGCGGGCGCGTGGCCCGGCCCGTGCCCTTCTCTGGTTTGGGTGGCAAGGGTTGGCACTGCCCAGAGGTCTTGAGGGGGGAGCGGGCGCGTGGCCCGGCCCGTGCCCTTCTCCGGTTTGGGTGGCTAGGGTTGGCCCTGCCCCAGAGGTCTTGAGGGGGGTGGGGGGGAGCGGGCGCGTGGCCCGGCCCGTGCCCTTCTCTGGTTTGGGTGGCTAGGGTTGGCCCTGCCCCAGAGGTCTTGAGGGGGAGAGCGGGCGCGTGGCCAGGCCCGTGCCCTTCTCTGGTTTGGGTGGCTAGGGTTGGCCCTGCCCCAGAGGTCTTGACAGGGGGAGCGGGCGCGTGGCCCGGCCCGTGCCCTTCTCTGGGTTGGGTGGCTAGGGTTGGCCCTGCCCCAGAGGTCTTGAGGGGGGGAGCGGGCACGTGGCCCGGCCCCTGCCCTTCTCTGGTTTGGGTGGCTAGGGTTGGCCCTGCCCCTGAGGTCTTGAGGGGGGAGAGCGTGGCCTGGCCCGTTGAGGGGGGGAGCGGGCGCGTGGCCCGGTCCATGCCCTTCTCTGGTTTGGGTTGCTAGGGTTGGCCCTGCCCCAGAGGTCTTGAGGGGGGGAGCGGGCGCATGGCCCGGCCCGTGCCCTTCTCTGGTTTGGGTGGCTAGGGTTGGCCCTGCCCCAGAGGTCTTGAGGGGGGGGGGGGAGCGGGCGCGTGGCCCGGCCCGTGCCCTTCTCTGGTTTGGGTGGCTAGGGTTGGCCCTGCCCCAGAGGTCTTGAGGGGGGGGAGCGGGCACGTGGCCCATCCCGTGCCCTTCTCTGGTTTGGGTGGCTAGGGTTGGCCCTGCCCCAGAGGTCTTGAGGGGGGGGGGGGAGCGGGCGCGTGGCCCGGCCCGTGCCCTTCTCTGGTTTGGGTGGCTAGGGTTGGCCCTGCCCCAGAGGTCTTGAGGGGGGGAGCGGGCGCGTGGCCCGGCCCGTGCCCTTCTCTGGTTTGGGTGGCTAGGGTTGGCCCTGCCCCAGAGGTCTTGACAGGGGGAGCGGGCGCGTGGCCCGGCCCGTGCCCTTCTTTGGTTTGGGTGGCTAGGGTTGGCCCTGCCCCAGAGGTCTTGAGGGAGGGGAGCGGGCACGTGGCCCGGCCCCTGCCCTTCTCTGGTTTGGGTGGCTAGGGTTGGCCCTGCCCCCGAGGTCTTGAGGGGGGAGCGGGCACGTGGCCCAGCCCGTGCCCTTCTCTTGTTTGGGTGGCTAGGGTTGGCCCTGCCCCAGAGGTCTTGAGGGGGGGAGCAGGAGCGTGGCCCGGCCCGTGCCCTTCTCTGGTTTGGGTGGCAAGGGTTGGCCCTGCCCCAGAGGTCTTGAGGGGGGAGCGGGCGTGTGGCCCGGCCCGTGCCCTTCTCTGGTTTGGGTGGCTAGGGTTGGCCCTGCCCCAGAGGTCTTGAGGAGGGGAGCGGGCGCGTGGCCCGGTCCGTGCCCTTCTCTGGTTTGGGTTGCTAGGGTTGGCCCTGCCCCAGAGGTCTTGAGGGGGGAGCGGGCGCATGGCCCGGCCCGTGCCCTTCTCTGGTTTGGGTGGCTAGGGTTGGCCCTGCCCCAGAGGTCTTGAGGGGGGGAGCGGGCGCGTGGCCCGGCCCGTGCCCTTCTCTGGTTTGGGTGGCTAGGGTTGGCCCTGCCCCAGAGGTCTTGAGGGGTGGAGCGGGCGCGTGGCCCGGCCCGTGCCCTTCTCTGGTTTGGGTGGCTAGGGTTGGCCCTGCCCCAGAGGTCTTGAGGGGGGGAGCGGGCGCGTGGCCCGGCCCGTGCCCTTCTCTGGTTTGGGTGGCAAGGGTTGGCACTGCCCAGAGGTCTTGAGGGGGGAGCGGGCGCGTGGCCCGGCCCGTGCCCTTCTCCGGTTTGGGTGGCTAGGGTTGGCCCTGCCCCAGAGGTCTTGAGGGGGGAGCGGGCGCGTGGCCCGGCCCGTGCCCTTCTCTGGTTTGGGTGGCTAGGGTTGGCCCTACCCCAGAGGTCTTGAGGGGGGGAGCGGGCGCGTGGCCCGGCCTGTGCCCTTCTCTGGTTTGGGTGGCTAGGGTTGGCCCTGCCCCAGAGGTCTTGAGGGGGGGGGGGGGAGCGGGCACGTGGCCCGGCCCGTGCCCTTCTCTGGTTTGGGTGGCTAGGGTTGGCCCTGCCCCAGAGGTCTTGAGGGGGGAGCAGGCGCGTGGCCCACCCGTGCCCTTCTCTGGTTTGGGTGGCTAGGGTTGGCCCTGTCCCAGAGGTCTTGAGGGGGGGAGCGGGCGCGTGGCCCAGCCCGTGCCCTTCTCTGGTTTGGGTGGCTAGGGTTGGCCCTGCCCCAGAGGTCTTGAGGGGGGGGGGGGGGGGGGGGGAGCGGGCGCGTGGCCCGGCCCGTGCCCTTCTCTGGTTTGGGTGGCTAGGGTTGGCCCTGCCCCAGAGGTCTTGAGGGGGAGAGCGGGCGCGTGGCCAGGCCCGTGCCCTTCTCTGGTTTGGGTGGCTAGGGTTGGCCCTGCCCCAGAGGTCTTGACAGGGGGAGCGGGCGCGTGGCCCGGCCCGTGCCCTTCTCTGGTTTGGGTGGCTAGGGTTGGCCCTGCCCCAGAGGTCTTGAGGGGGGGAGCGGGCACGTGGCCCGGCCCCTGCCCTTCTCTGGTTTGGGTGGCTAGGGTTGGCCCTGCCCCTGAGGTCTTGAGGGGGGAGCGGGCACGTGGCCCAGCCCGTGCCCTTCTCTTGTTTGGGTGGCTAGGGTTGGCCCTGCCCCAGAGGTCTTGAGGGGGGGAGCGGGAGCGTGGCCCGGCCCGTGCCCTTCTCTGGTTTGGGTGGCAAGGGTTGGCCCTGCCCCAGAGGTCTTGAGGGGGGAGCGGGCGCGTGGCCCGGCCCGTGCCCTTCTCTGGTTTGGGTGGCTAGGGTTGGCCCTGCCCCAGAGGTCTTGAGGGGGGGAGCGGGCGCGTGGCCCGGTCCGTGCCCTTCTCTGGTTTGGGTTGCTAGGGTTGGCCCTGCCCCAGAGGTCTTGAGGGGGGAGCGGGCGCATGGCCCGGCCCGTGCCCTTCTCTGGTTTGGGTGGCTAGGGTTGGCCCTGCCCCAGAGGTCTTGAGGGGGGGGGGGAGCGGGCGCGTGGCCCGGCCCGTGCCCTTCTCTGGTTTGGGTGGCTAGGGTTGGCCCTGCCCCAGAGGTCTTGAGGGGTGGAGCGGGCGCGTGGCCCGGCCCGTGCCCTTCTCTGGTTTGGGTGGCTAGGGTTGGCCCTGCCCCAGAGGTCTTGAGGGGGGGAGCGGGCGCGTGGCCCGGCCCGTGCCCTTCTCTGGTTTGGGTGGCTAGGGTTGGCCCTGCCCAGAGGTCTTGAGGGGGGAGCGGGCGCATGGCCCGGCCCATGCCCTTCTCCGGTTTGGGTGGCTAGGGTTGGCCCTGCCCCAGAGGTCTTGAGGGGGGAGCGGGCGCGTGGCCCGGCCCGTGCCCTTCTCTGGTTTGGGTTGCTTGGGTTGGCCCTGCCCCAGAGGTCTTAGGGGGGGAGCGGGCGCGTGGCCGGGCCCGTGCCCTTCTCTGGTTTGGGTGGCTAGGGTTGGCCCTGCCCCAGAGGTCTTGAGGGGGGGAGCGGGCGCGTGGCCCGGCCCGTGCCCTTCTCTGGTTTGGGTGGCTAGGGTTGGCCCTGCCCCAGAGGTCTTGAGGGGGGAGCGGGCGCGTGGCCCGGCCCGTGCCCTTCTCTGGTTTGGTGGCTAGGGTTGGCCCTGCCCCAGAGGTCTTGAGGGGGGGAGCGGGCGCGTGGCCCGGCCCGTGCCCTTCTCTGGTTTGGATGGCTAGGGTTGGCCCTGCCCCAGAGGTCTTGAGGGGGGGAGCGGGCGCGTGGCCCGGCCCGTGCCCTTCTCTGGTTTGGGTGGCTAGGGTTGGCCCTGCCCCAGAGGTCTTGAGGGGGGGAGCGGGCGCGTGGCCCGGCCCGTGCCCTTCTCTGGTTTGGGTGGCTAGGGTTGGCCCTGCCCCAGAGGTTCGGAGGTTTGCGCTGAAAAACTTATGTAGGAACAACAATGTTGGGAAAAGAGGGTAGATGTGTATTTCGTATGTATGAAAAGAAAAACTCACAACTATTGGTAGAATTTTAGCAGATGCTTTGCATTCCAAGGATGGGCCAGCTCATTCCCTTCGGGGGTTGCCAAGATGTACGTGGCTGGTCCGACGATATCGATGACCTTGTAGGGCCCTTCCCATTTGGCGGCCAGCTTTCCTCGCTGGGCGGTCTCGGGGCGGAAGGTGGCGTCTCTGAGGACCAAGTCGCCGATCCTGAAAGTCCGCGGCTTCACCCGGGAGTCGTAGTGTCGCGCCATCCTCTGGCTGTGTTTGACAAGGCTCGTCAGGGCCCGGTCTCTTACCTCGTCTATCAATTCCAAACTGAGGCCGAGTCCCTCCCCATTGATCTCTTCGTCGAAGAGCTTCAGTCGGAGCGTTTCTTCGCCAATCTCCACGGGAACGACCGCCTCCGATCCGTATGCTAGCATGAACGGGCTGTCTCCTGTTGAGGCCTTGTGGGTGGTGCGATAGGACCATAGGATTCCCGGCAGCTCGTCGACCCATGCCCCCAGGGCGGCATCTACTTTTTTCTTCATTGGGTTCAAGATGCATTTATTCGCGGCCTCTGCCATTCCGTTGCACTGTGGGTGGGCGACTGACGCGAACTGGAGTTTGATCCCCCAGCCCGAACAGAAGTCCCGGAAGCCTTCGCAATCGAACTGCCTTCCGTTATCCATGACTATCGAGCGGGGAATCCCGAAGCGACATATAACGGATTGCCAGATAAAGCCCTTCATGTCCGTCCACGTGATACGCGCTAGCGGCTCCGCTTCCGCCCACTTCGTGAAGTAGTCCACAGCGACGACTAGATATTTCCTTCCTCTGGAGGCCTTTGGGAAAGGCCCAAGGATGTCGAGTCCCCATTTGGCGAAGGGGATTGAGCTCACGATGGGCATCAGGTTGGCCGGAGGTGCAGTCGTCCGTCGGCAGAATTTCTGGCACGCCTCGCACCTCTTGACGTATTGTACCGCGTCCCGGATCATTGTCGGCCAATAGTACCCCTGGCGCATTATTTTGTGGGCGATGGTGCGACCACCATGGTGGTTTCCGCAGAAGCCTTCGTGCACTTCGCGGATGACTTGCTCAGCCTGCTCCGGGCCCAAGCATTTCAGATAGGGCAGGACGTCGAAATTGGCCCGGCGGTGGCGGTACATCACTCCGTCGAGGAGTACAAATGACAGGGCCCGCCTCTCCACCTGTTTAGCCAGTATCCGCTCCTCGGGCAGTTCCCCCGTCTCCAAGTACTTCATAATGGGGGTCATCCACGTCGTCACCGTGCCCGCACACATCAGTTCTTCTTCGTCAATGGTTGGGGTCGATAGGCTTTCGACGTAGATGGCCTTCCCGATCTCGGCCACGGAGGAAGAGGCCAGCTTAGACAGGGCGTCCGCCCGGAGGTTGTTGGAGCGGGGCAGGTGCTGGACGTCCGCCTTTTTGAACTTGCGGAGTTCGATCTGGATGCGCTTAAGGTACCGCTTCATTGTTTCTTCTCGAGCCTCGAAGCTTCCTAGGATCTGTTGGATGACGAGCCGTGAGTCACTTAGGAGTAATACGTTCGTCGCCCCCACCGCCCTAGCGAGTTTCAACCCGTTAACCGCGGCCTCGTACTCCGCGACATTGTTAGTTGCCGGGAAGTTGAAGCGTAGGGCGTATTCCAACGAGCAACCGTCGGGGGTCTGAATGACGATACCCGCCCCTGTCCTGGATCCCGTCGCGGAGCCGTCGACGTGGATGGTCCACAATTCATCCGCGCCCATCTGGGAGGGCTTTGAGGGTTTGCCCACCCCGGTCCCCCGCGGGGACGCGGTCGCCGATGGGGGCTCTGGCCGGTCCCCCGACGTCCCCCCTGCGGTGCATTCCACCACGAAGTCGGCCAGCGCCTTGCCCTTGATCACCGTCCGGGCCTTGTACGTTATGTCGAACTCGCTGAGCTCGACACTCCAATTGAGCATCCTCCCCGATCGCTCCAGTCTCTTCAGGTTTTTCTCGAGGGGCATGTCGGTGTGGACGACTATGGGATGGGCCTGGAAGTATGGTCGGAGCTTTCAAGGCTGTGGTGACTAGGCAGTAGGCGGCTCTCTCGATGGGACTGTAATGAGTCTCCGCCTCCCGGAGGATCCGGCTGGCGTAGTAAACAGGGCGCTGCACCCCCCCTTCTTCCTTGATTAGGACGGAACTAACGGCCTCCTCGTTGGTTGCCAAGTACAACCCTAGGGGCTCGCCTTCTTCCGGCCGTGCGAGGAGCTGTGGACTCTGTAGGTAAGCCCTCAGCTCTGCGAACGCCCGTGCACAGTCATCGTCCCACGGGATCACCTTCCTCTTGTCCTTAGCTTCGCCAAAGGCTGTGCGCAAGACCCTGAAGAAGGGGAGCGAATTCTCCGCAGATTTCGACAGGAATCGCCCCAGAGCAGCGATCCGGCCGTTCAGTCGCTGCAAGTCCCGGATCGTCCGGGGTTCCGCCATACTGATGAGGGCCGTCACCTTGTCGGGGTTCGCCTCGATCCCCCGCTTCGTTATCATGAAGCCCATGAATTTCCCGACTGCACGCCGAAGATACACTTCGCGGGGTTCAGTCTTAGGTTGTATCGGCGGACCCTTTGGAAAGTTTCCTGTAAGTCGACGAGGTGGTCTAGGGTCCTCCTACTCTTTACCAGCATGTCGTCGATGTAGACCTCCAAGTTTCGCCCCACCTGAGGGCGGAATATTCGGTCTACCATCCGTTGATAGGTCGCCCCGGCGTTTTCAGTCCAAAGGGCATCTTGGTGTAACAGAAGGTGCCCTTGTCGGTGACAAAGGACGTCTTTTCCTCGTCGTCCTCCACCATCGGTATCTGGTTGTACCCCGAGAAGGCGTCCATAAAGCTTAACAACTCGTAGCCAGACGCCTGGTCCACCAAGCGGTCGATCCGGGATAGGAGGAAACTGTCCTTTGGGCATACCTTGTTGAGGTCGGTGAAGTCGACGCACATGCGCCACTTTCAGCTGGGCTTCTTCACCAAAACAACATTGGAGAGCCAGTCCGGGTAATCCACCAGCCGGACAAACTTGGCTTCGAGGAGCCGCTCTACTTCTTCCTCGGCCGCCCTCTTCTTTTCGCCCCCCGCGCTCCTCTTCTTCTGTCGGACCGGTCAGGCTTCTGGGTCTGTGTTCAACCTGTGGGAGATCACCGTCGGGTCAACCCCCGGCATGTCGATGGGTGACCATGCGAATATATCCGCAATTTCCCGGAGCAAGGCGACGAGGGCCGCCCTCAAGGCGGCTGGGAGTTTTGTCCCGATGGAAACGGTTCTCTCTTCATCCGTGGCTACGGGAACCTCCTCGACCTCCTCGGCCGGGGTCGGCCGCTGGTCGCAGAAGTCCTCCCTTTTGTCGGGGATGAGAACCGTCAGGGCCCGCCTCGGGCTCCCGCACCGGGCTGGCCCTTTGTCGCGGCCCCTAGGTGCCTCCTGGTCTCCTCGCACCAGTCCCACCCCCTGTGGGATTCGGAACTTCATCATCAGGTGTAGCAGGCTGGGGAGTGCCTCTATGGCCGTCATGTATGGACGCCCTATGATTCCGTTGTACGCCGATGCGACGTCGACGATGACGAAACGCATCCCCCTAGTGAGGACCCTTGGTTCCTCCCCCAGAGTCATCGACAGGGTGATCGTCCCCACTATGGGGATCATATGGCCGGTGAAGCCGACAATGGGGCCCGCGCAGGGCTCTAGGTCTACACACCCCCACCCCATTCTTTCGACCGTTGACAGGAACAGGATGTCGCAGGAGCTACCGGTGTCAATCAGGAGCCGGCCGACGACGACCGCCCCGATCCGAGCCTCGACGACGAGGACGTCATCGCTCTGGTGCCCAACCTCCAGCTGATCTCCCTCGGTAAAGGTGATAGGGGTCGGTGTGTCCTTCTCCGCTTCGGCCGGCTGCTGGCGCCCGCCACCATCACCTGTCGGACGCCGGCCTCTGAGATCGTGGGCGACGTCCCCCTGGGGACGGCCCCCCCGCTTATCATCTCAATGCGCATGATCGCCCCGGGGGGCGTGGCTCCCCCCGATCGTGGTCCGGTGGCGGTTTCGGCCCCCGCAACTCCGGGGGGGGGGGGGGGGGGGGGGCTCTCTCCTTCTACTGCCCGCCTGTCCGCCACGAAGTTTCCTAAGTGTCCTGCCTGGATCAGCCGCTCGATCTCTCTCTTAAGAGTGTAGCAACGGTCGGTATCGTGACCGTGGTCACGGTGATATCGGCAATACCTCCGGAGATCCCGCTTCGCCGGATCCGTCCTCATCCCCCGGGGAGGCTCCGGCAGCAATCCGGCCCTCGTCGCCGCGGCCAGAACCTCCAACACGGGGGCGTTGAGCCGTGTGTAGTGCGCCCGCAGGGTCTTCCTGTCTTGGGAGGGCTCGGGTGGCGCCAAGGGCCGGGGCGAACTCGCGCGCTGGGCCAGGGCGATCTTGCGGGCGTTGCATCACCGGTTCGCGCCTTGGTTGGGTCAACTGGTCGCAACCTCGGTGCCCCTCTTCTTGCCTCGGCCGAGGGTGTGACCGGGGCTCGCCTTGGAATGGCTTCGCTGGGGGAAATAGGGCCTTTGTGCCGAGAGTCTCTTCGGCCAACGCATGCCTCTCCGCCATAGCAACCAACGCCTCATAGTCGGTCGGTGGATCCCGGAGCAGGGATTTGTGGAGGCTCTGAGTCTGCAACCCCGTCTTGAAGGCCAGCATAAGCACCTCGTCGCCACATGTCACCACCGCCCGTCTCTCATCCTGAAAGCGGCAGAGGTATCTGCCCGTTGTCTCCCCTTCTCCTTGGACTATCGTGCTAAGATAGTCTAATGGCTTCTTTTTCGTCTGCCCGGCCCGAAACGCTTGGCAGAACTTGTGGGATAGCTCACCAAAGCTCCCAACGGATCTCGCGGGCAGGCCGAAGTACCAGTCCAACGCGGTGTCTCTCAGGCTTTGGGAGAAATGCCGGCATAGGAAGGCCTCATCCACATCCTGTGCCTCCATTACCCCCCGGTACTGCTGCATGTGTGTGAGGGGGTCGCCTCTTCCGTTGTATGTGGCCAGGTGGGGGTGGGGTTTGAACCTTAGGGGCCTTGGGGTGGACGTGATCCACCGTGTAAGCGGCGTGGCCTCCTCCGGATAGGTAGGGCGATCAGGTGCATCCCCTCTCCGCCATTCGGGGGTCTGGCTCCGGTCGCTCCTCGGCCGCCGACGGTCCTCCCGCCCCGGGGAGTAGCCTGGCGGTCGCCTAGCGGGGCTCCTTCCCCGGGTCGAGGATTCGACGGGTTGCGGGCTACGGTTCTCCCAGTGCCATCGCCTCCCGGTCGCCTCCCCTCGGGCCCCCGTCAGCTCCTGATTCTCCCGCAGAAGCCTTTCGCGCTCGGCAGTGAGGAAGCGTAGTTGTCGACAAACGGCTTCCTTGTGCAGGCGATCGGAGGCATGGTGCAGGTGAGGCAAACTGCCTCCTCCCGGTGGGGATCTGGCCAACAACGGGCCCCGCCCGTCCCCGAGCCGCCGGCCCGTCGCCGTCACCTCCAGGATTTCTCGGTTGCTTTCGTTCTCCCTCCTTAGCCTCTCGCGCTCCGCGATGATGAAGCGGAGCTGGTGGCGGGCGGTTTCTTCGTCCTGGTAGGTCCTCCGGGTGGTCTCAGCCGCTTTGTCTAAACGCCTTTGCAAGTCGGCCGCCTCCACAGCCGCGCGACCTCCATTTCCTCTTCCAGGAGCTTCTGCTGGGCCGCAACCTCCATGGCGAGCCCCCTGTTTTCCCCCTCCTCCTCGAACTAAGGGTGGAGATTCCGTCTCACGTTCTGGGGCTCTGAGGGGCCGGGCTGTGGCTCCGCCCCCGCCGCCGGGTAGCTTCCCATCGCCTGAGTAACGGCCTTGAAGCTCTTCAGGACTGCGTGGGCCGACGTATGGTCTGTCTCGGTGCCCATCCCCGGAGGGGTGTCGGGCGCCGGGGTGATTAGTAGAGAGAGCGACTCCTGATCCACGGGATCCTTGCCGTGGTCAGGGTTCTGAGTGATCGGCATGGAGTCTAACATGGGTGTGACCCTTCGTTCCCACAGACGGCGCCAATTGTTACGAGGTGGAACTCGCACACAATGAATTTGTATTGAGGGAAACCAAGGGCACGGTGGTTCTGTTGACAAGAGGGTTTGGGTTGGCAATTTAACAGGTGATCAATGGGGTGAAGAGGCTGGACTTGCCGCCGGGGGTGGCCACTGAGTCAAATCTCATCGGACATGGCGGAGGAAGATCGGGTAACGGGAGGCTGGAGCTGATGTTGACCAAGGGGCGAGCTTTCCTGCAGCACGAGCAACTCGTCAGAAGGGCGGGGTTGGGGTCCAACCCTTAGCCCCTCCGATGCCTAAGTCAGTAATAGGACTTAAAACGGGGGCTAGGCACGCCGGTCGGACTCAGGGTGTGTCGACCGTACGTGCGAGCTATAAGTGGGAGAACAAAGATATGGACGACCTTTGCTCTCGTGTGTGAATGATAGAATGAGAGAGAGAATTTGCCAACCCCTCCTCGTAAGAAGTAAGGGGGTATTTATACTTGATGGGAGATGACTAGGTGGGGCTGACCTGGCATGCTGACTTGACGTGCTGAGTTGGCTCGGTTGTCAGCGGAAGCTTCGGACGAGGATGTCAGGAACAGGAGTGCCTGACCTGCTTTTGCCAGACGGCGCAACGGCCAGGGGCACTTTTGTCAGGATGTCAGGGCCAAAAGAATTAATTGTCAGGGGGCTCAGCTGCCAGGGGGTGCTTTGTCAGATGGTCGGGCGGCGTTAGTGTCAGTCGTGTCCTTATCCTAGGTTGTTTGTCGTTGGTGACGAACTAAAGGTCCGGCTATGCTATCCCTGGCGCCGCGGTTCATGGGGACCGGCCGGGTCGACCGGCTCAGGGGTTGTCCGGCCCGGCCGCGCCCCCTTTTCGGTCGTGGGTTGTGGGCCGCTGGCACGGAAGGATACGCACATGCCTATGTCAGCCTACCCGACGGTGCTGTCCGGGCGCTCCCCAAGCGCCCTGCCCCTGGTGGGCCGAGCAACCGTGTTTGTATGCCTTGGTCGGGTGGGGGGAGTGCTGCGAGGTGCGCCCGTTCCCGTGTAGCCTAGGTCTTCCGGGGTGGCGGCCCTTTCGTGAAGGGGAGAGTTAATGGGGTATGTCAGCGGATCCGGGCGGGAGTCGGACTCTTACGATCTTTAGGTCGTAACTGGTATCAACTTCTTCGATGTTTGATTGGCATGGTTTAATTCTTTTCCAATTTGGATTCATATGCAAATATGCCATATATGGAACTACATTATATGTCGTGATACTCTCTTTGAAACAATTTGGGAATAGTTTGATGTAAGTGATTACATGATTTGAGATGAATGGTGTAGTTTTTAATTGGATTGGTGTGGCCACATGGTGCATGTTTTGTTTTCCTCTTAAGGTGTGGGTGGATGAGTTGATAATTCATGTTTGGAATGAGAAAGAGAGTTAATATAAGTGAATGTTTCTTTCTAATCAAATTGAGTAACCGGTGCCCTACGAAACATTGGGGAGGACGCCAAAAATGAGATTTAGGGGATCATTCCATCCCTTTGCCTATATAGCGTTATCACGTGTATGCAAAGGTGGCGTGTTTGCATTTCATAGCGTTATCGCGTGAATGCAAAACATAAACATCCAGAAAAGAAAACATACAAAAAAAAGAAGGAAAAAGAAAAGAAAAGAAAAATGAAAGAATAAATGAGTGAATAAGCAACATGATTGATGCAATCTCATCTCCCACAACTTATATGAATTTCTTTTGTTTTGGTCATTTCCATGAAAGTTAGAAACCATGACATTGTGATATTTTCCAACCTATGTGATACTGTGCTTATTACCCTACTTTTCTTTGAATTAGATTGAGGGGAGTGTCATTTGTTATTTACTTTCATACATTGGGTATATTGGATTTGAAATCATTTGGAAATATCATTTGGGGTATGCCATGAGGATATTGTGAGTTTGGTGCATGTTTTTCACTTTAATCCGAATTTATCACATATTTTGCTAGGGACTAGCAAAAAGCTAGTTGGGGGGTGTGATTCGAGGTGTGTATATTTATACACCCTAACTACCCCCATTTTGTGCTAAGAATTATACTTAATCTTGCTCTTTTTGGTTATATTTTCACTTCATATCATTTTTAGAGCTTATCTTCATTCTTTGCACAAAATACGGTTTTTATCGTCCTTATTGGCTTCCTACTATTTTTCATATACTCATGCTATTATTGTGATCATATCGCCAATTTTTGAGAATTATTGAGCAATGGATTGATTTATATGGATTTTGGAGGTCAATATTAATTTATAATAGTCATTATATTAATTTTCTCATCAAACGGACTAATTTCTCCTTCTCATATTTTTAAAGTACCCCTAGGAGTCTTGGGGATTTTCCAGAATTTTATGGGAATTTTATGGGCCTTCTAGGTATTTTTGGTGATTTTTTGAAGGAGAAAAGGGCTTTAAAAATACCAGAAAAGGAATTAATTGGGGGCGCCACATGGCGCAATCACGTGGCGCCACGTGATTGCGCCAAAGGGCTGCTCATTCCCACTTCAGCTGCTGCTTCATTTTGTTTTAAAAAAATAAAAAAAATATAAAAAGGCCCAACACAGCGGCCCGCTCTTGGAGCAGGCCGCTGGGCCGTTTAAAAAATATTTTTTTAAAAAAGGCGCGCGCACGAGAGGCAGCGCCCGCAATTGCGGGTGCTTGGGCGACAAACGGGCCAGGTTTCCCCGGCCCGTTTCCTTTTTTTATTTGCTGATGCGCGCGCTGCTCATTTGAAGCGGCTTTCGAGCACGATTTCAGCAACCCGCAAACCCGAATTTGGGGTTATATTGCTAGCTGATGCGAAAAATTGAAGGGCTTCGGGTTTTCTCAATTTTTGACAGAATTTGGAGGATTTTTTTGGGGTTTTTTCTTCCCCAATAGGGCTAGGGCTAGGGCTTGGAGGTTGATGAAGCTTGGAGCTTGGAGGAGCACTTGGGAGAGGAAGATTTCATCTGGTAGTGACACTTGGGTGAAATTTCTCTAATCTCTTGTGTATTGATTTAGGGTTTTGCGTTGTAATTTGGATGATAATTTTGAGCAAAGATTTCTTCTTTTTCATTATGATTCTCTAAATCTTGCTTGTATGGTTGTGTTGTGTGATTGTTGTTATTGGGTTGTGAAATTCATCTCTAGCATGTGTTTATCTTCTAAATTGGTGGATGAAACTTGAGTTAGTTTGTTTATTGGAACCCTAAGGGGAAATACAAGAAGAGGATCATCCTAGCGGACCCTCTCTAATGTGCTCATTGTCTATTACTCGCATGGGTTTCATTCATTGCTTATTGCACTCCACTTGTTCGATGAAATGCCGCATTCTCCGATTTAGTGTCCTTAGCCAGATAATCAATTGAGTTATATTTGGGATGATTTCTTGTACCCATGGCCTCATTCACATGCACACCACATGAGTCCTCCTTGTTGCTTGTCGATTCGGTTCTCTAACCCTACCCGTTTAGGTTAGGATTTTTGTTTTAACCACACGTTTTTCCCACACTCATCCACCGTTAGCGAGGTGGTTGTAACACACTCTATCTTTCTTTATCGATCAATTTTATGAATGTAGAACGACTTGTTCCTGTGATCTGACCCGGTACTCACTGGTTATAAATTTATTGCATTGACACTCCTACGCTTGGGAGTGGAAGGCGTGCTCCTTGCGCGTCCTCCCGTTCAAATCAGCCAAGAGGAGGCCAAAGCATGCAGGAGAAAGCATTTGACGCGACCGTGTGGGCATGTCCTATGTGACCGCATTGCAAGGGGCCAAGATAGAGCAAAACCAAGCAAGGAATGTAGATCGACGCAACCGCATAAATCAAACCACGCGGTCATTTAAAGGGGTCAAGTTACTGGAAAATCTGAGACAATATCCATGCAACCGCATGGATAACAACTCGACCGTGCCAACCAAGCTCCAAGAACCCTAAAATCATGCTTTGACCCGGTCAGAACAGCAGCGACGCGACCTCATTGGTCGACCGCGTCGATTCACGCCAGATCAACGCGACCGCGTGGCCTCGCCAAATGACCGCGTCGATTCTTAATGCGACTGTGTCGATTCCCGATCCGAATGCATCGATTCAGGTCTCTTGTGAACCCGCTAGGGTTTTGGGTGAAGTATATATGTTTGGGAGCACCGTTCTTTACATGGGGCCGACGTTTGGAGGCGGATTTTTTTTCCAGTTTTCATTTCTTTTCTTAGTTTTAGGAGTTGGAACAAGAGTAGGTTAGATTAGGTTTCTGCTTAGTTTTCCCCTTTGGATGTAATTGTAATCTTGGATATTTTTGTAGTGCAACGATTGAAGCTAAGTATTTCTCTCTTCATTTTGTGTTTTCTATCTATTTCATGTCTTTCTCATTGATTCTCTATTATTCTCAGTGTTTCTATTTTTAGTGAATCGATTTTAATCTATGGCATATGTTGATCTCTATTTGTGGATTTGAGTATGGATTAATGAGTTGTTTGGCTATTGAATTATTAATTAGGGTAATGCTTAGGAAGATTATTATCCACATATATTGACTCTTAGATTGATCGCCAACGGAAGTTGGGATTACTCTAGGGTTTCAATCCCTATGTGTTATTCATACTAATTGCATTGCCAATGGAACTTGGGGTGTAATGAGAGCCCTTCTTGTGTTGACCGAGTTTCTGACACAGAGATTGGCTGAACAGTGGTCAGGGAAAATTATCTGCTTAATGCATCTGTCGTGTGGCTACGCGCTATGGGAGTGGGTTTGGTTACACAAGGGGTATTCGTGTTATGGCATCACAGAAGAGGGGTGCACGAGATAACATGAGGGAAGAACATATCATGGCATCATGGAAGTGGGGGGTAGTTAATTTCCTCTAGGTCAGAGAACCTCACCCTAGGATGATTCGATAGCTGCGCAGCGAGTTCTTTCCCATTCTCAAGCCACATTAGAGTGAAACCTAGCCCTAGAGCCCTTTCATTCTATTGCTTTCTCCCTATACCATATATTCTCCACGTAGCAAACAACAACCTATGGTTAACTAGTACTCAATTACCCAACCTCCCTGCAGACGATCCGTATAGCGTTACGACGATGCCTTGCGCTTGCGGTTACAAATATCGGGAGCTTTTGCTCGTGCAACACATGTTCTTGGCCCACAAGGTGGTCGTCTATCTTCCAGTGCAGACCTTAGGCAAGCACCACTTTTGATCGTGTAATAGTACCGACCTCAATAAGGCGAGACATCTTGAATGTATACATTCTAAATTCAATAAAAAAGTGTAACGACTAGTTTTCATGTATTTGGATTATTTATATTATATATATATGTTTTGGTGGATTTTCTCCTCATGCGTGGTTTTCGTCTCCGTAGCTTTCATTTTCGATCGTTTCGTCGTGATTTTCTAGCTTCTTCTTTAGAATCGTCGATTTTGGAGTAAGTCACTCGTGACGAGCTTCATATCGGTCATATCTTATTGTTAGATCAAGCCTAGGAGTCTTAGGAATCGATCCCGGAGCTTCGCGCTCCATTTCGGAACTTTTTGTGCACGTTAGCCGGTACAAGAAGGGGAACCGACCGACTAGATGACGATTTAGTCGGTCGGGAAACCTTCATGGACCGACTAGTGGGCCTTGTTAATTTCTCAGGAGTTACTGTTTATCGTTAGTCGGTCTAAGAATATTTGTCGACCGACTAGGTTGTAAACTAGTCGGTTAGTAATCGTTCTTTAACCGACTAGCTCTATGATCATTTTTGATACCAAGTACTATTCATTCTTAGTCGGTCTAAGAATGTTCGTCGACCGACTAGATGAGGAACTAGTCGGTCAATAGTTGTTCTTTGACCGACTAAATCTAAATCCTATTTTTGTACAGGAGTTACTGTTTGGACTTAGTCGGTCTGCGTTGGTCAACCGACCGACTAGTTCACAAACTAGTCGGTCAGCGGTTGCTCTTTGACCGACTAATCAGTGTCGAAACCCTAATTTCTGGGCAGCCGCCAGCACTTCCTATTTAGACCCCCAAACGTTTTTCTTTTCTTCTTTCATTTCTCCTGAGCCTCCTTCTTCCCCAAATCATCATCCATCTAACCCTAGCCCTCCTCCTTCATCACGAGCCCATCCCCCTCTCCATTTTGGCCTACCACCATGCCCTAGGCCATCTCAAACCCCCCAAAACCCCCAAAACCCCATTTCTCCAGATTTTCCCCATCCATTCCAGATCTGAACCCTAGGTTCCCCGGATCATTTCTTCCGTTGCCGTGCTTGCTCGGCATCGTTCTTCCGCTTCCGATACGGTAATAACTCGATCTCTTAATATCCTCATAGCCCATTTGTGGTTTTGTGAAACCCTAATAAAACTAGGTTGGATGTTGTTCTAATGTCGTTTTGCCTTGGCAGCGATCTCATCTCCGTAGTTAGCATTTGTGTGACGGCCTCGTTGATCGTCATCCTCGGTGCTAGGCAAGTGAAACTTGCATCTCTTGATTTGGGCCATGTCTTAGGCCATTGCCTTGCTTTAGCGTAAAAGAGACTAGACGGTGAAAGGATAGCCGTCTGGACGCCATTGACCTAGCTTGACAACGAAGCTTGGTCCGTCACCCTCATCATGCTTGTATGTCACGTTTAATTTAAATTAACGGTACGCGAATATCTGTTCATGTCATTGCATTTTAACTGCCATGTTTAATTTAAATTAACGGTACACGAATATATGTTCATGTCATTGCATTTTAACTGCCATGTTTAATTTAAATTAACGGTACGCGAATATCTGTTCATGTCATTGCATTTTAACTGCCATGTTTAATTTAAATTAACGGTACGCAAATATCTGTTCATGTCATTGCATTTTGCCTGTCATGTTTAAATTCAATTAACGGTACGCGAATAAATGCTCATGTCATTGCATGCTTGAACACTCATCGTGATTGCGTAGCATCGCTACATACTAGTGCTACTTGTTCCGGCTAGGCACCCGTCTTGCGGGCACAACCCTAGGCCAATTACAAATCTGGCTCGTGGTCCAGAAAACGAGCTCAATACAGCCTGCGGGCAATAGGGCACTCGCCTGTGTGTGAGTGATCCCTTGTACTTGAATACAGCCTGAGGGCAATAGGGCGCTCACATGTGTGTGGGTGATCCCTTGTACTTGTTACTTGGCAATACATGTCACACCTACCACTTGTTACTTGCTACTTGTACTTCACTTGTTACTTCCATACGATACTTGCCATGCCATGCATCATATTTTAACTGCTAGGTTGTTAGTTTGCCTTTCTTTCAGTTTCCTTGCACAAGTCTTTCGACTTGCTGACATGTGCCCCTTTTCTCTTTTGGGTGACACATGTTAGATCCCGAGCCTGAGTTTGTCGCTGAGGACGTGGTGTTTGCTGACGCTGAGTCAGAACCCGCGTTGATCGAGGACTTCGTGGACACTGGAGATCAGTCTTAGTGTCATCGTAGAGCTTTCCCTTTTGCTTTAGACTGCTTTTAGTTTCGGTGCGTAGCACCCATACCTTGTTGGTGTTTGTTGTGTTGGCCGTGTGTTAGGCCTTTAGACTCTTTCTTTTAGCCTGGTGGCTTTTCTGGATGTTGGACTTAATTTTCATGTTGGACAAATTCTGAGATTTGAGATTTTATTTCTGTCTTTTCTTGTGTTATTATTGTTGTTCCGTTTGTGGTTACAGGGACCTGCTTCTGTTTTATTGACGCTTATCGGGTTTGGGGCTTCCCAGCTCCACTCTCGTGCGGACCTTTTCACGTCTCGCCTCCATTTTAGGGAAGCGGGACGTGACAGGTTTTGTTGGTGGCCCATGCAGGTCTCTTTTGTAACTGCAATTATCGGAATAACGATAATAATATTAGAATGTCCAATAAACTAAGTTTGACATCCGAGTCATAAGCTATGTGTCTAATTGTTTCGTTTTCTGTGTCATTAGATGGCAGGAAGGCGATTCACCCGTGGTGGAGGTAGTGGTGCGCCCCCTCATGACGAGGAGCCTGAGCGGGAGCCCACCAATGGGGAGATGATGCGGATGATACTTCAGATGATGCAAGTGCAGCAGGGCGTGCTCCTGCAAGTCCAGAACGCTCCACTTGCTCAATCCAGGATGCCCCTCGCTCCGAGCCGGGAGCGAAGCAATTTCGGGAGCTGGGTCCCGCATATTTTGATGGGTCTGAGGGTCATCTGGCTGCCGATGAGTGGATTCGGAACATTGAGGATAACCTGGCGATTGCGAAGATTAACCCGGTTGGATGGGTTGATTTGGCTAAGAGGCAGCTGAAGGATAATGCCAGAAACTGGTGGGATGCTGAAGAGAAGATGCTGGTGGAGCCGATAGTTTGGGCTACCTTTAAGTCCAGATTTGATGGAGAGTTCTTTTCGAAGGCTGCTAGGCAGGTGATGCTGTAGCGCTTCATAGATCTGAAGCAAGGGAGCTTGTCAGTGGATCAGTACCACCAAGAGTTCACGAGGCTCAGTCGGTTTGCACCAAAGATGGTGCAAGATGCCGATGAGAAAGCTCAGCGGTTCCTCCAGGGACTTGCCTTGGAGCTTCAGAGTTTTGTGACCTCTTCTGACCTGGAGACATATCAGAAGGTTCTGATTGCTGCGAGGCGGCAGGAGTTGAATTTGAACCAGAGGAAGGGACATGTTTCTGGTGCTGGGAAGAGGCCTGTGGATCAGGTCAGAGCGGCGGTTAGACTTGGATTCAGGCCTATCCAGCCTGTTCAGTTCAAGAGGCCAGGAGGGCCTATTCTGAAGACTTGCCATTTCTGCGGCAAGACCGGGCACCTCAGGGATTAGTGTAGGAGGTTCCTGGGGCAGTGTATTGTCTGCGGAGATCCTGCCCATACCATCAGGGAGTGTCCCAAGTCGAAGCAGCCTTGGCGGGCACCTATTGCGGCACAGCTATTGCAGCAGCGAGCTCCTGTGCCCACTGGACGTGGAGCGCCCCTTGTTCCACAGGGACAGGCCTTTTGGCAGGCTGTTTCGCCGAGAGGGCAGGCGTTCCTGATGACTGAGGAGGAGAGCATGGCCATGGATGTGGTTATCACAGGTAACTTCCCTCCTAGCTGTTTCTTCCTTAGTTATGTTTGATTGTTAGATTATGTTGATTGCTTGCATATGATTGTTGCTAGACTAGGGCTTGATTGTTAGACTGTTTTAGGTGTGATTTTGGTGTGCACATTTCCTGCACGAGTTCTCTTTGACTCTGGTGCATCGATGTGCATTATTTCTCGGAGCTTCGTGGAGAAGCATTCCTTGTCGACGTCCCCTCTATCCCAGAGTTGGAATATCGTTACAGGGAATGGCGTGGTCTCGGTGCATCGTGGTTGCAATTCTTGCTCGTTGGTGGTTTGTGGACATGAGCTTTACGCTGATGTCATTGTCCACGACATCATCAACTACGATGCAGTTCTTGGGATGGACTGGCTTGCGAGCTTCTATGCTACGATCGACTGTCGAAGGAAGAAGGTCGTGTTCGAGATTCCCGGACACCCAGTGTTTGAGTTCAGCCGTGGTAGCAGTTCGCTTGGTCCTGTCAGATTTCGGGCCAGACCAGTGGAGGTTGTGGCTATGCAGATGGAGTTGGAGAGGCCAGCTGTGGTGCAAGATTTTGATGACGTCTTCCCCGAGGAGATGTCTGGATTGCCACCTGATCGAGCTTTAGAATTTTCTATTGATCTTATTCCAGGAGCGCAGCCCATTTCGAAGGCACCATATCGTATGGCGCCAGCAGAGTTGGAAGAGTTGCGTAGGCAGTTAGATTAGCTTATGCAGAAGGGTTATATCAACCCTAGTGTGTCTCCGTGGGGAGCACCGGTGCTGCTGGTGAAGAAGAAGGATGGTTCGCGTCGCATGTGCGTGGACTATCGGGAGTTGAATGCGGTGACCATCAAGAATAAATACCCGTTGCCTCGCATCGATGATATTTTTGATCAGCTTGGAGGATCGAGGGTGTTTTCTAAATTGGATTTGAGGAGTGGTTATCATCAGTTGAAGGTGAAGAAGGATGATGTTCCGAAGACAGCGTTCAGGACGAAGTATGGACACTACGAGTTTATGGTTATGCCTTTCGGTGTAACCAACGTACCCGCAGTTTTCATGAATCTGATGAACCTTATTTTCTATGAATTTTTAGATAAGTTTGTCATTATCTTTATTGACGACATTCTGATCTATTCTAAGTCGGAGGAGGAGCATGTATCGCACTTGAGGACGGTGTTGGAGATTTTGAGGAAGCATCGGCTGCATGCTAAGTTCTCGAAGTGCGAGTTTTGGCTGGACAGAGTTTCTTTTCTCGGGCATGTGGTGACTGGAGATGGTATTTCAGTGGATCCCGAGAAGATCAGGGCCATCAGAGAGTGGCATGTTCCGCAGTCAGTGTCTGAGATCCGGAGTTTCCTGGGGCTTGCTGGTTACTATCGGCGCTTCATTAAGGACTTTTCCCGTATTGCCGAGCCGATGACCAGATTGACGCGGAAGGATGTACCTTTTGTTTGGTCGGGTGATTGTGAGGATGCCTTTGGTGTTCTGAGGGAGAGATTGACGACTGCCCCTATTCTTGTTGTGCCTGATCGCAGCGGTGGATTTGAGATCTTTTGCGATGCTTCTGGCAAGGGTCTCGATTGTGTGTTGCATCAGCACGGGCATGTTGTGGCGTATGCACCTCGTCAGCTCAAGGTTCATGAGAAGAATTACCTGACGCATGACTTGGAGTTGGCTGCCGTTGTGTTTGCTCTTAAGATTTGGAGGCACTTCCTGCTGAGTGAGAAAGTGAAGATCTTCACCGATCACAAAAGTTTGAAGTATATTTTTACTCAGAAGGAGCTCAACATGCGACAGCGTCGATGGTTGGAGCTCATGGAGGATTATGAGATTGATTTGTGGTATCACCCTGGCAAGGTGAATGTGGTTCCTGATGCGCTGAGTAGGCTTCCAGCGGTGATGATTTTGACTTCGTAGTAGAGATTGCAGCAGGATTTTTGCGAGTCTGGTGTGGAGATTGTTCTTCCTGGGAGGCTTCTTCGTTGACGAGTATGCAGATTCAGTCGACGATTGTGGATCGGATCAAGGCTGGTCAGGCTGAGGATCCAAAGCTGGTGAAGATTCGGGAGCAGGTGGAAGCCGGTCTGCAGACTAATTTTTTGATTCATGAGGATGGCTCGCTGAGGTTTGGAGCCAGGTTGTGTGTGCCATCTGGGAATATTAGAGAGGAGTTGATGGTGGAGGCACATAGTTCGCCATATTCTGTGCATCCTGGTGGGACCAAGATGTACAAGGATCTTCGTCTGAACTATTGGTGGCATGGCATGAAGAGGAGTGTGGCTCGGAGTGTAGCCAAGTGTTTGGTTTGCCAGCAAGTCAAGGCGGAGCATCAGCGTACGGCAGGGTTGCTGCAACCGCTTCCGATTCCGGAGTGGAAATGGCAACACATCACTATGGATTTCGTGACTGGACTACCTCGGAGTCCGAAGCAGAATGACACGATTTGGGTGATCGTAGATCGATTGACCAAATCCGCGCACTTTATTCCGTTCTGAGTGGGACAGTCCACTGAGGCGCTAGCGAGGAGATATATGGAGGAGGTCGTGCGACTTCACGGAGTCCCTGTGAGTATCATGTCGGACAGGGACACGAGGTTCACATCTCAGTTCTGCCAGAGTTTGCAGAAGAGTTTGGGTACGCGTCTGAGTTTCAGCACGGCGTACCATCCGCAGACGGATGGCCAGTCCAAGAGAACGATTCAGATCTTGGAGGACATGCTGAGGGCGTGCATGTTGGATTTCAAGGGTTCGTGGGAGGACCATCTACATCTGGTAGAGTTTTCTTACAACGACAGCTTCCAGGCGAGTATTGGCATGGCGCCTTTCGCCGCTCTTTATGGGAGGAAATGTCGATCGCCATTGAGTTGGGATGACGTTGGCGATAGGGAGATGTTGGGACCTGAGATGATCGTGGAGGCTGGGGATGTTGTCAGGAACATTCGGGAGAGGTTGAGGATTGCTCAGGACCGTTTTAAGCATTGGGCGGATGCTAAACGTCGTCCTTTGGAGTTTCAGCCGGGCGACCATGTGTTCTTGAGGATTTCCCCGAATCGTGGTGTGATTCGCTTTGGGAAGCGAGGGAAGTTGAGCCCGCAATACATTGGACCGTTTGACATTCAGGTGAAAGTTGACGAGGTAGCCTACCGCTTAGCCTTACCGCCATCTTTGGAAGGAGTTCATAATGTTTTCCATGTGTCGCAGCTTCGTCGATACATTAGCGATCCATCTCATGCTGTGGATTTCTCGGAGATAACCGTTCGCCCTGATATAACGTATGACCAACAGCCAGTGCAGATTCTGGACAGGCGTCAGAAGTCACTTCGGAACAAGGTTGTCAATCTTGTGAGGGTGATATGGTGACACGGCTCGCCAGGAGAGTCTACTTGGGAGAACGAGGATGAGATGCGAGAGCGTTTCCCACTTTTGTTTCCGGACACGTGAGTGTTGGGAAATTCTGAGGACGGAATTTTTCTGAAGTTGGGGAGGATGTAACGACTAGTTTTCATGTATTTGGATTATTTATATTATATATATATATGTTTTAGTGGATTTTCTCCTCATGCGTGGTTTTCGTCTCCGTAGCTTTCATTTTCGATCGTTTCGTCGTGATTTTCTAGCTTCTTATTTAGAATCGTCGATTTTGGAGTAAGTCACTCGTGACGGGCTTTATATCGGTCATATCTTATTGTTAGATCAAGCCTAGGAGTCTTAGGAATCGATCCCGGAGCTTCGTGCTCCATTTCGGAACTTTTTGTGCACGTTAGCCGGTACAAGAAGGGGAACCGACCGACTAGATGACGATTTAGTCGGTCGGCAAACCTTCATGGACCGACTAGTGGGCCTTGTTAATTTCTCAGGAGTTACTGTTTATCGTTAGTCGGTCTAAGAACATTTGTCGACCGACTAGGTTGCAAACTAGTCGGTCAGCAATCGTTCTTTAACCGACTAGCTCTATGATCAGTTTTGATATCAAGTACTATTCATTCTTAGTCGGTCTAAGAGCGTTCATCGACCGACTAGATGAGGAACTAGTCGGTCAGTAGTTGTTCTTTGACCGACTAAATCTAAATCCTATTTTTGTACAGGAGTTACTGTTTGGACTTAGTCGGTCTGCGTTGGTCAACCGACCGACTAGTTCACAAACTAGTCGGTCAGTGGTTGCTCTTTGACCGACTAATCAGTGTCGAAACCCTAATTTCTGGGCAGCCGCCAGCACTTCCTATTTAAACCCCCAAACGTTTTTCTTTTCTTCTTTCATTTCTCCTGAGCCTCCTTCTTCCCCAAATCATCATCCATCTAACCCTAGCCCTCCTCCTTCATCAAGAGCCCATCCCCCTCACCATTTTGGCCTACCACCATGCCCTAGGCCATCTCAAACCCCCAAAACCCCCAAAACCCCATTTCTCCAGATTTTCCCCATCCATTCCAGATCTGAACCTTAGGTTCCCCGGATCATTTCTTCTGTTGTAGTGCTTGCTCGGCATCGTTCTTCCGCTTCCGATACGGTAATAACTCGATCTCTTAATATCCTCATAGCCCATTTGTGTTTTTATGAAACCCTAATAAAACTAGGTTGGATGTTGTTCTAATGTCGTTTTACCTTGTCAGCGATCTCATCTCCGTAGTTAGCATTTGTGTGACGGCCTCATTGATGGTCATCCTCGGTGCTAGGCAAGTGAAACTTACATCTCTTGATTTGGGCCATGTCTTAGGCCATTGCCTTGCTTTAGCGTAAAAGAGACTAGACGGTGAAAGGATAGCCGTCTGGACGCCATTGACCTAGCTTGACAACGAAGCTTGGTCCGTCACCCTCATCATGCTTGTATGTCACGTTTAATTTAAATTAACGGTACGCGAATATCTGTTCATGTCATTGCATTTTAACTGCCATGTTTAATTTAAATTAACGGTACGCGAATATCTGTTCATGTCATTGCATTTTAACTGCCATGTTTAATTTAAATTAACGGTACACGAATATCTGTTCATGTCATTGCATTTTAACTACCATGTTTAATTTAAATTAACGGTACGCAAATATCTGTTCATGTCATTGCATTTTGCCTGTCATGTTTAAATTCAATTAACGGTACGCGA
The DNA here is from genome assembly GCA_030789695.1 of Scilla litardierei. Taxonomy (NCBI): domain Eukaryota; kingdom Viridiplantae; phylum Streptophyta; class Magnoliopsida; order Asparagales; family Asparagaceae; genus Scilla; species Scilla litardierei. Next base: position 37,595,170 of record CM061139.1, on the reverse strand, counting down.
ATAAATGCTCATGTCATTGCATGCTTGAACACTCATCGTGATTGCGTAGCATCGCTACATACTAGTGCTACTTGTTCCGGCTAGGCACCCGTCTTGCGGGCACAACCCTAGGCCAATTACAAATCTGGCTCGTGGTCCAAAAAACGAGCTCAATACAGCCTGCGGACAATAGGGCACTCGCCTGTGTGTGAGTGATCCCTTGTACTTGAATACAGCCTGAGGGCAATAGGGCGCTCACATGTGTGTGGGTGATCCCTTGTACTTGTTACTTGGCAATACATGTCACACCTACCACTTGTTACTTGCTACTTGTACTTCACTTGTTACTTCCATACGATACTTGCCATGCCATGCATCATACTTTAACTGCTAGGTTATTAGTTTACCTTTCTTTCAGTTTCCTTGCACAAGTCTTTCGACTTGCTGACATGTACCCCTTTTCTCTTTTGGGTGACACATGTTAGATCCCGAGCCTGAGTTTGTCGCTGAGGACATGGTGTTTGCTGACGCTGAGTCAGAACCCGCGTTGATCGAGGACTTCGTGGACACTGGAGATCAGTCTTAGTGTCCTCGTAGAGCTTTCCCTTTTGCTTTAGACTGCTTTTAGTTTCGGTGCGTAGCACCCATACCTTGTTGGTGTTTGTTGTGTTGGCAGTGTGTTAGGCCTTTAGACTCTTTCTTTTAGCCTGGTGGCTTTTCTGGATGTTGGACTTAATTTTCATGTTGGACAAATTCTGAGATTTGAGATTTTATTTCTGTCTCTCCTTGTGTTATTATTGTTGTTCCGTTTGTGGTTACAAGGACTTGCTTATGTTTTATTGATGCTTATCGGGTTTGGGGCTTCCCAGCTCCACTCTCGTGCGGACCTTTTCACGTCTCGCCTCCATTTTAGGGAAGCGGGGCGTGACAAGAAGTTTTCTTTGCAAGACTTCAACAATAGTTCATAATTCTTGCCTAGCCCCCAACTTCGACTAGGGCCCGCCGCTGGTCTGACCTCACGAATTTCGAAACTGTCAAATAACACTCGACCCTTAGTCTTGCTGATACAAATCCACCAACCATGTTGGGTACGTACTGTCAAGTCCCACGGTTCCAGCGCAGATCTCTGGCACTCGTACCTCGGTCATGTGATCGCGCCCCGAATATACACCCGGAGAAGGATGTAGCTTTACCGCAAACATATGGTTAAGTGGCAAGCGGATATCGAATCACAGGGAGGATTAATGACGGTACTCTACTTTCTCTACTAAGCTACTTGGTGGAAAATTGTTTGGGAATGGTTGGTGCCACAGTCGTTCGAATATCAATGCAAATTCAATATAATAAAAACATCTTGGGCTACAACGGATTTTCAATGTGATCAATGTGAGTTATGAATTACCATGTGATTAAACTTGGTTTAAGGTAAACTTGCCGCAACTAATTGGAGAACAGACGCATGCTGTCGTGCTACACAAGTCTATCGCAATCTAAACTAGAGCCTCACTGTCGTGCAAGCCTAATCTAAACCACTAGCATTAAGATTGGCAATTATGTCCAATCCCAACTCAAGCTTGCTATCGCACAACTTGAGTTCGGATCTAGATCGTGATATTTTGTACTCGTTCACCATCGTGCAACAAATATAAGTATAGGAGAACAATAAAAATGCTAGCTTTGGTCACTGTCGCGCACCAAGTCTAGGATATTTCGATTGTAATCCTAAATCGAATATCTAGGGATTTCCTTGGATCAATATCTTCTGTCGAGCTCTCAAGATCCAAGAGAAATCCCTATCTATCCGTAGTAAATTATTCAAGACATAACCCCGTAGTAAATTAGTCAAGACCTAACCTTTCTAACAAGCCTAATGTCATAGCAATTCATAGATCTCACAAAATCAAACATTAGACCCATAGGGTTCATCCATTTGCCCTAGAGCAAAAGAACTACTCACAATTTATGCTAGAGATCGCAATAGAAGCAAGATTAATAATAGAATTCAGCATGCAATTAAGATCTAACAATAAATATAGCATAAAAATCCAAGCTTTCAAGAGATCAAGAAAAACCAAATTAAGAAGCTTCAATAATAAAAATCAGATATGAGTCTTCAATCTCCCCAAATACAAAAGCTTAACTAAAATTTAAAACTAATTAAAATTATTCTCAGGAGTCTCCCCTTGGGCTGGAGATAAAACTGTGTATTTATACATGCCCAAAATAGCCAAAAAAATCCAGACAGAACTGCCCTTGCGCGGCTCAAAACACCAATTTCCAAAGCAGGATGTCGGTGCTACTCGGCCGAGTGAGATCTCCCTCGGCCGAGTGCCAAATCTGCAGAACAGATAGAGAATCGGCGTTTTGGCACTCAAGCCACTCGGCCGAGTAGAATTTCTCACTCGGTTGAGTGGACTTCCTACTCGGCCGAGTAGGATCCATTGCAGATCTTCAAAAAGTCAGAGAGTTGGCTTCGATTTCTTCAGAATTTCTGACTCCACTCAGACGAGTAGAGTTCTTACTCGGCCGAGTGGAAATTACCACTCGGTCAAGTACATTATGGCACTCAGGCTGGTAGATGTCGTCGTATCAGCTTTACTCGACCGAGTAAGCTGCTTCACTCGGGTGAGTGAGATGTGTCACTCGGCCGAGTGGCCTTTTTCTGAACTCTATTTTTCTCTTCCTCGCTTCCTCATCGATTCTTTCGACTTTCTCCTTCTTCCACTCATCCTCCAGTGCCGTTAGCTCTTCGATACGATCGTGGGCAACTCTCCGGCACCCGTGCAAGTGCTCTAGGCTCCAGATTGCTCCAGATTGCTCCATATCTCCTGAAATCAGACGAAAACCAAGAAATAGTGAAAATTATCGAAATATCGTCGTATAATCATGAAAAGCGCGATATGAGCAATTGAAATAACATGCAAATATGCAGAAATAAAGTGTAAAATATGAGCCTATCAAAATCCCCCAAGCTTGCCTCTTACTCGTCCTCGAGGAAGATAAGTAAAAGGACGGACTTGGCAAATAAAAATAAAGAAAAAGGAATGAAAGGTAAAGAAGATGAAGATGTGAAGATGCTAGATCATTCTCTCAGAACTTGGAGTTACATTCTCAAATAACACGAATAATGAATATAAACATGTTAAGCTTTTTACTTTGATACCATTTCATATAGGTGCATTGATAGAGGAACTAGGAACATCGAAAATCATATGAAATATGAAATCATTTTAGAGTCAACATTGTCTAAGGCATATAAAACGATATACATAATCATAGATTACACACTTTTCAATTGATTGCTTTCTACTTGGAGTATAGCAGATACCACACATTTCAAGGCAATAAGAATAGAAAAAGATGGTTTTCATGAATTTCATGCCAATATTCAATTTATAGACGTCGTTATACTTTAAGTAATCTCCCTAAGTATCAAAAATTACATAGCTTAGGTTGTCATGCACATATAGGTAGTCACTCTCTCACACATCATTGGATCCCCTCCCCCAAACTTATATATAAGCGTGGTGGCATCAAATATAAAAATACGACTTTTTCCCATATTATTGTAGCTCCAAATGAATAAGAGGAAAATGAGGAAGAAAGAGGAAAGAAGTGATTATGTATATACAAATGGACTTCCTTTTTATTTTTATTTTCTCTTTTTCTCTTTCTCCTTTTTTTATACACAAGAACAATCCTAAATAAGATAGAAAGATAAATATTTATATTTCCATCGTTTTTTGAGGTGTTTTGGGGTTCATGGAGCTTATACTTTTTAGCAAAGGGAAAGATGCAAAAATAGGATTCACCTAGGGGAGATTACCTAATGACTATAAGTATAGAAATGATGTTCAAGATATATGGAGAAAGAAAAATATATAACGCTCGGTTCACTCTTTTTGTATGTGCATAACAACTTCAGTAGGGTAATGTATCTACTCAGTTTGATTTCAAAAAGTAAACTAATCTAATCATATCAAGTGGCATTCATTCATTCAATCCTGGAAGTTCAATACACAATTCATGCAAATAGAAGTGATAATAGATATGCAAGGCAGTACTCTAAGTATAGGCAATCAATGCGTGAAGCTTGGTGTGTTTACTACAAAGAGTATACAACAATAATTTCGAAGCTTGGTGTGTTTTCTACAAAGAGTATACAATAATAATTTCTAGACTCAGTTAACGCTAAAATTTCATTCATAATAACGTAATAAACGATGGAAGTTCTTATTCTCAAATGCATGGCAATGTATCACATATGATATCGGAAATAAAAAACGATAGCATGACAAGAGAATATGTGCCTAAGAGTAAAGCATACTCCAAGATATAGTCGTCATAGGGAAATCATTTCTAGCAAAAAAGGTAAAAGAAATAAAGATAGAAATAAAAAACTAACTATACATGTGCAACTCACTCCAAAAGTAAGAAAACATGATGCATGTCAAGAAAAAATGAAAAAATAAGTGAAAATAAGTGAAAATAAAGAAATGTGAAAAATAAAAATGAAGAAAATAAAAAGTGTGTGTGTACACTCATTCCCCCAAGCTAAACATCATATTGTCCTTAATGCGCTAAGTGTGGCACTGGGACATATACGATATGTGGTGGGTAAGGATGCGTGCATGATGCAAAATAAAAGGAAAATAAAGGAAGTAAAATGTGACATGGTTTATGCAAGTGGTAAATGCAACAAACATGCAAATAATGGATGCATGATGGTAGATGGCATATGCAAAATGGATATAAAATGTGGCCCAGAAATACGTACTCTCCCCCAAACTGATATATATTGTGCCCTGCAAAAAGTGGTCAAAACAAGTGGGCATGCAAAATAGTGGCAAAATGATGGGGCGAGAGGAGGAGAAAAAATATGAAAGGCATCCAGAGTATGTGCCTAAACTGGTGGTGCGACGCCAGCACCTCCCTGTGGTGGGGCGATGGTGGCGTAGGCGTAGGCTCCTGAGGGGTAGGCTGGGGTGGCTGAAGCTGCCGTAGGCGCGCTAGAATCTGGTTCAGCGTGAGCTGAATACCATGGATCATGGCAACGTAGGCCTGTTGGGAGCTGACGATAGTGGAGAGAGCCCTAATATCCACTCTGAATCCACTCACTGCCCCATCGACAGCACGGAGCTACTGGACAAGGGCGTAGGAGCGGGTGCATTGGGTCGTACAGGTAAAGGACGAGGCTGTCGCACACGGCCACCGTAAACAAGTGGGGCCACTATCGGGTGTGTGTGCAGGGCGGTGCTCACTAAAATATTCTCAGCCTCTATAGGAGGCTGAGACGTAGGTATACTCTTAGAAGTGTAAGCAGCGGCATAGGAGGATGAGGCAGGTAGAGAGGTTGTGGACACAGACGTGGTGACAGACATCACTACGCTCTCGGTGAAAACGACGGTAGCAGAGACAGAAAGGTCGATGACTGGGGAGGTCATGAAATCAGCTGAGAATGACCCCAGGAGTCGAAAAATCAGGTAAGGATAGGGTCTCCGCGGTCGTAGTGGAGGAAGGCTCGCCTCTCTCAAAGGCTATGGGGTCGGTGCTCTCAAAGCTCATATAAGAAATAGGATTGCAGCGGCACAGAGGTGGTGGTTGGTGGAACAGACACAACAACAGACGAGCTCTCGACACTAGTAGAGGTGGGGACAGAGGTGCCAGGCTCGGGGATCTGATAAGGGTTGGCTGAGGAATGGGGATCTCAGGGTCCAGAGGACCGAGAAGGGGCTCCTGTTGGGCGTCATCGGGCTCGAGTACGTAAACAGCTGGAATGAGGAGGTCCATCTATGGTCTCCACACTCCACCTACGGGTCCAATGTGGGTCCGAGCTGGGCTTGAAAGCACCATATAATCTGCTGAAAATGGACCCTGTAACCAATTCCAATGCCGCCGTCCGTGGGTGCGGATCATCTTCATATGGGCCATAACATCAAGAGATAGTGTAGTGGGGCCCGTAGGTCGATGCAAACTGGCAGGAAACTCGACCTCGCATATAGGAGCTAGCAGGGTAATCAGACAGCCACAACAAATCGCCGTCCTAGCAGAGACTGTGGAAACTATATGGTCCATGTATTAGCTTGCTATATCTATGGAAATGGCGGGGACTAAGACATCCACGTCACCCTCGTAGGCCCTCTGCCTAGTCATTACGTAGAGCATGTAGAGCCATGGCATTGACATCGTACCTGGCTCTGGCCTGGCAAGTATGGTGGTCGCCATAAGGCGTTGTGCAATCTATAGGCAGGGGTGGACGACAGAAGAGGCCTTGGCCCGGCTGGGGTCAAAGTGAAGTGTGGAGCCTGTGATCATGGTCCAGAAGGTGTTGGCATCGAATGTAGGTGTGGTGTGGTGTGTGGGACTGTAGGATCTATCGGGGTCAGGTACAGGGGGCCCATGGAAGTAGGCTCGGAGCATGGCAAGAGAAATCTCGCACTCTCGATCCATCAATCTAAAGGTGCACCCCCTGGGAGTCCTATTAATAGAACTCAGGACCTCGAGGGTCGGTCGAACATAGGTGTTCGCCGACACCGACAAAAATCATGCCACCCTACGTTGTCATACAACTGGATTAGCCCCGGTAGTACCCCTAGGCTCTCTAGGTCAACCAAATACGTGAACTTAGTGGGTACTATCGAACGCTTGGAGAGACACTCAAATTTGACACGGTGTGCGTCATCTATGAAGTTGACCTCAAGCGTGTCGATCACCGGAGCGGGCTGTGCTACTGGGGGTGGAATGGGTGAAGTTGGAGCTGGAAGTGTAGGAGGTGGCTCTCTAGGGGCTGTGAGTCCGCTCTAGTAGAAGAGGAACCGGGGTCACCGGCTCTCTTCCGCTTGGCAGCAGGCTACCTCGCACTAGACCTAGTGCAGCATGGGGTGCATGGAGGCATGAATGTGCCATGAGACGTGCAACAAATCATAACTTGCTGAAAATGAAATAAGGACCGAGTGTACCAAGCACGATGCGACACCTCGTAAGCAGATGAGGGGGAAACACCTCCCCTAAGATCCAACGCGCAGGATATCTCCCAAGCTATTTTGATGCACAAAAAATAGATTAGCAATGAGAATCATAAAGTCAAGGGGTTGATCAAGAGAAATAGGCGAAGAATAGGGTTGATTTGAGAATGGGGGTTGAATGGGCTTATGAAATAATATGGGAAAGAAATGGGGCGAAATAAGGTGAGGAGGGGCGACGATCGCCGGTCGAGCGATGGTACAGGCGACGCCGGAGGGTGCTCCGACGTCGGTGGGGTCGAGGTGCTCGAGTGAATGGCGGCGGGGCTACGGGCGAGTGAGGGAGCTGGTCGGGCGAGTCGGAGGGAAGATGGGGGAAGTTTTTGATTTGGGGATTTCTCCCCCCCCCCCGAGCTGTGGATTTCAGATTTTATAGGGCAAGATTCGTGTAAGTCACTAGGCCGAGTGATGCGTGTCACTCGGCCGAGTAGCTCGATGAGATTTTTCAAATTTTATAGTCGGCTGGGTCGATGACTCGGTTGAGTAATTATTTTCACTTGGGCGAGTGACAAGTTCCACTCGATCGAGTAAGGAATGAAAACAGAGTGTGTGTTTTTGATATCTTTGTCGTAGTCTGCTTCTCGGGCGAGTAGAATTAGTCACTCGGTCGAGTTGACTAAGTACTCAGTCGAGTATATAGGCTTTATAGAGCATAAATTTAAGGTTTCAGACATAGAATTCGCTCGGTCGAGTAACAAAGTCACTCGACCGAGTGGCAAAGAATTTCCAGAGAGGGGGTTTTAGAGACTTCCCTATCAGTGTGTCACTCGATGAGTGGCTTCTCCACTTGGTCGAGTGACTATATCACTTGGCCGAGTAGGCTGTCTGCTTCAGCTCCCTACTCTCTGTTTTGCGACGCTTGACGATAACAAACGTGTGTGAACGTTTTAATGTGTGTGTTAAGTGTTTCAGGAATGGCGAACATGTGATTAATTCACGGAGGGAGTTTGGTCAATGTGCAAAGGAGAAAGGGGGAGAACCTTGTTTGAATTGACTCATATCTTTTAGAGTCAAACCCAAATCCTACTCCATATCAATTCCAAACTTCATACATGTTGCAAATCCCCCTATCACTAAGATTCCCTATAGCCTAATTAATCCTAGCCATTGATCTCTTCCCCTTGTCGCAAATCCCCTAGCATACCATATATAAGTCCTCATCCAAGGCCAAGGCAGGGGGTCGACCAAGAGTTGCTCCTTTGAGAAACCCTCAAGCAAAAGAAAATCCCAAGAGCCGCAATATTTGAAGACTCCTCAAACAAAAATAAAAAGCTACCGAATTCTTTTTGCAAGTCCTCAATCCAACAATCCAAAGAGCAGCAACCAAAAAATTACCAGGAGCCGCAACTTTCCTCTTCTAATCCACAAGAGCCCTTAAAAATACCTAAGCTCTCTTCACAAAAAGCTGCCAAAATCCCTCATGAGAAATTCCCAAGCACATGCCGAATTTTTGTTCTCCCTTTAAGAATCCCAAGACTCAGCCGCATGAATCCTTTTTGAGGCAAGCCGCAATTTTCTTTTATCAAGATCTCTTCACGCAATATCCCTTTGCCAATTTCTCAAGCTGCCAAATTCTTTTCTCCTTTGAAAACAAAAGGAGCATAGGGAGAATCAATTCCTTGTTCCTCTCTTTGAGACTCTCAAAGCACAGACCAATCACAAATCCCCTCTCATTCTTTCCAAAGGCCGAAATCTTTGACCAAAGAGCACAGTTCAACGACAGGCCGCATGATTTCTCTTGACAACCAACACCAGGCCGTATTATTCTTTTGGTTGGTTGTTGGCAGCTACAAGCTTGTGTCATCAAGCACACAACGAGCACCAAAGGAGGCTGCAAGTTTTTGATAGCAAGGATTCATTGCCACAATTTCAGAGACCCAACAAGAGAGGGATGCCAAGCTATTGAGGGGACTAGAGACTACTACTTGTCAGATTGATCTAACCACGTGCTGAACGACAGAGACATCAACGCAATCACAACTGAGCGATTCTAAACTCTAAACTTTATTTTATTTGTGATTGTGGCATTGTGATCTTTGTAGACCTATTTTATTGTTTGTTTGGGGACTTGGCTAGTTGGGACTAGCCAAGAGAGAGCTTTACTAGGATTGTTATTGTTTAGGCACTTTGGTGAGTGTAGGTACTGAGAGCCAGGTGAGTGTAGAGTTGGTGCTCTAGCTACAGGTTGTACCAGTTAACTTTAATAATCTAGTATTGCTTTTGGGACTGTACGTAGATCGTTGGAACGACCGAACCAGGGTATATTGCCCATGCATTCTGTGAATGCTTTACTATACTCTGCGTCTGATTGATTGTGCTTTAACTGCCTGAGATTTCGTGTGGGTTGCACGAATATTTTTATAAGCCTATTCACCTCCCTTCTAGGCTTAGATCCAGATCCAACAAGTGGTATCAAAGCCAGTTTAGAGGATCTAGCCTATTTGACCATGTCTATAAATATGTCTGATTCTGCTTTTGCTGAGGGTCAGTCTATTTCTCGTCATCCTAAGTTCAATGATGTTGATTTTGCATATTAGAAAACTAGGCTGAGGATTTATTTAGCTGTTGTTGATTATGATGTATGGAGCATTGCAGGAAAAGGCTATAAACCTCCCACCATTACTGTTGCTGATAATGAAATGTTGAAACCAGAAGATAAGTGGGATCACTTTGATAAGAGGCACTTTTCATTGAATAATAAAGCTATGAATGCATTGATTTATTCTTTAGATAAAGCTGAGTTTAACCGTATATCTCAATGTCAAACTGCGCATGAAATTTGGCATACTCTGGAGGTGACTCACGAGGGTACATCGCAGGTAAAGGAGTCCAGACTTGCATTACTCAGCACTGAATATGAAAGCTTCCACATGCTTCCATCAGGGTCAATTAAGGAGATGTTTGTGCGGTTCACAGACATCGTCTACAAATCTACTTCTCTTCGAAAGCCGTACTCAAGCCTAGAACAAATCAGAAAGATCTTGAGAGCGCTGCCTAGCTCCTTCAGCCCCAAAATTACAGCTATTCAGGAAGCTAAGGATTTATCGCAGATGAAAGTTGAAGACCTGATAGGGAATCTGATGTCTCATGAGTTAGAGCTGCAGAGCCTTGAAACTAGAGAGAAAGATGAAATCAAGACGTTAAAGGCACTATCCCTTCAGGCTAAGGAGAATGAAGATGAAGATGAGGAGGAAGCATTCTTAGTCAGAAACTTCAGAAGATATATTAGAACAGGCAATGGAAGATCAGAGATGCTAAAAAGGTTTAATTGCTCTAAATCTAATTCTAATAATAAATCTTTTAAGCAGACTACTACTGATCCAGTTATATGTTTTAAATGCAAAAAGCACGGACATTTTATGAAGCAATGCCCTCAAGGAAAGAACACCGCTGCGTAGCAAAAGGGGAAATCTTTGGTGCTCATATGGGATATAGACAGCGATGATGAATCTCAAGAGGAAGTTGCACTCCTCCCTTTGCTTGATGGGGGAGCTTGATGAGGTGAAATCCCTAACCAAAGCTCAACTTTTGACTACTTTTAAAGAAATGCAAGATGAAATCCAAAGCTTGGAATCAACTGTTGAGTTACTTGAATTCCAGGTAGAGAAGATTAAAAATGCTAATTTGAATTGCAACACGACAATTATAATATGTCATTAGAAGTTGATGAAATTAAAGAAAAGCTTGTTGCATGTAATTCTACTATTAGCTCTTTGAAAAAGGGAAAATCGTGCATGCCTACTGAAACTGAATGTCTGAATTGCTCTACTTTGCTTAAAGATATTAGCATGTTTAAACAAAATATGGTTAAGCTAGAAGTTGAAAATGTATTGCTAAATGAGAAGATTTGCATGTTAATAAATGAAAACAAAGAGCTAGAAAAGAAGATGGCTAATCTGAAAAAGAGTGAGGAAGAGAACAAAAAGGCCTTCATTAGTAAATGTACCATGCTTGTTAATGAGAACATGTTTTAAAGTCTAAAATATCTGATCTTGAATTGTCTATTAAAAAATTTGGTGTTGGAAAGTATTCATTAGACATTATTCTAGGTAATCAGATACATGGAAATAACAGGCATGGTTTGGACTATGGAAATAAAATTGATGAGAGGCCTATAATTAATAGAAAACATCAAAAATAAATTGGTGTAGGAAGAAGCATGTTTGCTAAATGTTATACATGTGGTGGTATTGGTCATGCTTATTATAATTGCAAGTATAGGAAGACCAACATTAAATTTAAGCAAATTTGGGTTCCAAAAAGTAAAGTGACTAACATCAGTGGACCTATTTGGATCTTAGTTCACACATATCATGCTCTTCCTATGTGTAGGTACATGTCACGACTAAGGGACAACAGTGTGAGTGGTACTTAGACTCTGGCTACTCAAGACACATGACAGGTGATAGCAAAAATTTCCTTAGCCTTGTAAAGCATGAAGGAGAAAGTGTTACTTTAGGGGGACAATGGAAAATGCAAGGTAATTGGTAAAGGTGTTGTAGGTAACGACACCTTTCAGCTTACAGATGTCCTTTGGGTTGAAAATCTTAAACACAACCTCATTTCTATTAGTCAGCTATGGGACAAAGGTATGAAAGTAGAATTTGATGCAAATATTTGTAGAATCATTGATAGCTCCACAGGTGACACTATTATTACTGCAAAAAGAAAGAATAATGTATATAATCTTATGCTTGAAGAACTGACTGTTTCTAAATGCTTGCTTGTAGGTGAAGAAGAGGCCACACTATGGCATAGATGATTAGCACATGCAAGCGTGTGATTGATAAAGAAGCTGGAAAACAAAAATCTGGTAAGAGGACTACCACATCAGACATATGAGAACGGTAAGTTGTGCGTGGCATGCACAAAAGGTAAGCAAACTAGATCTACTTTTTCTAGCATTAATGAAGTTGCCACCACACGCATTCTGGAATTAGTGCACATGGATTTCTTTGGTCCCATATACATTGCTAGCCTAGGAGGTAAAAAGTATTATTTAGTATTGGTTGATGATTACTCTAGATACACATGGGTTTACTTTCTAGCCAACAAATCAGACTCATTTAATAATTTTCAAAAAATTTACATTCAAGTTTCTAATGAGAAAAATTCTTCCATTATAAAAAATAAAAGCGATTGTGGAGGTGAGTTTGAAAATGCTATGTTTGAAAATTTTTGTCTTGAAAAAGGAATCTTACATGAATTCTTTCTCCTAGAACACCTCAACAAAATGGGGTGGTCGAAAGAAAGAATCGTACTTTAAAAGAGATGGCTAGGAGTATGCTAAATGAATATAGTTTTTCTCTGTCTTTTTGGGCTGAGGCCATTAATACTGCATGTCATGTGTGCAATAGAGTTATACTTCAACCTTTATTAAATAAAACTACTTATGAACTATGGCATGGCAACACTCCGAATATTTCTTACTTTAGAGTCTTTGGATGCAGGTGCTATATATTAAACAAAGGAGATCAACTTAGCACATTTGAATCCAAATCGGATGAAGGAGTGTTCGTGGGCTATTCAGCGAGGAGCAGAGCATACATGATATATAATAAACGCACTTTCACTATTATTGAATCTATACATGTAAAATTTGATGAATCTGATATACTTCCTTTGGTTTGCAGGAATAACGAAGAAGAGGAAAATGAAGAACAACAAAGCATTCCATGGAATAATGAGGAGCAACCTGAAAGACAAGAGGAAAATAAAACTGGCATGGCGGAAATACAAGAAGAAGCAGTTAACAGAGGAGAGCTGATGTTCAATCCAAACCACCCATCAGACTTGATTACAGGTGAACCTGCGGCATGTATACACACTCGTTCCTCTTTTACAAATCTTTGCGCTCTATGTATTTATGGTGATTTTATCTCTGAAATAGAGCCTAATATTATTGATAAAACTTAGAACGAGATTTCATGCTTTCTCGTGTGCTTGAACTTTTTCTTGTTTGTGTGCTAGTAGTTGCATTGTTATATGTGCATGGTTTTCTTTGTTTTGTGTGATAGCATCTCATGTTTGCTTTAGTACTTCATGCATAAAAAACAAAAAAACAAAATGAAAAATAACACAAAAAATGGTGCTTAAATGTGTATCTTTCTCTTTGATTCATTAAAAGAAGTCTTCGTGAATGCTTTTCATATCTATGTAGAAATTGGTGTATTATTGCTTTTGCTACATGCGCATGTTCATCTTTCTAAATATTCATGGCATATTTAATGACTGAAAATAACTTGATTTCCACACCTACTATTTCACTTCCACATGGATTATTATTGTTGAACATTTGGAGATGTCGTTTATGAAGTATGGAAAGTGAATGTAGGAGGAAAACTTAACTGAAATCTAAGGGATATGATATACCTTGCCATGTATAAAAATTGAGCATTAAAAAATGATACTACAAGTATAAAAATGAAAAAGAAGGTTAATTACTCCGTATGAAAAATGGATACAATACTTGGCAACGGTATTACCCACGAGTATACAACATAAGCTTTATGGGTAAACTTTAGTGTTGGTGTATTTACTCGTCAAGCAATGCCACCCCCACATCTAAGAGTCATTATAAGCTATTTTTGGGGGGCATGGTGTAACGCCCCGCTCCCCAGGATACCCGAGAAGTACGAATCCGTCCCAGGTGATACCAAAGTAGTGAGTGTTATGGAGAAAGGAAGAAAAGAAACGCAATAATCTGCAGGTCCACTGTGCACTGCTGGGGTAGCACCTGTAATGTCCAAAATACAGACCAACAACACAACACAAAAACACAGAGAGAAGCATAGAAACTACCCAATAACTCAGAGACAACGACTAAACAAAAGAGTAACCATAATCCTTATACATCACTAATGTCCATTATACATCCATTATAGGCAAAACATCCCTCTACCCAAAGCAAGCCCCAAAAGTACAAGTCTCTCTCCTCTCTCCTCTCCACCCAAACCTACAATCAACACCTCGACCATTAGTCCCAAACTCCACCTCTGTCACCAACTCCAAGAGCCAACACCTGAAAAGTCAACGGAGACACGTCACAGCGTGACCCAGTAGGATATCCCAACTCGTGCAAGTAAATATTAATTTAGGTAATGTTGTTTTTAATCATAAAGGAAGGAACCATAAGTACAACATGCCAATAAATGGAAAGAACAACAAATATAACAGACGAAGGGTATAACAAGGGTATACGTCATAAGAGAGCTGCAAGTAAAGAACACACAAGTAGACAATATTTACCAATGCTACAAAAAGTAATGAAGGTTATCATGTAGTGGGTTGGACCTTAAGTAGTGGGTAGACCCTCTTGGGACTGGACCTCACCCCCAATTGGGGTGACACAGGCAAACTCCCCCAGCTAACTGGGCACTCGGCCCAGTGTGCAATGCTGTTAACAAAGGAGCCCTGTTTTCTCCTTATTTCCCCTTCACATTTTCTCCAACTCTCCACATTTCCGCCACTCCTCGCCACTCGGGCAGGACAGGAGGGCCACCAACCACCATAACTATCCAGCCCCTCATGTGTTCCCCACTACATAGTTTCCCCCAATCCCCGTGTCACCCTCTTTTAAGAGGACTTATCCAATTATTAGCACCCTAACATTAAATACATACAACATTAGGTTGTAATAATGGCTTGCATATTCAAATTTGCCATCAATTCAACATGAAGAATCAAGGTAACATATGATAACATAAAACATGCGTCATGAAGAATGCGACATTTAACATGCATTGAAATTTAAGAAATGAGTAACAACATAAGGGTTTCATGAATGATAGAGTAACCACAATCACCTCTCCATTCTTTATCCCAACCGGCACTTGGCCTTATTGAAACAAACCATATTTCCAAATCACTTAGCCATTTCATGGAGGACAACTTGCTTTAGCAACCCACTTCCACCAAATGCAATCTTTAAACAAAAGGAATATAAATAGGGTTCTCTTGCAAATTTCCACAACACCACCCTCCATCAACATAAACCATTTCCCAAACATAACACATCATCATTAGGGTTCACTAGCACCACGAACCATTTTCCAAGAAACCTCATTAACCATTAAAATGTAGTCTTGCTAATACAACCAATAAAATGCAAGGTTAAGTAATACCCATTTTGTAACTACTTAACAACACCCACATTTAGTTACAAGTTAAGCAATTCACTAAAAATGTACATTTGTCAATTAATAAGAATTGCATTAAAGTAAAGTCTGTACAAATGTGAAACTTTAAACAATTCTACACTAACATGCCATCTTTATAAAGGCTAGTGGAAATTGCATGAATTTAATACCATTTTAATTAACACTAATTCCATCATGGCATTATTGCTAATAAAATCTTAATTAATGGAAAACTCATCGCCATAAGCAAATATTAAGAAGGGAAATATTAGCTTTAGGCAACTTAGCAATTTTACCAACATACACACATCCTTTAGCAAATTGTGGCAAACTTAATCTACAACATGTGAACTTTTAATAACTTTAGTACCTAAGATGCAAGTATTAGCGACATTGGTAATCATAACATGGTTCTTAGTGAAGGATGAAAACCTTGATATCCTAAGGAAACTAAATCTTGGCATAAGCCCAACTTTGCTTTAAAAAGGCCCCACCTTTAATCTCCATAATGCAAAAGTGGCAACCTGGAAGATCAACTTAAAAGATGTCATCATTTCCTTTTGTATACCAACATAAAAACTTGCAACTTTAGCATTAACATTCTTAAAAATGAAACTTCTAAGGAACTACACAACAATTTATTATAAAGTTACAAACTTTATTAAAAACTACAAGATATTTGTCCTAAAAATGCAACCTTTAGCAAAATACTTAGGAGATGACATGAAAATGCCAACTTTCTCCTATTATCATGAACTAATCAATACTACAACTCTACAACAAATCCCAAATTAATATTTAAAGCACAAGTAGGATTCCTACCTAATATGAAGCTTAATTCTTCTCCTCCAACTTCCTCTTTAAGCTCCATTTATTTCTCCTTCAGTCAAGGCCTTTAGCTCCTCTTTTCATCATCTTCTCTTTCCTTTACAAGCCCCTCCTTAATTCTCCCTCCATCACTCCTCCTCCTTTCTTTTCTCTCCTTCCCTTTTTTCCTTTCTTTTTTTTCGCATGAGTAAATTTCGGCCACCCCCGTAAGGAAAGAAAATGGAGAAAAAGAAAAAGTAAAGGAAATAATTAGAAGAATTTAGAAGAATGTAGAAGAATGAGAAATAATTAAAAAGGGAAGATATTTCTTCTAAGCTTCCAATTATTTACAAGTTTGCCACCCTCTACAAACTTCTCATCCCTCCTATACACACAACCCAACCCTAATTACAAGTATGCCATTTTTTTATATGCCATCTCTCCTTACACACACACACACACGCTATACCTATTTACAAGTATGACATTCCCTTTATGCACACACCTCTCTAATACATACACAAGTCTCTATATCACAACAATGCCATTGCAAAATTAATTAATAAGAATAAAATAGTAATAAAAATATTCTATTTAAAATAGGCTTCACCAAATAAGCATCATAAAATATTTCATATTAAAATAGTATTAAAAATACATTTTACTGTTCACACATACCAACATAAAAATTACTTCACAGCAATAAAACTAACATCACTATTCACTGCACTTCTCCATACTCACCTATTAGCATCCAATAAGCCTCTCATATAGGCACACTCATTCACGTAGACAAATTACCGTGCACACCACTAAATTACTACACACACAGACACCATTTATATTTACACGACACAATTGTTATGCACACTACTCAACATTTATCAACAAACAAGTACAAATACTATACACACATCCATTAATATGCATACCCTAGGTATGTAGGCACTTGGGTCATTACATTCTATCCACCTTAAAAATCAAGTCTGTCCTCAGACTTCCCAAACTAAGGATCCACTTAAGGAGCGACAGACTTAGATACGAAGGTCACTATACCCCATGCAAACATACACCATAACAAAAGCAAGGCATACTCATATGCATACACCTACACATATCATATAGTTATACACTTACGAATACTCATACATGTATACACATTTACACGCATGTCCATGCTTTCATTCTTACACACCTACCTCATATCTATGCAAACACAATCACACGTACCGTATGTACATACACACAAGTATACTCAAGCATGATACTCCACACAGGTCTAATACACTGCTACATATACACATTTATACATAGACGTAGACATACAACCATGTATGTCTCCTAAGTTACATCCAAACATACACATATATACATCATCACATAGGAGCATGCAACATGATACAACACTATATCCCTACTACTAAAGATAAGGCACCCGTATACATACTATGTAAGCGGATATACATAACTAAGCACATATCTACTCTTACATGGGCACACACCCATACATGCTATTATACAAATCATACCACCATACTCGTATGTTTAACTATAAGCAACAAATCACTATAACACCCTCTATCAATAACTGTCTTAACATACCAATACCAACATAAACTAGTATATCCAATTATGTATACACCCCTTAGTAGATAGCTATACACCACTACCCACATGCACATATTTCCATCAATCGTATAGCTACCAACGCAAACATATAAGCATGTTCAATCACACATATCCCTATGTACATATCATATATAGTACCACATATGCATACACAAGGAATAGACAAGAATAGTATACGCACATACCAAGAGCATGCCCACTCATACATGTGTGGGACACATGGATCCCTGGATCCACACATACTGACTATATACATCACATTATACATATATATACACTTACTACATACATCTCAATCAATACAATCACTCGATTACACCTACATCTGATAGTGCAACCACATACTAACACATATACTTATAATATCACATACCAACATATAGTCACACAAGTAGCTAAGGTAGTAGCATATATATATGTGTATATATGTGTAGCTATAGATACATACATGAGTATAGCACACAGATATACTCGACAACAGAAATACAATACTTGTATATCCATGCAAACACATAACTACAAACACATATCTATATATCCATCCAACCACCCAAATCTATCCTCAGGGACTCTAAACCTCGAGCTTCTGATGTCAGGGCTCCATCCCAAGGCTGAACACCTACCCACCTTAGGACTAGACTATCCACTATCAGAACATGACACGTACTACCCTTACACAGACGCAGTACGGTGACCTGCATGGGCCACCAACTTGTAACGCCCCGCTCCCCAGGATACCCGAGAAGTACGAATCCGTCCCAAGTGATACCAAAGTAGTGAGTGTTATGGAGAAAGGAAGAAAAGAAACGCAATAATCTGCAGGTCCACTGCGCACTGGTGGGGTAGCACCTGTAATGTCCAAAATACAGACCAACAACACAACACAAAAACACAGAGAGAAGCATAGAAACTACCCAATAACTCAGAGACAACGACTAAACAAAAGAGTAACCATAATCCTTATACATCACTAATGTCCATTATACATCCATTATAGGCAAAACATCCCTCTACCCAAAGCAAGCCCCAAAAGTACAAGTCTCTCTCCTCTCTCCTCTCCACCCAAGCCTACAATCAACACCTCGACCATTAGTCCCAAACTCCACCTCTGTCACCAACTCCAAGAGCCAACACCTGAAAAGTCAACGGAGACACGTCACAGCGTGACCCAGTAGGATATCCCAACTCGTGCATGTAAATATTAATTTAGGGAATGTTGTTTTTAATCATAAAGGAAGGAACCATAAGTACAACATGCCAATAAATGGAAAGAACAACAAATATAACAGACGAAGGGTATAACAAGGGTATACGTCATAAGAGAGCTGCAAGTAAAGAACACACAAGTAGACAATATTTACCAATGCTACAAAAAGTAATGAAGGTTATCATGTAGTGGGTTGGACCTTAAGTAGTGGGTAGACCCTCTTGGGACTGGACCTCACCCCCAGTTGGGGTGACACAGGCAAACTCCCCCAGCTAACTGGGCACTCGGCCCAGTGTGCAATGCTGTTAACAAAGGAGCCCTGTTTTCTCCTTATTTCCCCTTCACATTTTCTCCAACTCTCCACATTTCCGCCACTCCTCGCCACTCGGGCAGGACAGGAGGGCCACCAACCACCATAACTATCCAGCCCCTCATGTGTTCCCCACTACATAGTGTCCCCCAATCCCCGTGTCACCCTCTTTTAAGAGGACTTATCCAATTATTAGTACCCTAACATTAAATACATACAACATTAGGTTGTAATAATGGCTTGCATATTCAAATTTGCCATCAATTCAACATGAAGAATTAAGGTAACATATGATAACATAAAACATGTGTCATGAAGAATGCGACATTTAACATGCATTGAAATTTAAGAAATGAGTAACAACATAAGGGTTTCATGAATGATAGAGTAACCACAATCACCTCTCCATTCTTTATCCCAACCGGCACTTGGCCTTATTGAAACAAACCATATTTCCAAATCACTTAGCCATTTCATGGAGGACAACTTGCTTTAGCAACCCACTTCCACCAAATGCAATCTTTAAACAAAAGGAATATAAATAGGGTTCTCTTGCAAATTTCCACAACACCACCCTCCATCAACATAAACCATTTCCCAAACATAACACATCATCATTAGGGTTCACTAGCACCACGAACCATTTTCCAAGAAACCTCATTAACCATTAAAATGTAGTCTTGCTAATACAACCAATAAAATGCAAGGTTAAGTAATACCCATTTTGTAACCACTTAACAACACCCACATTTAGTTACAAGTTAAGCAATTCACTAAAAATGTACATTTGTCAATTAATAAGAATTGCATTAAAGTAAAGTCTATACAAATGTGAAACTTTAAACAATTCTACACTAACATGCCATCTTTATAAAGGCTAGTGGAAATTGCATGAATTTAATACCATTTTAATTAACACTAATTCCATCATGGCATTATTGCTAATAAAATCTTAATTAATGGAAAACTCATCGCCATAAGCATATGTTAAGAATGGAAATATTAGCTTTAGGCAACTTAGCAATTTTACCAACATACACACATCCTTTAGCAAATTGTGGCAAACTTAATCTACAACATGTGAACTTTTAATAACTTTAGTACCTAAGATGCAAGTATTAGCGACATTGGTAATCATAGCATGGTTCTTAGTGAAGGATGAAAACCTTGATATCCTAAGGAAACTAAATCTTGGCATAAGCCCAACTTTGCTTTAAAAGGCCCCACCTTTAATCTCCATAATGCAAAAGTGGCAACTTGGAAGATCAACTTAAAAGATGTCATCATTTCCTTTTGTATACCAACATAAAAACTTGCAACTTTACCATTAACATTCTTAAAAATGAAACTTCTAAGGAACTACACAACAATTTATTATATGTTATAAACGGGCTTCTTGGTGGGCCTACCCGTTAGTGGGTATCCACCCATTATGTAACCCTACCACTATAAATATAGGGCTATGGTCTCCATAGCCGCCAAGTTTACAACACGTTATCAGCACGCTCAAAGCTAAGCCGAACCCCTGCCGACGGACGGACGCGACGGACGGACGCGACGCGAACGGGCTTCCTTCACCGAACGTCGCTAGATCCGGCGGGTAGGATCTAGAGGTAACTTTCTCCCTAGATCTAAATTTTGCATATGCGCATATGTGGTGATTCAATTTTTTGGATCAATCGATCAAAAATATACCGTTTTTATTGATAAAAATCACCCCTTTTTCAATAAAAAACGTATTTTTGGAAGAAAAAAATTGGTTTTCCCACTAAAAATCGGATTTTACCCGTTCTTTTTCTCCAAAAATCACCCAAACCATAAAAAGGGTTCACCCACGACCCCCCCCCCCCGTCGCCGGCAGCGGCGGGGCCTTCCCGCCGTCGCTGCGGCGGCGGGAACCCCCCTGCCGCCGCCGGCGGGGGCAACCGCCGCCGCGGCAGGCGGGGGCTCCCCGCCGCCGCGACAAGCGGGGGCTCCCCGCCGCCGCTGCCGGCGGGGGCGATCCCCGCCGCCTGCCGGCGGGGGCGATCCCCGCCGCCTGCAGCGGCGGGCAACCCCCCGCCGCCGCAGGCGGGGGCGATCCCCGCCGCCTGCAGCGGCGGGCAACCCCCGTCGCCGCGACGGCGCCCCCCTGCCGCCTGCAGCGACGGGCCCCCCCTCCCCGCCGCCTGCTGTGGAAAACGGGCCCTCCCGCCAGTAGCGGGTACGGGCCCGGCGTGCGTACCCCAAAACCCTAACTTGGGTTTCTGACCCAGAAAATTTTTCGAATTTTCAAAAATTTTTCAGATTTCATTGCGATTCTTTTTCTTTATAATCTGGACCAAATTGCATGTAATTTTTACTCATCACAATTATATTGGGATTTATGATTTTCTTTAAAAAACGTTTAAAAATTAAGAAGATCCTGCGACCGCTCTGCCGTTAGTCAACTAACCTAACGGTGCATGACGTTGCCTAGTGGTCCAATAATTTTTAAACGGTAGATTTCATTTTCCATTATAAACTGCCTGTGATGAATAAATAAATTGCATGTGATGTATAAACTGCCTGTGATGATGCCTGCTGCATTATAACTGCCTGCGACGTATGATTAATATTTGCTGTGGTTTTGGATCGGCTAGTGATCACCATTTTACTTTTCATGCATTATTTTCTTTTTGAGAGAAAAATGTAGTGAGGATAATTCTGTAAAATTACAAGCCCGGCGGACGCCTCAAGAAGATGAAGGACTATTCCAGAAGAATAAGGGGCCCCACGTGGGTTCCCGAGTTGTACTTTCTTTCTTTTTGGGACTGTAATGGACTGTAATTAATTATGGTGATTAGCCGATCCACGCAGCAAATATTTATGTCTGATGTGCTTGATTATTTATTTTTCTGCAAAAATATCTAATTAATGCTATCTTTTTACATGCTAGAGTGATAAATGGCCAAAATTGCGAGCGTCGATTTCGACGTTTTGGATGCTTCAGGAAAGAATTACTTAAGCTGGCAGTTGGATATAAAATTCCATCTGTGAGCACAGGGATTGAGTCACGCCATCGCCTTAGGCGATAAGGTTTCTGATATAGATAAAGCGAAATCAATTATCTATATCAGACGCCATATCGATTGGACCCTGAAGGCCGAGTACCTAACGGTGGAAGACTCGTATGAGTTGTGGACCGCCCTCGAGGACAGGTATAAACATCAAAGGGATGTTATCCTACCTCGAGCGCGATATGAATGGGAGAACCTCCGTCTCCAAGACTTCAAGTCTATTGCCGAGTACAACTCGGCACTCTTTAGCATCACCTCACGCCTGAAGTTGTGTGGTGAAAAGGTGACGGAGGAACGCATGTTAGAGAAGACGTATACATCCTTCCATGAGAAGGATGTCATACTGATGCAACAGTATCGTGAACAAAAGTTCACAAAATACTCTGAGCTTCTCTCATGCCTTCTGATGGCAGAGCAGAATCATGACCTCCTTCTGGCCACCCACAACTCACGCCCTACCGGCACTGCTCCTGCGCCTGAAGCGCACCACAGCTCCTTCCAGAAGAAAAGGGGCAACTTCAAAGGCAAATCCCAGAAGGGCAAGACCATGAAGAAGCAGGCTCGAGGACCCCCTCCAAGAAACAACCAAGAGGGAAAGAAGAAAAATGTGTGGAAAAGAAAAGACGACAGCCAGACTTCTGCCCCCAGAAAGGACTGGGAAGATAAATGCCACAGGTATGGCATGACTGGACACTGGTCCAGAAATTGTCGTACTCCACGCCACCTTCAGGAGTTGTACAAAGCAAGCCAGAAGCAAGCTGAGACAAACCTGGCGGTTCAAGAAAACCTGGCACCAATCAGGTTCATCGCTGAGGACTTCTCCAACGATGACCTGCTCGACTGAGGACATTTATCTACTTTATATGCATTGTAGTTTTTTTTCCTTTTGAGAAACAATTTATCTGCTTATCTCTGGCATGTTTAAGTACTTTTCAAACATCAACTTAATTTCGTAGTATATTCCTTTGTGTTTTTGCCTTATACTGCGACTTTTTTTCTTTTAAAATAGATGGACTTTAAATGCCTAGTGGACAGTGCCTCTACGCACACGATCCTCCAAGACATATGCTTTTTCCAAAGCATTAATAAATACGATGGCACCGTAAATACGATTTCCGGTCCATCAAGTATCATTGAAGGATCAGGGGAAGCACATTTTATGCACCCCAATAGTACAAAACTACTTATAAAAGATGCCCTTCTCTCCCCTAGCTCGCATAGGAACCTGTTAAGCTTTAAAGATATCCGCTTAAACGGATACCACCTAGAAACGGTGAGCAAAGGAAACAGTGAATACCTTGATGTAACGTTTCATAAAAACGGTGCTAAAAACACCGTCGAACGTTTTGAGGGACTCCCGTCGGGTCTCTACCACACAAGGATCAGAGCAATGGAAGCAAACACATTGGAGCACCAGAAGTGCCAAAATCAACCAGAATTCAAACTCTGGCACGATAGACTAGGACACCCTGGAAGGAATATGATGCGTCGCATCATATCCCAATCCCGTGGAATTAATCCGAAAAGCCTGACGCTATTTCGGAAGGGTACAAATCCTTGTCCCCCTTGTTACAAAGGAAAATTGATTACGAGACCATCCACCCTGAAGGTGGACTCTGAGTCTCCAAGCTTCCTAGAGAGAATACATGGTGACATTTGCGGGCCTATTCACCCCGCAAGTGGACCATTTCGGTACTACATGGTACTAATCGACGCATCTTCAAAATGGTCGTATGTGTGCCTCTTGTCCACCCGCAATGTAGCCTTTGCAAAGCTACTTGCACAAATTATAAAATTGCGGGCACATTTCCCAGACAACCAGATCAAGAAATTGCGTCTGGACAATGCTGGGGAATTCACCTCACAAGTCTTCCTAGACTACTGCCAAGCAACCGGCATAGAAGTTGAACATCCTGTAGCTCATGTTCACACCCAGAACGGGTTAGCCGAATCTCTCATAAAAAGACTACAATGGATCGCTAGACCATTGTTAATGCAATGCCAGTTGCCGGTATGTGCATGGGGACATGCCATACTGCACGCTGCATCGCTGATAAGATTACGACCGTCAGGTAGTCAATCTTATTCTCCGATGCAACTTGCATATGGGAACCCGCCCGATATCTCTCACTTGAGGATATTCGGATGTGCTGTCTATGTCCCCATAGCACCATCGCAGAGAACCAAGATGGGTCCTCAACGGCGTCTTGGTATCTATATTGGCTTCGACTCACCATCGATCATAAGATACCTCGAACCCCTTACAGGGGATGCCTTTAAAGCACGTCTAGCAGATTGTGAGTTTGATGAAAGCATTTTTCCAAAACTAGGCATTAACACACAGAAGCCAGAAGCTTCAAAGACCATTACATGGGACACAAAGACTTTATCCCATTTTGATCCGCGCACAAATCAATGTGAAGAAGAGATCCTGAAGATCCTTCAAATTCAGAACACAGTTCACATTTTACCGGATAAATTCACTGACAACCAGAAGATTGTCAGATCACACGTCCCTGCTGCAAATACGCCAGCTAGGATTGACATACCCAAAGATGGATGCAATCCACCTGCAGCAGAAGCAACCGTACCTCAACAAAAAATAGGACGACCCCCAGGCTCCAAAGATAAGAATCCTCGAAAGAGGAAAAATCCTGGAGCAACAATAACGATACCACCACAGGATGCTGAGCTCAGCCCAGCTACCTCTCCACTCCTAACAACCCCTGAAGAGGAAAATATAGGAGAAATTTCATTAAACTATGTACGTACCGGGGAGGTACTGGACAGAAAAAGCACAATCATCGATGATAACTTCGCGCTCATTATTGCCACTCACGTCACTGAATACGACGATGAGACCGATCCACGCTCTCTAGCAGAATGTAAACGCAGAGAGGATTGGCCAAAGTGGAACGAGGCAATAGGAGTGGAGCTAGACTCACTCTCGAAGCGTAAAGTTTTTGGACCTGTGGTCCTAACACCAAAAGGTGTTAAACCTGTGGGATATAAATGGGTATTCGTGAGAAAAAGAAACAAGAATAATGAGATCGTGCGCTATAAAGCGCGCCTTGTTGCACAAGGTTTTTCCCAACGACCAGGAATAGACTATGATGATACCTATTCCCCGGTCATGGACGCGCTCACTTTCCGTTTCATCATCGGCCTATCCACGAAGGAAGGCCTGGATATGCAGCTCATGGACGTTGTGACTGCATACCTATACGGAAATATAGATAAGGACATCTATATGAAAATCCCAGACGGATACAAACTACCGACAAAAATGACAGAAAGACCTCGGGACGTCTATTCCGTCAAACTCGAGAGATCACTGTATGGTCTCAAACAGTCAGGTAGAATGTGGTACAACAGACTGAGTGATTTCCTAGTGTAACAAGGATTCACAACAAATGAAGTCTGCCCTTGCATCTTCATACGAGCAAAGGGAAGAGGATTCGTAATTATCGCCGTCTACGTAGACGACCTGAACATCATCGGATCTCCTGCAGAGATAGATGAGATATTCAAAAGTCTCACACAGACTTTTGAGATGAAGGACCTCGGCAAAACGAAGTTTTGCCTAGGACTACAAATTGAACATTTAAGAGGAGGAATCCTGTTGCACCAATCGACATATACAAAGAAAGTGCTGAAAAACTTTCTTATGGACAAATGTCACCCGCTTAACACACCAATGGTCGTCAGATCATTGGATGTTGAAACAGACCCCTTCCGACCGCTGGAAGAGGGGGAGGAAACACTGGGTCCTGAAGTACCCTACTTAAGTGCAATTGGAGCACTCCTATACCTGGCAAACTGCACGCGTCCCGATATAGCGTTCACAGTAAATCTACTAGCCAGATACAGTTCAGCGCCCTCAAAGCGCCACTGGAACGGAGTGAAACAACTTCTGCGCTACCTCCAAGGGTCTGTAGACATGGGACTATACTTCAAGAAAGGTGTATCCACCGACCTGGTCGGTTACGTAGATGCGAGATACAGGTCCGACCCACATACCGCAAAGTCCCAGACCGGTTTCGTATTCACATACGGTGGGACGGCCATCTCATGGAGATCCGTGAAGCAGACATCCACAGCGACCTCATCCAACCACTCCGAGCTCATCGAGATCCACGAAGCTAGCAGAGAATGCTTCTGGCTTCGATCAGTCATCAACCACATCCTCAAGACCACCGGCCTGAAGACGGGAGATCTTGGGCCTACCACCATGTACGAAGACAATGCTGCCTGCATCGCTCAACTACGAGGTGGCTACATCAAAGGTGACAGGACGAAGCAGATTTCCCCCAAGCTCTTCTGGACGCATGAACAGCAAGTGGACAACCAGATCGACATCCAGCAGATCCAGTCCTGCAACAACCTGGCTGACCTATTCACTAAAGCTTTGCCTCACAGTACCTTTAGAAAACTTGTACTAGGAATTGGGATGAGACAGCTGAGAGATGTACAAGCCTGAAGCTTGTACTTATCAGGGGGAGTTAACGTAGTGCTGTACTCTTTTTCCTTGGCTGATGGTTTTTCCCACTGGGTTTTCCACAGTCAAAGGTTTTAACGAGGCAGCCACATTAACTCTGGATCCAGAAGTATCCACCACTGATGTTATCCATCGATCAGGGGAAGTTACAGAGACTTGTACTCTTTTCCCTTAGCCACTGGTTTTCCTTGGCAAAGGTTTTAATGAGGCAAGCACTCTTAAACTTAGAGATCTAGAAGTATCTCCAACCCCATGATCAAATAAGCTTCATGAACCCTGAAGCATTCACCATGGCTTACAACAATGGATGGATAAGGGGAAGTGTTATAAACGGGCTTCTTGGTGGGCCTACCTGTTAGTGGGTATCCACCCATTATGTAACCCTACCACTATAAATATAGGGCTATGGTCTCCATAGCCGCCAAGTTTACAACATTATAAAGTTACAAACTTTATTAAAAACTACAAGATATTTGTCCTAAAAATGCAACCTTTAGCAAAATACTTAGGAGATGACATGAAAATGCCAACTTTCTCCTATTATCATGAACTAATCAATACTACAACTCTACAACAAATCCCAAATTAATATTTAAAGCACAAGTAGGATTCCTACCTAATATGAAGCTTAATTCTTCTCCTCCAACTTCCTCTTTAAGCTCCATTTATTTCTCCTTCAATCAAGGCCTGTAGCTCCTCTTTTCATCATCTTCTCTTTCCTTTACAAGCCCCTCCTTAATTCTCCCTCCATCACTCCTCCTCCTTTCTTTTCTCTCCTACCCTTTTTTCCTTTCTTTTTTTTCGCATGAGTAAATTTCGGCCACCCCCATAAGGAAAGAAAATGGAGAAAAAGAAAAGGTAAAGGAAAGAATTAGAAGAATTTAGAAGAATGTAGAAGAATGAGAAATAATTAAATAGGGAAGATATTTCTTCTAAGCTTCTAATTATTTACAAGTTTGCCACCCTCTACAAACTTCTCATTCCTCCTATACACACAACCCAACCCTAATTACAAGTATGCCATTTCTTTACATGCCATCTCTCCTTACACACACACGCTATACCTATTTACAAGTATGACATTCCCCTTATGCACACACCTCTCTAATACATACACAAGTCTCTATATCACAACAATGCCATTGCAAAATTAATTAATAAGAATAAAATAGTAATAAAAATATTCTCTTTAAAATAGGCTTCACCAAATAAGCATCATAAAATATTTCATATTAAAATAGTATTAAAAATACATTTTACTGTTCACACATACCAACATAAAAATTACTTCACAGCAATAAAACCAACATCACTATTCACTGCACTTCTCCATACTCACCTATTAGCATCCAATAAGCCTCTCATATAGGCACACTCATTCACGTAGACAAATTACCGTGCACACCACTAAATTACTACACACACACAGACACCATTTATATTTACACGACACAATTGTTATGCACACTACTCAACATTTATCAGCAAACAAGTACAAATACTATACACACATCCATTAATATGCATACCCTAGGTATATAGGCACGTGGGTCATTACACATGAAATCTTGAACTCATTTTTAATGAGATGGAAAAAATCAATCCTAGGTGATAGAACGTTATATGGAAAATATGGATTGGTTTTTGGTTGACTTCCGTAAATGATTCTCCTTATGTGCTTCAATTTTAATCATCACACGTATACGTTGGTGTTGGATTCTTCGTTGTTTAATTTCATTGGATTATGACTTGATTATTCAATGATTGTATACATGCAATTGTTGGTATTGGCTTATAATGCTCTCTTTTTGCTTTCTATATGTTATTGACTTTGTGTTTCCACTTTTGTTGATAACAAAGGGGAGAAAATTTTGGGAAGGAATGATTTGATATATTCGGTACTACTTGGTATGATTGTGGCACTTGATAGCATGTGAATTGGTATTTGATATTAATGCTTATGAAAATATGAATGTTTGATTAAGGGTGAGCATGAATATAAGGGGAGGAAGCATGTTGTTAACTTTGCACGCTATTGTTTGCACATCATTATACATTATTGCTTGTCACCCTCTATCGTCACACTTTCACACACACTATTTGCAAATTTAATGCTCAAATCTTATACTTAGTTTGTCATCATCAAAAGGAAGAGATTGTTGGTAGCAACGATCTATGAACTTCGTGTTTGATGATAACAAACGTGTGTGAACGTTTTAACATGTGTGTTAAGTGTTTCAGGAATGGAGAACTTATGATTAATTCACAGAGGGAGTTTTGTCAATGTGCAAAGGAGAAAGGGGGAGAACCTTGTTTGAATTGACTCATATCTATTAGAGTCAAACCCAAATCCTAATCCATATCAATTCCAAACTTCATACTCATTGCAAATCCCTCTGTCACTAAGATTCCATATAGCCTAATTAATCCTAGCCAGTGATCTCTACCCCTTGCCGCAAATCCCCTAACATACCATATATAAGTTCTCATCCAAGGCCAAGGCAGGGGGTCGGCCAAGAGTTGCTCCTTTGTGAAACCCTAAAGCAAAAGAAAATCCAAGAGCCGCAATATTTGAAGACTCCTCAAACAAAAATCAAAAGATGCCGAATTCTTTTTGCAAGTCCTCAATCCAACCCCAAAGAGCAGCAACCAAAAAATTATCAGGAGCCACAACTTTTCTCTTTTAATCCCTAAGAGCCCTTAAAAATACCAAAGCTCTCTTCACAAAAAGCTACCAAAATCCCCCATGAGAAATTCCCAAGCACAGGCCAAATTTTTGTTCTCCCTTTGAGAATCCCAAGACTCAGCTGCACAAATCCTTTTTGAGGCAAGCCACAATTTTCTTTTATCAAGAGCTCTTCACGCAATATCCCTTTGCCAATTTCTCAAGCTGACAAATTCTTTTCTCCTTTGAAAACAAAAGGAGTACATTCAGAATCAATTTCTTGTTCCTCCCTTTGAGACTCTCAAAGCACAGACCAATCAAAAATCCCCTCTCATTCTTTCCAAAGGCCGACATCTTTAACCAAAGACCACAGCTCAACTGCAGGCCGCATGATTTCTCTTGACAACAACACGAGGCCGCATTATTCTTTTGGTTGGTTGTTGGCAACCGCATGCTTGGGTCATCAAGCACATAATGAGCACCAAAGGAGGCCGCAAGTTTTTGATAGAAGGATTCATTGCCACAATTTCATAGACCTAACAAGAGAGGGATGCCAAGCTATTGAGGGGACTTGAGACTACTACTTGTCAGATTGATCTGACCACGTGCTAAATGACAAAGACATCAACGCCATCACAACTGAGCGATTCTAAACTCTAAACACTCTAAACTTTATTTTATTTGTGATTGTGGTGTTGTGATCTTTGTAGAACTATTTTATTATTTCTTTGGGGACTTGGCTAGTTGGGACTAGCCGAGAGAGAGCTTTACTAGGTTGTTATTGTTTGAGCACTTTGGTGAGTGCAGGTACTGAGAGCCAGGTGAGTGTAGAGTTGGTGCTCTAGCTACAGGTTGTACCAGTTAACTTTAATAATCTAGTATTGCTTTTGGGGCTGGACGTAGGTCGTTGGGACGACCGAACCAGGGTATATCACCTGTGCAGGCTGTGACTGCGTTACTATACTTTTGCGTCTGATTGATTATGCTTTAACTGCCTGAGATTTCGTGTGGGTTGCACGAATATTTTTATAAGCCTATTCACCCCCCTCTAGGCTTAGATCCAGATCCAACAACGCTTTCAATTTCTTCCTTTCCCGTTAGTTTCTTCATTCCTTAAGCATTCAAGCACGTCCTTGGAGCTGCTCTTCATCGCCATGGCTACCCTCCATTGGATGGTTTTCTCACATATTCTTCCTGCGATGAAAAACGTTGCCCGTTGTCAAAAATTTTCCTGAGACTCTTGACCCTCTAAAAATTGTAAAACGAAAACAAAAATTGAAATTCAACTAATATAAAATTAAGATAGAACGTCGGGTTGCCTCTTGATAAGCACTCGTTTAAGGTCTTGAGCTCGACCCCTTAAGATTTAGCATTTAGCGCGTGATGTTCGGCGCATACGAGATGCGTATGTCAAACTTCCCGGGGAGACCACTTGGGTTCAGATGTAGTGCTTGTTCTTCTTTGGCCTCCCTAGTGTGCGCCTCTTCTTTAATGGTGTTGAGGGATGACTCCCCCACGATTGTGTTCTTGGTATCTTTCTTCTTTCCCGGCGATTGAAGTGTGTTTGTTGGTGGTTCTTTCTCCCTTTGCTTCACCGTAGAGATCTTGCAGAGCTCTCTAATCCTCACGACATCATCGTCGTCCTTTTCTTCATAGGTGTTCTTCACATACCGCACCCCAGCCTCAAAAGCAACATCTTCCCTAGCTCGATGCAGTGGGCCCTGGCCACTTGGGCAGCTTCATTCTTCATCTTCTCCTTCTCCACCTCGGCTCATTGCCATATGGTCCTAGTCTCCAAATGCTATACTTTCCTCAGGTAGACTATCTCAGTCTCCTCCTTCAGCTCTGTTTCAACCTTCCTTAGCCTCCAGAGCTCCTTCCTCAAGCTCTTGAGATTCTCCTCTGTTGCAAGGATTTTAGAGCGAAGGGCGTCCACCCTTGCCTGACCTCTGACCTGCGCAGCTAGCTCCCAAAAAGGTATAATCTTCTCAACAAGAGATTGGGCTTGATACTTCAAAAGACGATGACTGAAGAAGTAACATTACAACTCTGCCTGGCCCTAAACAAAGGGAGAGAGGTTAGAGTAAAATAGAAGCGTGAAAATAATTAGTAGTTATGGAGCATACCTGACATTTTGCTGTGTCTATATTTTCCATGCATTTACTGCATCGTTTCATATCATTTTCGCCATCCGAAGTTTGTATTTATATATATTATCGCGCATCGTATAGACTTGTGGATTTTCCGGAACTTTGGAGCGTTTTGGAGCATTTATAGGATGTAGACACATCCGAGCCATCTGGATCATGATTGGTAAGGTTCAATAGGTGTTCGACAAGGTGAAGAAGAAGATTGGAGGAGAGGAGGAGAAAAGAAGGAGATTTTAGAGCTCTAGAGGCTTAGAGGCTGTTGCCCAGGCAGCTCGGTCGAGCTGCTTAGCACTCGATCGAGCTGATACTCTTGAAACCCCAGCAGACCTGACACGCCCCACTTGATCAAGCAGAGCTTCTACTCGACCGAGCTGAATCTAAACAGAACGACTATTCTGAGCAACTCTCTAAGCACTATAGCTCGACTGAGCAGACAAGACCACTCGACCGAGCAGACCATCTACTCGACCGAGCACGAACCAAACAGAGCAGTGTTTTAGAGAGAATTTCAACCCATTGTAGCTCGACCGAGTAGAGGGGTACTCGACCGAGTTGCCCGTATCAGCCCTAGGCCAAAGAAGCAGCAAAGTGGAGCCGAACATCCAGCTCGACCGAGCGACACAGCTACTCGACCAAGTAGGGCACCACAACCTGACTTGCTAGTGGGCCCAATTGCCCATGACTTTAGATTTTTGAGGGATCCATCCCTATTGTATATAAGCACAATTTTTACCCTAGATTAGAGAGCTTGTTACTTTTCTTAGTTTTAATTTTAGTTTAGTTTTCTGAGAGAGTTTTCATAGCCGTCGCTATTTTGTAGAAGACAAAGATTGGATTTTTATTAATTGCTTTTTCTTGGAATCTTGAGTTCTTAATTCTCTGCGATTGGCTATTGCTCTACGACGTTTTGGTATGATCTCTAAACTTTATATGATTATTTCAATGTCTTTGATTGTGATGATGATCTTTCTTGCTTTTATTGAATATTCTTTCGATATTTCTATAAGTTGTGAGTCGTCTTATCTAGGGCTAATGGATTAGCCCTAGGATCTTAGGATTTAGATGTAAAGTTAGGATTTTTATGTCGTTTTAGTATAAAAGGGATGTGTTTTGGTTGATCCAGCCAAGTTTGTAGGAGATTCCATATAGGGTTTGTGACCACGACAGTGGCGCATACGTCTTGAACGGATATCCTATGAACTTAATTAGCCAGGTTAGTGAATCCAATTAGGATTCGTGACTACGACAGTGGCACGCACTTTGATGGGATCTACCGACATTCTATATTACTAATTGATGACATACAACAGTAGCATCAATGCGAGCCACCAATACACAGATCAAAGCTCTAATTTACGACAGTGGCGTAAGTAGAGATTGAGAATAGTTGTCGATCGTAATGCACGGATCGTGTGAGTCTATCCACGAGGTGGGGCTAACATAGGATACATTAGATGAGTAGCACAACGATAGTTGGCCATGAGTTCTACATTTTAGATGCGACAATCTATCCCTAATAAAGCCAATTCAACATAAGAATTCTAACCTAACATTGACATCCGAAGATCCTAGTAGTGACTCTTATTGCCCTAGTCTTTTTATATTGCTGATAACCTAGTTAAGAGATATTCATGACAACCAACTTGAATAGCCTGCTGACATTGTTCTAAGATTTAGAAAATACTCAAGACTATAGAAGCATCACCTCCCTTTGGGATCGATATCTTTCTATATTAAAAGCTCTGCCATCGTGCACTTGCGGTAGTTTCTGGGGTTAAATCTGGAGCGCACCAAGCTCATGGCGCAGTTAATTCGTGCCATAACTAGGTGGGTTTTGGAGTTGATTCTGGAGCGCATCAAGTTTTTGGCGTCGTTGTCGGGGAGGTAACGGTTTATACTTGGGTTTATTTCTTTATTGAAGAACTTGTTAGCTATTCTTACCATCTCCCATCTTTTCATATTTTTATTCTGTTTATTCCTTTGCTAATGACAATTTTCTTTGAGTTGTTGCTTTTGCATGAACACTCGCCTCGAAGGTTCCGACGATCCATTATTATTTGACCCCGAGATTGAAAGAACAGCAAGGCGGCTCAGAGCAGAAAAGAGGAGCCATATTTTTCAGGATTCAATGGCAGAAGCTACTAATACTCCTTCACGTATTGGCAACATCCGGGATCACTTGCAGACCAACTTATACAGTATATACTCTATCTTGAGACCGCAGTTGGCCGCTGAAAATTTAGAATTGAAGACGGGGCAGATAAATCTGATGCAGCAGGACCCTTTTCATGGGTATACACATGAGAATCCCAACCATCACATAGACCTCTTCTTGGCAAAGTGCGACACTTTCCAAGTGAAGGATGTGAGCGACGATGCGATAAAGCTCAGACTATTTTCGTTCACTCCGCGGGACAAGGCCGCTTATTGGTTGAGGGCGCACCTTACGAATACTTTCACGACTTGGGAACAGTTGGTCTTAGCCTTCATCAAGAAGTTGTATCCACCATCCAAAACGGTGAGGATCAGAGGGGCGATTACCAACTTTAAGTAGCTTCCACAGGAGTCATTATATGAAGCTTGGGAGCGATTTAAGGACCTGCAACATCAGTGCCGACACCACGTCGTGCTGGCTTGGGACCTTATTCAGAGCTTTTACAATGGTCTCAAGCCCGACACCAAAATGATCATTGACGCCTCTGAACAAGGCGCACTGTTATCCAAGCCACCAGAGGAGGCCACCTCATTGCTAGAACAAATGGCCTCCAACAAAAAACAATGAAGCGATGAATGCTCGACACTTAGAGGTACAAGTTCAGATGTGAAGATAGCTACACAGCTTGAGGGCCAGCTTGAGACTCTTTGCAAGCAGGTTGCACGAATTGAGCAGAGGTTGGATGCTATCCCTACTACTTCCAGAGCTCTAGTTTATGCTACATATGAGGACTACGTCGAGTAAAGGTACGCTCCAATAGAAGGGTCATGTGAGGGAATGGGCGTACCGACGGAGCAAGTCAATTATATAGCAGGTGAGGGGAGACCTCAGTGGTCAAATCCGGCGTTGAGATCGCATCCCAGATTTTCATACATCAAACCCAATGGAGCATTACAACCACCGATCCAACCAAGGCCACCACAACCTCCTCTGCAGCAAAGGCCACCTCCACAGTAGCAACAACAATATGGATTCAGGCCATCTGGGCCTTACAGACCGCCGGGTTACTATAATCACCAGCCTTATTAGCAACAACAACAGTATCAGCAACTGGCGGTGCAAAATCCAAATCTGGAGGCGACCTTAGATGCCTTTATTAGCGGCTAAACTAAGTTTAATGCAGAAATTTCAGCCAACCATAAGAATCTCCAAGCCACCGTTGATGGATTGTCCGCCAAATGACTCAACTTCTGAAGGCTGAAGAAAAGTTATTTACTAACATGAAGAAGTGTACTTTTTATACAAATAAGATTGTATTTTTTGGGTTTGTTGTTAGTGTACAAGGTATACAGGATGATGAAGAGAAGATACATGCAATACAAGAGTGGAAAAGTCCCATAAGTGTAGGTAATGTTCGTAGTTTTCATGGACTTGCTAGTTTTTACCTGCGGTTCGTGAAAGACTTTAGTAGCATAGCTGCGCCACTTACTGAAGTGATCAAGAAGAACATTGGATTTAAATGGTGACAAGAACAAGAGAAGGTGTTTCAGCTAATCAAAGAGAAGTGGACCAATGCTCCTTTATTGCCTTTACCTATCTTTTCAAAAACCGTTGAGATTGAATGTGATGCTTCAGGTATTGGCATAGGCGCAGTTCTTATGCAAGAAGGACGACTAATTGCTTACTTCAGTGAAAAACTAAGCTGTCATGCCCTATTTTGAACTATACGTGTATTCTACTGAATACACGTGGAATTTCTACTTACGATGCATGAGTAGGCATGAAATAAACGTGGATATCGATGTATATACCATAGTGTATGGGGGTTGCACCGTAAGGTGTGGCTAAGAGAAGAGAATGTGAGAAGTGAATGCGGTAGAAGTGTGAATGACGTCGTGTGTATTATATAACGCGTATGAATTAGACGTGTGTGTGTGATGCATGTATGCATGCATGGATGTGCATGGATGTGTGTAGGGAGAGCCATGCTAGTGTGAAAAGAGATTAGGGGTTAATGGCATCCCCGTAAATTTTTAGAAAAGTGAGGGGCAAAATGGTCATTTGGACAAAAGAGGGGGGGTGTGTATAGTAAAAAGGTGTGTGCATAAAGTAATGGCAAACTTGTAAATACCTAGAAGATGGAGGGGTATTTTAGTCATTTAAAATGATGCATGCTTATCTTATAGGGGATTCTAGAGATAGATTTTTTTGAGTGAATCTTCTCCTTCCTTCTTTATTCTTCATTTTCCTTTCTCTTTCTCATTTTTCATTTTTCTCTCCACTTCCCCTCCCACCTAGGCCGGTCATCCCTTTCCCCCTTTTCCCTTATTCTCCAAATGAAAACCCTAATTCTCACTCCCTAAAACCATGAAAGCCTAGGTTGCTTCAATGAGAAAGAAGGTGGAAGGAAGAGAAAGAGAAGAGAAGAAGAAAATGGTATTCTTAAGGTAGGAATCCAACTTGGATTTGGAAATCTATTTAGGGTTTCTTTCCATCATGTTTTTATATCATGTTTTACCCAATATGAAGTAGTGGTAATCAAATTAATGTGCCATGATTCAATTTTCATGAATAACCTCTTGAAATTCCAAGTATAATCACTCTCTTGTAAAATCTGAAATTCTATGGTGTGTTATTACTGGAATTCTGGTTACTGTAGATTGAATTAATTTTTCGAAAAAATTATATACTCGTAGATCTTGAAGTTCTACCCCAAAATCATATAAAATTTGACATATGTTCAATTCAAATATTAGGGGTAAAAATTACACCTTCACAACATGTCTGTATTTCTCCAATCTGAATATACTTCAGTAAAATTGTGCTCAGTCAATGCACACTACATGGAATTTTATATTCTTGGTCTCATTGTAAAGTTAACAAGTTTTTCTACAACTTCATCTCACTGCATGTTTTTCGAAATTCTGACTGCAACATGCCCTAAATTAGCAATTTTTACAGCCCTCAGAATCTGTCTGAAAAACAGATTTGACAGGCTCCACCAAACAATTCACCATAAATCATATATTTCATAGATTTGCCTGAAATTTTATATGTGAATACAGCACTACTAGATCTATAAATTTCTTTTAGGAAATGTTGTCAAATTCTCAATGAAAACTGATGATATATGGCCATGTATTGTCATTGTCTGCAATTTCCAGCAAGCTGAAACATTAAAGTGGAGTTATGAATTATGTAATGTTACTAAACTTCCCTCTATAGTTCATGAGTATTATTGTTACTGAAAAGATAGCTTAGTTGTGCAAAATCTATTGAATTTGCTGATGTGACAATGACCATGTTTATGTCGCCTGCCAAGTGTTTGTGTAAATGCTTCAATGAAACAAAAGTGGAGAAACACGAGAAATGAGTTGTATACACATGTATCATTAACCATGTTATCAATTGGTAATGATGGGGTTATAGAAAGCATGGTTTCATATGTTATGAATAATGTACTGAAATGGCTTGATGAAGGGCATGGCACTTGGGTGCATGACCCATGTGATATGTGATTTGATTACAATGGAGGGCATGACACTTCGATGCATGACCCATATTGGTATGAGTGTGGAATGTGATGCCATGCAACATGATTCCTTCATTACTAAAAATGATAAAATGAAATTCTTGAATGTCTCATTCCTCTCTAAGGAGGGTGAGCTACTAAAACTGGGGTTTGGGGGAGATTTGAGTAAATTATGGGTATGAGGCCTGAACTATGAAGGTGGGGAGGAGATAATGTGATATGTGATGATTATTCTCACTCACCTTTACAGGGACTTGATGGGCATTGGCGTTTGTGATGATGTGGTTTGGGTGTGGAGACGTATATGGTGGAGAGCCTCACTCTTGCTACCGTTCAGGGAGGAGGCGGAGATGCCCGGTGTACAGTGCCCGTGCCCACTGCACCGTGTGCCATACTTACCCCAAATCTTTGGGGTGAGGCCCATGAGGTAGGTCTCCTGACGGGACAGGGTGAGAGGCCCAACGTACAGTGCCCGTGTCCACTGCGTCGAGTGCAGTTTCCACACCAAATCTTTGGGGTGAGGCCTGTTGGATCCTGTGGATGTCAAACAACACTAGAAGGGGGGGTTGAATAGTGTTGTGTATATAATAAACTTTTTCGGTCGTTGATGTTTAACACAAATAAAGTCCTTCTAATGTTGCCTAAGAAACCAAGTCGAGTGATCTACGCTTGGTTCTTAATCAACAAAACAATCTTAAATAAAGTATTAAAGAGATTGAGTTAAGATCAGAAAAGTATAACTTTAACAAAGATATCTTTACAAGTAGATTTGTATACAGCGGAATTTAAAGAGACAATCTTTACATTAAATTAACACTGAGTTACAGAGATTAATAATAAAGAATGCTTATACAAAAGAAATTACAAGTCACAGAAAACAAACACAGACAAGAGGATTTTTATCTTGGTTCCCCCAACTAGGGTACGTCCAGTCCCCGACCAATCTGATACGAGATTTCCACTATCTGCCTTGGCAAATACAAGTACCTAACTTCACTCGTTAGGATTTCCAACCACCTAGACTTGTCTAGGATTTCCAACCCTTGCCTCACAAACCGAGGACTTTCCAACTGGCAACAACTAGACTTGTCTAGTGTTCCAACACAATAAGAGATTTATCCAATACTCTACAATAAGTGATAGAGATTGGTTTATACACCCGATTCTATAGCCAATCAAAAGATAGACAATTTGTGTAGTGGCTTAATAGAATGATAGTCTAGATCACACAAAGATACGAGATAAGTTCTTTGTGATCCAGAGCTTTTTCAAAAATCCTTCAAATAAAATTAGAGAGAATACTAGTAAGGATTTTGAAAAACAATTTAGCCAATAAAAAATAATAGTATGATCTTCAAAAAGAATGAGAAAATATTGCAAGATCAAAACAGAAATTAAATTGGCTAGAGAGAAAATTAGAGAGCTTTAATTCAAGAGAGTTTTCACAAATTTGATTTTCAATGTTGTATATTTTTTACAAAATATTTCAGCTCCATTTATAGGGAAAAACTGAGATTTGAATTTCAAATTTCGTTTGACTTTTGTCCCAAAAATTTCGGAGTAAATTGCTCAAAGGATTTCAAAATTTGAATTTCAAAACGTCTGAAATTTACAGCTGGTAGTCGACTCCCTCATATAGGTAGTCGACTCCCAGAGGGATCTAGGAGATTTTGATCCCTGACAGGTAGTCGACTCCCTACTAGTGGTAGTCGACTCCCAGAGGAGTTTTTCCTGCTGTTCGTCTAGTCAAACAAGTAGTTAGCTCCAGGGTGCGTGGAGTTTCACTACGAAAATTATGAAGTGACTAGAAAAGCTCTTGAAAACTATTTTGAAGATAGTTAAAATTATTTTCGAAATCATTTGTGTGTGTGTGTTGTCTATTTGATATGGCTCTAACAAATACCCTAAAAGACACGACACACTCACACTAGACTCTGAACATGTCTTCGGAAGTTTTGGTCAACTTGATGAAGTGAAGGCGAGCTTCTCTTTGTGCTTCTCGAGCTTGAACTTCATCACTTGAGTTTAGCCATGTTCGTCTTTATCGTGGAGCGTTGATGCGTGCTTCTTGGAGTATAAGTAGAGCTTCACGAAATCTGCACACTTTAAGTGTAGTGTAGTTAGTACACTAAGCATTCATTTGGTGTGCTCATCATCAAAATAAATTGGGTGGAATTCAATTTCCATCACTCTCCCCCTTTTTGATGATGACATCCAAATGAGAGACAAAAAAAATTTAAGTAAGTAAAAGATCAAAAAAAATGTGGTATACTTACTCCCCCTGCTTTGATGTGGTTCTCCCCCTACATCGAAGCAATATACAAAATAGTATACAATATAATTTTTGTATCTCATGTCACATGAATTTCTCCCCCTTGTCATCAACAAAAAAATAAACAAACATAGCATATAGGAGGGAAATTCAATTTCTTGTGCCTGCAAAAGATGTGTTAGTTCATACTAGAGTTATATCATACTAGCAGTTGATATATAGCATATAGGAATTGTAGCAAACATCACACATAGAGTTATTACAGACGGTTGTCTCAAATGACATAGTAGTTTTTACGAAGCACCATAGTCTTAAGAAAACCATTGTTTTAGAGAGGGAAAAAAAACTAAGAATGACAGCCACTTTTCTTCAGTTCCTTGATCTCATCAAGGATCATGGTAAGAGTGTCCTCGGTCATCTTGTTGCTCTTCACAACAAGTTCCTTCAAATCGTCCACTTTGCGGTTGATGTCTTCAAATCCTTGCTTTTGGGTAATCTTCAACCTTCCAATCTTTTTCAGGAGCATCTCCTGAAGTTCAAGGATGTAAGCTGGAACTTCTTCTTCTTCTTCTTCGCCGCTTCCTTTTTCTTCTTCTTCACTTTCTTCATCTGAATCTGAAATGACAACCTTCTTACCTCGCCTTGAGGATGATGATCCTCCTTCGGTAGCAATTTGCTCTTCAGGGACATTCTCATCAAGGTCATGATGGAGATTCATTCTCCCAAGAGCATGAACATCAAAGACACGGGCAGGTTCTAGAATGGTTGTTTCATGATCCAATGGCACGTTAAAGCTAATGAATAGAATGGTCAGATAGTGCCCATGAGAAAGAGTGGAGGAAGGTCTATCAGATGAAACTGAGAGTAGGATGGAATCCATGATGACTTTAGCCCAGTTTATACGAATGTTTCCTAGAATGGCATAGATGCATTTAGCTTGTTTCTCAGAAAGAATAGCATGTCTCCCAGATTTTTGAGTTATGTTATACGACAAAATATTAGCCAAGATTCTCGCCGGATAGCGAAGATGGCTACAAGGAAGTTTGGTTTGAAAGTGTTTACCTGGCAAATACATTCTTTCTAGGATATTCTCATCAGTCATCTCAATTTTGTCAAGGATCATACCGGAGTATGGGATTCCTAAGGCTTCACCTAGGGATTTGACAGTTATAGCAAGTTTGGTATCCAGAACCTTAGTTATGAAACGACTTTTCACAAGATCATAATCCATGTTTGCATAAAAGAGATGAACAAGCCTAGGATAACATAGGTACACATTTTCAGCGGAGAACAAATTTGCTAAGTTTTGGAAATCTAGCAGACTGTCAATACCGTAATTGATGACATCATGAAGTTTGACAAATCTTTCATGCAAGATTGGTTTCTTAGAAACTTTAACAAAATGTTCATAGGTAGTTGATTTGAAGAGATAGGGTAGGATGATTTCTTTCTCAGAATCAACTTCAGTAGTTGTTTTTCTCTTCTTAGAGAAAGCTCCTTTGAGAGGCATCTAGATAGAGTAAAACAACAAAAATATATTTTTACACTACTAGATAACCAAGAGAGATGAAATAATAAAGTTCATGGAGGTAAAAAAATTTTACCTTGAGTAATTTTGAAGGAAGATGAAAAATTGCTCCAAAAGTCCAAGCTCCAAGATGAAAACTCAAGAGAGGATAGGGGAAAAAAGGGGGTAGTCGGCTACCTCTAGGGTTTTCTTGGGGTTTTGTTTGAAGAGATGAAGAGATGGAGAGAAGAGAGAGCCATTAGATCTAGATTTGGGTGGCTAGGATGAGTTTTAGGCTTAGTGGGTAAGTTGTCTTAACGGATCTTGACCCATCCACTCAATAGAACCCATTTGGAGATAGTCAAAAATAAAGAGCAACCCAGAAAATTTCGCACGGGTAGTCGACTCCCTCCTGTAGGTAGTCGACTCCCTGCTGGGTTGAGTCGTTTTCTCATCCCGGAGAAAGTTTGGTCCAGGTTGAGCGTGCTCTTTTAACAAGAAATATTTTTAGCAATAAAACACAATCATACATACAAATTAACTTATTTCAACCCATTTAAATAATTATATATAAATATAAAAAAT
Organism: Scilla litardierei; assembly: GCA_030789695.1. Lineage (NCBI taxonomy): Eukaryota > Viridiplantae > Streptophyta > Magnoliopsida > Asparagales > Asparagaceae > Scilla > Scilla litardierei. Next base: position 37,553,676 of record CM061139.1, on the reverse strand, counting down.
AAATAAAAGCATTTGTTCCGATTCAGCTGTTTTGACTCCCTGAATTTTCTTCATTGCTTTCCTCCTTTTTAGAGTACCTGAAAAATAAGCGTTTATGGTACTCTTTGGTTTTGAGTCCGAGGAGTTAGTCTTTAGGAAGCCAAACCCAATACGGTTTAGTTCCTTCATGAACAATATATTTATAATTTTTGTTAAAATGAATCTGTTGAACAAAGTTAGTAGCGTACCTTTCTTTTTACTGATCAGATAATCTCTTTGGTACCCAGATGCTTAAAACATTATCGTTAGCATGATGCATCCTAGTGTGCTTAACCCGTTTCTTGGTATGATGTGAATCATAGCCAAGTCCGGTTTTGCTAGATGAAGCTTTTTGATTATCTATTATATTATCTAGCTTCCCTTTTCCTTTGTTAAAATTCTCAATAATTTTCATCGTAGCGTCGTATTTATCTTTGACAGATACGAGAAGATTATTCAGATTTTCAACTTTTTCATTTACTAGCAAAATATCTTTTTGTAGAAGATCATTTTTCTCTTTAAGAAGACTATTTTCTTTAATGACTTCTTCTTTTTCCTTAGTCTCTCTTTTAATATTTCTAAGTGTTTTTCTATGTTCTTTAATGAGCTTTTCATGCATCTTGCATAGCTCCTTATATGCTCCCCTATAATCCAAGTCTTCATCATCGCTTGACGATGACTCATTGTCGCTAGATGAATCATGATGCGAGCTTACCTTGGAGGATGTAGATGTCATGAAGCACATGTGTGCCGTCTCTCTTCTTTCATCATTATCTTCTTCTGAGGATTCGTCGGATGAAGAATCGTCGCTCTGGTCTAAGGCTACATAAGCTTCTTTCTTTGGTCGTCGAAACTTGTTTCTTGTATTGGTTCGCCTTTCATTATTCTCTTTGTTCTTCCCACGATCTCTGGAATCACGGTTGTTTCTTTCCAATGGACAGTCTCTCTTGACATGCCCTAGTTTATTACAACCAAAACAAATAATACCGTTAGTGGGTCTAAAAGATCGTTTTCCATACTTACTTGTGATGAACTCTTTAAAGTTCTTTGAGATGAACGCGATGTGATCTTCTTTGTCCGTGTAGTCGGAATCTTCTTCTTGAGCTTTGAATGCAAGATTTTTCTTCTTTGGTTTTTCTTCGATTTTCTTGTCTTCTTCAAGCTCGATCTCATATGCCATGAGATTTCCCATCAGTTCTTCGATGGTGAGGTCCTTTACATTATGAGCTTCTCGAATGGCCATAGTCTTTCACTTCCATTCGGGTCGGAGGGATCTTAGTATCTTCATTACCTGTTCATACTCGGAAAGTTTCTTTCCTAGTCCTGCAAGCTCATTTGTAATGTTAGTAAAACGAGTATTCACATCGGTGATACTCTCTCCTTCTTCCATTTTAAAAGATTCGAATTTTGAATGTAATACATTTATACGAGATTCTTTTACCTTTTTTGTACCTTCGTGACTTACCTGAAGAGTATGCCAAATTTGATGTGCTGTCTCACATTGGGAGACTCGATTGAACTCATTTCCTGTAACAGCGCAAAACAAAGCATTCATTGCTTTTGCATTGAGATTAGCTCTCTTCTTGTCGTCGACAGACCATTTTCCAAACTCAACATCGGTGGGTGCGATGTACGGGACTTTGGTGATAGTCCAGGCTTCAATGTCCAATGACTCTAGGTAAGTCTTCATTCGGATCTTCCAGCTGGCGTAGTTGGTTCCGTTGAATAGAGGTGGTCGTATAGTGTTCAGTCCTTTGGAGTGAAAAGATGTTGACGCCATCACTATTGTAGCCTCGCTCTAATACCAAGTGTTGGATCCTGTGGATGGCAAACAACACTAGAAGGGGGGGTTGAATAGTGTTGTGTATATAATAAACTTTTTCGGTCGTTGATGTTTAACACAAATAAAGTCCTTCTAATGTTGCCTAAGAAACCAAGTAGAGTGATCTAAGCTTGGTTCTTAATCAACAAAACAATCTTAAATAAAGTATTAAAGAGATTGAGTTAAGATCAGAAAAGTATAACTTTAACAAAGATATCTTTACAAGTAGATTTGTATACAGCGGAATTTAAAGAAACAATCTTTACAATAAATTAACAATGAGTTACAGAGATTAACAATAAAGAATGCTTATACAAAAGAAATTACAAGTCACAGAAAACAAACGCAGACAAGAGGATTTTTATCCTGGTTCCCCGCAACTCGGGTACGTCCAGTCCCCGACCAATCCGGTACGAGATTTCCACTATCTGCCTTGGCAAATACAAGTACCTAACTTCACTCGTTAGGATTTCCAACCACCTAGACTTGTCTAGGATTTCCAACACTTGCCTCACAAACCGAGGACTTTCCAACTGGCAACAACTAGACTTGTCTAGTGTTCCAACACAATAAGAGATTTATCCAATACTCTACAATAAGTGATAGAGATTGGTTTATACACCCGATTCTATAGCCAATCAAAAGATAGACAATTTGTGTAGTGGCTTAATAGAATGATAGTCTAGATCACACAAAGATACGAGATAAGTTCTTTGTGATCTAGAGCTTTTTTAAAAATCCTTCAAATAAAATTAGAGAGAATACTAGTAAGGATTTTGAAAAACAATTTAGCCAATAAAAAATAATTGTATGATGTTCAAAAAGAATGAGAAAATATTGCAAGATCAAAATAGAAATTAAATTGGCTAGAGAGAAAATTAGAGAGCTTTAATTCAAGAGAGTTTTCACAAATTTGATTTTCAATGTTGTATATTTTTTACAAAATATTTCAGCTCTATTTATAGGGAAAAACTGAGATTTGAATTTCAAATTTCGTTTGACTTTTGTCCCAAAAATTTCGGAGTAAATTGCTCAAAGGATTTCAAAATTTGAATTTCAAAACGTCTGAAATTTACAGCTGGTAGTCGACTCCCTCATATAGGTAGTCGACTCCCAGAGGGATCTGGGAGATTTTGATCCCTGACAGGTAGTCGACTCCCTACTAGTGGTAGTCGACTCCCAGAGGAGTTTTTCCTGCTGTTCGTCTAGTCAAACAAGTAGTTAGCTCCAGGGTGCGTGGAGTTTCACTACGAAAATTATGAAGTGACTAGAAAAGCTCTTGAAAACTATTTTGAAGATAGTTAAAATTATTTTCGAAATCATTTGTGTGTGTGTGTTGTCTATTTGATATGGCTTTAACAAATACCCTAAAAGACACGACACACTCACACTAGACTCTGAACATGTCTTCGGAAGTTTTGGTCAACTTGATGAAGTGAAGGCGAGCTTCTCTTTGTGCTTCTCGAGCTTGAACTTCATCACTTGAGTTTAGCCATGTTCGTCTTTGTCGTGGAGCGTTGATGCGTGCTTCTTGGAGTATAAGTAGAGCTTCACGAAATCTGCACACTTTAAGTGTAGTGTAGTTAGTACACTAAGCATTCATTTGGTGTGCTCATCATCAAAATAAATTGGGTGGAATTCAATTTCCATCAAGGCCCAGGTCCTTGTATCCCATAATTTACCCAAGTTTCCAACTAAATGAATTAATAGATAAGTGTAATATTTGTTACTTCTTTTGCTGGCAGCACTTTCCTTTTTCCTTTTTACCTGCTTTGCTTGTGACACTGTGTTATACCTCTGGCACTTGTACTTATCTTATTAGATAAAGTTTGCTTGAACACTTGTATTATTATTCGTGCTAGCATCTTTCTTACAGTAGCACGACATCACCCCGCATGTATGATCCCTTACTTAGTTGTTTACTCTCCGAGACATTATTTAGTTTACATGTCTCATTTATCTTACCTTGCCTTGTGGTTGATAACCTTAAAATAGTGTTCCGAATCCAAGTTGTTTCCTACTGGGACACACATTGACGTGCTCCCCCCCCATTTTTCAGGTAGCAGGGGTAGCTTGATTGGTGGTGACTTGGAGTTGTGTTTCAGGGGTAGCTCTTGGTGTGAGCTGTAGCTTTGTATTGTGACAGGGTCGGCGATGTATATGTAGTGATGCACTTGGACTATGTATATAAATGAAAATTGTTATATATATAATGTTGTTGTTGTTCTATGTTATTTATGAGGATGTTTCGATATTATAGTGGAGCTTCACTTGTACTATCCCAGCATGTGTACAGTGGCCTGCATGTTCTGTTTCTCCTCTCCCTCTCCCTTCCTCTCTCATAAGCCTCACTCTTCAGGATACTTGGAAATTTTTTTAAAAGTTCCGGCTATTCTGGGGATCAGGACGTGACATAAGCGGGGCATCTTGAAACTACCCAACTTATGATAAGTATGCATTGGTTCGAGCTTTAGAGACGTGGCAGCACTACCTATGGCCAAAGGGATTCGTGATTCACACGGATCATGAGTCCTTGAAACGCTTGAAGGGACAAGGCAAACTGAACAAAAGGCACGCTCGTTGGGTGGGGTTCATTGAGACGTTTCCATACATCATACGGTATAAGCAAGTAAGGAGAATACGGATGCTGCTGATGCACTTTCTCTAGGTATGCATTACTTTCTACACTTGATGCAAAATTGGTTAGGTGTGAGTGCATTAAAAATTTATATGCTGATGACCATGAATTTTGTGAGGAATACCGTGCTTGTGAGAAACCCCATTATGGTATGTTCTTTAGACATGATGGGTTCCTGTTTTGGAGAGATAAGTTATGTGTGCCTAATTCCTTGAGAGAGTTATTGGTGCATGAATCTCATGGTAAGGGATTAATTGGACATTTTGGAGTTGGAAAGACTTTAGTTGTTTTGCAAGAACACTTCTATTGGCCACACATGAAAAGAGATGTTGAGAGAATTTGTGGGAGATGTGTCACATGTATGCAAGCTAAATCTATAGTTTAACGCAACGATTTGTTACCCATTTACCAATTCCGAGTGAGCCTTGTATTGATATTCAATGGACTTTGTGTGAGGATTGCTTAGGAATAAAAGAGGAAGAGACTTAATTTTTGTGATTGTGGATAGATTTTCTAAGATGGCACACTTTATTCAATGTCACAAAATGGATGATGCCTCACATATTGCTGATTTTTTCTTTAGGTAGATTGTGAGATTACATGGCATGCCTAGAACAATGGTTTCGTATCGAGATGCTAAGTTCTTGAGCTATTTTTGGAAGACTTTGTGGTGTAAGTTAGGTACTAAATTGTTGTTTTCTACTACTTGTCACTCACAAACAGATGGTCAAACCGAAGTAGTAAATATGACTTTGTTTACCTTATTAAGGTCTATCATTAAAATGAACATCAAATCATGGGAATACAGTTTACCTCATGTTGAGTTTGCTTACAACAGAGCTGTTCATTCTGCTACTAAATTTTTACCATTTGAAATTGTATATGGATTTAATCCTTTAACTCCATTGGATTTATCTCCTTTACCATTGACCGAGTGTGTTAATTTAGATGGCAAAAAGAAGGCTGACTTTGTCAAGCAGATTCATGAAAAAGCAAGACTTAACATTGAGCGAAGAACTGAGCAATACGAAAAACAAGCCACCAAGGGACGTCACAAGCTGATCATGGAACATGGAGACTGGGTTTCGTTGCATATGAGAAAGGAAAGATTTCCAGAACATAGACGCTCAAAATTGCTTCTAAGGGGAGATGGTCCTTTTCAATCCTAGAGCGCATCAATGACAATACTAACAAGCTAGATTTACCTGGTGAGTACAATGTAAGTGCTACATTTAATGTTAATGATTTGAGTCCTTTGATGTAGGCAATGATTTGAGGACAAATCCTTTTGAAGAGGAGGGGAATGATGCAAATAATATCACAACTTCAAAGAATCTAGCTCAAGTTCCAATTGGACCAGTTACGCGTTTGCGAGCAAAGAAGTTCAAGGATGTAGGTTGATTGAAGAGATTTGGGCTCAAGAAAATTCATGGAAGCCCATTGAGCATGAGACATGTGTTCAATAATAATGGCTCAACATGATTCAAGTGCTAGAAGAATCCTACAAGGACTAGCTTAAATTCAACAAGTAAACTGGCATGTTTAGGATTAATTTTTTTTGGAAGGTTTACATGCCAATATACTCCTTTTGTGAGGCTTGCATACCAATATACTCTTTTTTGGAAGGCTTGCTTGACTAGATAATTACTTCCTTTTCTATTTTTGGAAGGTTTGCATGCCTAGATAATTACTTTCCTTCTCTTTTTTGGCATGTGATCAGCTAATTATTGGGCTATTTTTAGCCATATTTTTAGCCTAAAATGTATGATCTTTCCTTATTATTTTAGCATATTAAATGGCTTCTAATCAATGGAGAAAAGACAGTTGATTATTCGGTAAAAATTTCTAAGAGAATTTCTCTTTGGTTCTTTGAAGAGCGATTCGAATTTATCGAGAAATTCTTGTGGCTTTTTGTTGACACGATGATGCACACTCCCAGAAAGGTATGCACATCCTCACTCCCAAGTGCAAGGGTGTCAGAGCAATATATTACAGATGAGTTCCTGGTCGAATCCAGATGGAGGCGTTGCTTATACTACCTATCGATTCCTAGGTTGGTTAGGCTTCGGTTTTATTATGGATGTGGATTACTGAAAGGGTTGTAATGGCGATGGATGTGAATGGTGAGGATGTCACAATCAGCAAAACACAACCAAAGACTCCACACAAAAGAAAACAAATAAAACAGAGAAAATAGTTGAGAGAGAAATCACTAAGGTTTCGGTATCCCCACTACCGCTTCGGCACGAAGAACGATGTAGAGACTCCAATTTCTTGATTCACCTAGCTACTAATGAAGGTGCCACTCTCGTGATTCACTACAATGCCCACTCTCATGATTCATCTCACTACGCATATCTCTAAGGATGAGATTTATCCTCGGGTGAGTTCATCGACCACAAAGAGTCGTCAATTCGAGGGTTCTAGGCTTCTCAATTCCTAGATCAGAAGGTAGTCGAATCCCTTCCCTAAGCTAAGGTTCCAACGATTAAAGATTATACATCATCAATATAGATTTGGTACTATTCTCATGGACACCAACTCTATCAAATAGCCCTAACAATAGGGTTCAACCTAAACCTAGCAATAAATCTACTCAATCATAGCAATGGATATATAAACAAGAGAGATCAACATCGCAAGAATAGAAATAAACAAATAAGCAACGGAAAGTACTTAGCTTCGTGAAAGATCCGATACAAAACCCCCAAGGAGGCGGCCAATGGCATGGCCTAGCCTCCAAAAATCGTTCAAGAACCAAGGAAGGGATCCCCTCAATGACTGCTACCCAAAAAAATAAAACATATATATAACCCCCAGAAAACCCTAAAAATACCCCTAACTCGACCTGGCCCCAACTTGGCAGCCCAGTTAGCTCGGCCATACTATGCAGTGCACTCGGTCGAGCACAATGCACAGTTCTGCCCAAGCATACTTTCAAGCACAGATTCGTCAACTTGTAGAAATTTCCTAGGACTCATCCGACCTCCGTTTTTCGCTTTCTTGGTGGCGTTGGAACTGTCACGAAGTTTACTATCTGGAAAAAATATGAGAAAAATAGTGTAAAATCTCTAATGATAGCAGATCTTCGAATAGTGAAATTCTGTCCAGTTTTCTGCACTTTCTATTCCTCTCGACCGAGCGGCCTTGGTCGCTCGGTCGAGCGCGCCATAGCGCTCGGTCGAGCTAAGGAGACAGAGATTTTGATATTCATTCAGGAGGGGGCCGCTCGGCCCGAGTGCTCGGGCGCTCGACCGAGCGGTATGGGCTAACAGCTGCTTCCTTTTCATTTTACTCGAATGCAGCTGTGACATCCACTGGACCGAGTGACCAATGTGCTCGGTTGAGTGGAGCTATGTAGCTCAAATCTTTGGCCTCTTTTGCGCTCTTCTTTGCAGCTCTTCTTCTTCTTCTCGTTTCTCCTCTTCTTCTATCCCTCTAAGCTCGTTTCCATGAGTACTCTAGCTACTCTAGAATCCATGATCATGCATTCATCTCCTATTTGCTCCGAAACGCTCGATATTTCCTGAAAAGCAGCCAAATGCTCTCAAAGTCAAATAGTTCCAATTATCAACATAAAAGCGTATAAAATCAGGATTTAAGCAATCAAATATGATGTGGATGTAGGGTATAAAACATGTAAGATATAGACACATCATTATCATAAGATATAGACCCTATGAGAATGACCTCAGCAAGGTCGGCTCCCTTAACAGCTACGCTCCATAGGAACGAGTACTCCACGAGGTTGGTTGCCTTAGTAGCTACTCTTCACAGGAAAGATCTCCATGAGGTCGGTTCCTTCAGTAGCGTCATTCAAGGGCATGACAGCTCAGCTTACACAAACCCTATGCACAGTCTTTGGCTATCAACTCCACAGCGTGAAACCGTCCAGGTTCATCTAACAGCGTAACAAGCAGGCGTATTTAATTTGGAAGTTTGCGGTTACCCTTCCTTAACTGTTCACCACGAAATTCAAAGAATCCGTTACGTGCTGAATTTCTAGGATCTCCATAACTCCTACGGACGTGATGTAACCAACACTTAGCCTATAAATACACCGAACCTACACGATTCCAGTTATGCGCACACAAACGCTAAAACTTCTAGCCTCATTCCTTCTGCTTGGAACAGACTTAAGAATTGGAGGCGAATCGGAGGCCACCCCTCCGATCCATTCTCTCTGTTTCAGGTAGGCGGTGAAGGAGCGTCTTGGCTTGGTGAAATCTTCCTGGGCTCTCTGCTGATGCGAAATCCTTGCATCCAACGACGTGCGAGTTTTATTCACCAACAAATATAGTTAAATTAAATAGTTTATGGTAATTAAATAGTTTTAATAGTATAGTGTAGCATTAATAAAACTTTTAAAGCTCTATTGTAATTTTCTTAAACAAAAAAGTTTTTGGTAGTTTTATCAAAAACAAAGGGTTAGCAGTTAACTTTATTCTTCTTTATTCTTCTAAGATTTTAATATTTTAGAAAAAATCGCTCAAGTATTCGGTAGTTTTGATAAATTTAGTTGCAAAATCTCATTCACATATAATATAAATGCATTGTACATTTTTGGGTTGGTTTTTGCGGCGTTGTTTCAAGGTGTTTCAACAAGGTTGGTATTGTTTAAGCGGGGTTCTGATAGGAGCTCTCTTGTTGTTTCAGAGTGTTTTCTCACTACAATATCGTTGACCGTGGACTGACCGGTCAACGTGGTCAAGGGGCCGATTAGGGTCCCTCGCGTGCGTCGAGCGTGTGTAGACGCGACGCGAATCGGAGACGTAGTCGACGCAGAGCTCGTCAGCTGGACCGGATCTGGATCCTCGGCCTCTGGGGGGGTGAGGGGAAGCCTCGGCCCGGTGTGAGGTGCTCGGCCTCGGACGGTCAGACGACGAGGGGTAGCCTCGGTCGTCTCGCTGGATGCACGGCCGGCGTGGAGCTGAGGGGAAGCCTCGGCTCAGATGGGTGCGCTCGGCCTCGGTCTCTCCTGGCGTCGAGGGGTGGCCTCGATGCCTTGGCTGATGCTTGATGGCGATGGCCTGGTGTCGAAGGGAAGCTTCGGCACTTGGATCTAACGTCTTCCTGAACAGACGAGAACACTCGTCAGGGAGGCCGGACCTTGGTTCCGGCCAAATCCCCTCCGATGCCTAAGTCAGATGACAGTCTGAAAGAGGAAGCTCGGCGGGGACGGTTCGACTCGAGAGGAGATCGGAACGACGTCCTCCGGTGCGAGCGGGGGGAAGGAGATGAAGTGGGGGAACTAGGTCGTTGATGGAGTGCCTTAGGTTTTGTTACCTGAGATGACGTCCTTTGTTCAGTCGTCCTCCTAGTCCTTTTATAGGCCTCTCGTCGCGACCACCCATGACTCACGTCCTTCGTCCGCCCCCAATCGTGCCCCCTCAATCCGCCTCCCCATCGCCGCTCCCCGCGC